>CM050167.1:28380003-28830003 GCA_027410445.1 Discoglossus pictus
TTTTCATGGCAGGTGTGTACACACATATAATCATATATTTGAGGCTTAAATTAACCATAATGCCTTCACACCGTATCTACCTAAAAGCTTGTTTTAAGTCTGGTTGTCCTTATGCTTACATTATGTTTCTATGTTTGACCATACCACATACATTGAAACCTGTTGCACTGATATCTTACCCTGTCTGTAAAGTAGTACTTTTGCACATTACTCCTAAATTGGCTTCAAATCATAACGTTTTGTGTTTTATTCCTCTTCTTCTGGAAGATATTTCCTTCTTGATATTTATTAAATCTTTTCAAACATTGAATGTTTTTATCATGCGGCATCTCCAACCTTCTGTCCTCTAAGCTATAAAACATGTTCTTCTTTCACCTTAGTACCATATTGTTACTAGTCCTCAGTTTAAGTTCACTATTGCCTTCTAATGAAACCGCTATGAACCCTCCATATTTGAACTGATCCTGAAAATTCCATGCTAAAATTCCACATTCAAAAATAGTAACACTAATTGTCTAGATTAATGTGTTTAAAAAAGCAGAAATTGTACAGCATATAGATAGGCATTGTCCATGCTGGCGTGAATGTCAGGATCTCTCTTCTGCACACAGGTGGTTCAGTCACTAGCTCATTCACTCTGTTTGATTCTTGCACATGTAGGGAAAGCCTGAAATCCAGACCTGTGTGTTCCTGCCCCATAGTATAGCATTGCTTAGAAATTATACTGTGCATTTTGGTGCTTATCTAAAAAATATGGTTCAGAAAGCTTTTAACCGTTAGCAATATAGTTATGCTGGCTCCTAACATATATAATATGTGTGTTTATAATACTAGGGAATTGCAAGTCAAAAATGACGGCGATAAAATGTGTAATCTGGCAATGCTGTTTGCCACACATTGCATGGTTCTAGTCGCTTGTTGTGACCCTCTCCCTCATTGCAAGCCGCGCAATGAGCGTTTTTGATGCTCATTGCAGTCCTCGGCCAACCCGCCACTTTCATGGCTTGCAATGAGCACCTTCGGCGTTCATTGCAAGGCCCGCAATGAGTGCCTTTGGCGCTCATTACGAGCCTTTCCCCACTATCTGTCCCCTGTGTCTGTTTGCCCCCTCTCCCTTCCATATTTCCCCCCTCTCCCGGGAATTTTTTTTTCTCCTTACTTCCCCTGTGTCTCTCTTTCCCTCTTGCTCCCCCCTGTGTCTTTTTTTCCATCGTGTTCCCCTTCTCCCTCCCCTGTGTCTTTCTCCTGTCTCTCCCTGTGCAAGTTTTAAGAGCCTCACAATGAGCGCCTATCGTTAGGGGGTCTTCCTACGGTTCACAAGTTACGTGCTTGAAAATCATGGCTGCCATTGAAGTTGTAAATCTTTCTAAGACTTGCATGCCTCGCGTTCAGCGCCAAAGTCCTACGTCCTCTGGCGCTGATCGCAGTGTGCGCCTTTAATCTGTTTCCAACCAGCATCGGTGTAGCATCCTGTGGCTAATTGGAAGTATTAATGGTCGGAGGTCCCTTAGAGGGACCCTGAAAGGCCACAATTGCAAGCCCTGCAAGGAGCGTCTTTGGCGCTCATTGCAGCAATGTCGACCGTCGCAATGAAGGCGCTCATTGCGTATGGGCGTAATTTTTAACATTGCGTGACGACAACTCGCAATTACGACAACTATATGTGATAGTCATGGCTCCTTGGCATTTGTCAAGCCCTCCCCTAAACGAAGTACATTTGCCTCAATGTCTCCTTTCTCTTGCAGGACTGGCAGCCCCCCTTTGCGTGTGATGTGAAAAGCTTCAGTTTTACCCCTCGTGTTCAGCGTCTCAATGAACTGGAGGTAAGGTCTTAATATTGTTATATTTTAGTCATTTTAATTATGCACAATTGTTTAGCAATAATCTGTATAAACAGGATAATCGAGTAACTTTATAACCATGCTCTAATAAATGTATACATGGTCTAATTATTATTATGATAAACTCTGTTTTGGTTTGTCAAACTGACTTTTATTTTCCTCAACCATATGGCCTAGTTCCCTGCTGTGGGATATTTTTTGTTTCAGTAGTGGAAGTGAAATCATTGTTTTGTAGCCTGTGGTATTATGAATTTGCAAATTGCTGTACTGTAGTTTTCAGGACTAAGAGCATGTTCATGGACTCATAATGTTGATGTAAAGAGGATTTGCATGTTTTTTTCTGTCTGTTGCTTACAGAGTAACAATACTATGCACCTGCTCATGCTACTGGATAATGATGTTCACTCTTGCTCTCTATTGATCAATCTTGTCATTTGCATAGTTGCCCATGGTTCATTGTCAAGGTGACGATGGGCTTGTCCCACAGGATTAGTTCAGACATCTCCCAGTGAATTGCAAGCCAGTAATGGAGAGTTAATCGGTGCATATACTACACCAAGTAAATCTCAGGAGTTTCATTTTATCAGTCATTTTTGGACAGAAGGGGAAAAAATATGTTTAGCAAATAAGGTACAATCCAATGGGTCAGTAATATTTTCTGAGAGTTTACTTTCGATCCCCAGATCCCTAAGCCTGAAGCTGTCAGCCATTACTACCGATTACAGCAATGCCCCTATTAATAAACCAGTGTAGACCTGTCCTGTATTATAAGACAAGTTTTATTGGATCCTGTGTGGGTGAACGTGAACATATGGCAGGAGTGTAACACACATACAATCATATATTTGCAGGTGAAAGGAACCATAATGCCCAGTTTAGTCTGAACACTATATCTACCTAAAAGCTTGTCTTAAGTCTCTGGATGGTTTTATAGTTAAATTATGTTTCTATGTTTGACCTTACCACATGCATTAAAACCTGTCCCACTTATATCTTCCCCTTATGTAAAGTAGTACTCCTAAATTGTCTTTAAATCATAACCTCTTGTTAAATTCCTCTTTTTCTGGAACATATTTCCTTCCTGATATTTAATAAATCCTTGCAAACATTGAACGTTTTTATCATATTGCAGTGTATTCCATGTGAGGTGTAATTAGGCATCTATAGAGTGGCAATAGTACTTGTCTTTTTCTGTGCGTGTCTTGATAATGGAAACCACCTACCTTTTATTGTCCAGGCAATGACTAGAGTAAAGCTGGACTTCCTGGATCAGTTGGCAAAGTTCTGGGAGCTCCAAGGTTCCACACTTAGGATTCCTGTTGTGGATCGCAAACTTCTGGATTTGTATGCACTAAGCAAGGTGAGTGTTCAAGAGATTGCATAAGGATAATTATCAGTGCTAGATTTCAATGCATCGTTAATGCCCTAGGCAATATATATATTTACTAGCGTCTTGCCCGTCAAAAATGACGGCAATAAAAACTGAAGCCTGGCAATGCTGTTTGCCACACAATGTAAGCCTCTCCCCCTCTACTTTACTGGCCTTGTGATGAGCGCCTTTGGCGCTCATCACAGGCCTTGCAATGAGCCCCTTTGGAGCTCATTGCGAGTCTCTCCCTCTGTCTACTTCCTCCCTCGTGTCTTATTTCCCCCCTCCTCTCCCTCCCTTGTGTCTCCTTCCACCTCGTCTACCTCCTTTGTATCTCCTGCCCCCCTGTGTTTTTACCTCCCTCTCCCTCCCGTGTCTCTAAACCCCTCCCCTGTGTCTCTTTCCCCCTTCTCCCTCCTATGCATCTCTCCCCCCCCCCTGTGTCTCCCCCAACCCTCCCCTGTGTCTCCCCCAACCCTCCCCTGTGTCTGTTCCCCCCTGGCCTGTGTCTCTTTTCCCCTCAGCCCTGTGTCTGTTACGGCCTTCCTCGTGTCTCCATTTACCTCCCTTGTGTATCTTCCCCCCTGCACTCTCTCCCCTGTGTCTCTTCCCCCTCCTCTCACTCCCCTGTGTCTCTTCCCCCTCCTCTTTCTGTGCCTCTTCCTCCCTGTCTCTTCCCCCTCACCCTCTGTGTCTCTCCCCACTCTGTGTCTTCCACCCTCTCCCTCTGTGCCTCTTCCCCCGCCTCTCTCTGTGTGTCTCGCCACTGTGTCTCTTCACCCCTTCCTCTGTTCCCCCCCTCTGTGCCTCTTTCCCACTCTCTCTGTACCTCTTCCCCCCTTCCCTCTGTGTCTCTTCCTCCCTCACCCTCTGTATCTCTCCCCCCTGTGTCTCTTCCCCCCTCTCCCTCTGTGCCTCTTCCCCCCTCTCCCTCTGTGCCTGTTCCCCCCTGGCCTGTGTCTCTTTCCCCCTTCCCCCTGTGTCTGTTCCCCTCCCCCCCCCCCCCCCCCATTTCCCTCCCATGTGTATCTTCCCCATGTTCTCCCTCCCGTGTGTCTTTTCCCCCTCCTCTACCTCCCCTGTGTTTCTTTCTAACCTATCCCTCTGTGTCTCTCCCCCCTCCCTCTGTGTCTCTTCCCCACTCTCCCTCTGTGCCGTGCCTCTCCCCCCCCCCCTCTTCCCCACTCTCCCTCTTCCCCACTCTCCCTCTGTGACTCTCCCCCCCCTCTTCCCCACTCTCCCTCTGTGACTCTCCCCCACCCTCTTCCCCATTCTCCCTCCCCTCTTCCCCACTCTCCCTCTGTGCCTCTAGTCCCCCCTCTTCCCCACTCTTTTACCTGCTCTTTGGCCGCGCTGCGCGCAAGCGCGGCTTGCGCCGCGCTCTGCGCAAGCGCGTCTCGGGCGCAGAGCGCGGCTTGCGCCGCGCTCTGCGCATGCGCGGCTCGCGCCGCGCTCTGTGCAATCGCGGCTCGGGAGCAGAGCGCGGCTTGCGCCGCGCTCTGCGCATGCGCGGCTCGCGCCGCGCTCTGCGCAAGCGCGTCTCGGGCGCAGAGCGCGGCTTGTGCCGCGCTCTGCGCATGCGCGGCTCGCGCCGCGCTCTGTGCAATCGCGGCTCGGGAGCAGAGCGCGGCTTGCGCCGCGCTCTGCGCATGCGCGGCTCGCGCCGCGCTCTGCGCAATGCGCAGCACTTTATAATTGTCTAACTGCGATTCGTCTGAAGCGTGACGACGAATCGCAGTTAGACAATTATAATATGTGATATTGATAAATTCAGTTAGAGAAGTATTTGAAAATTTCAGTGTAGCTTTTTTTAGAACGTACATTGTTTACTTCATAGTGTTTCACATTTGCAGAGATTGTTCTCTCCATGGTTTTATCATACAGTGGATATAAAAAGCCTACACACCCCTGTTAAAATGCCAGGTTTCTGTGCTGTAAAAAAAATGAGACAAAGATAAATCATTTCAGAACTTTTTCCACCTTTAATGTGATCTATAAACTGTACAACTCAATTGAAAAACAAACTGAAATCTTTTAGGTGGAGGGAAGAAAAAAAAAAAGAAGAAAAATAATGTGGTTGCATAAGTCTGCACACCCTCTTATAACTGGGGATGTAGCGGTGTTCAGAATTAAGCAATCAAATTCCAAATCATGTTAAATAGGAGTCAGCATACACCTGCCATCATTTAAAGTGCCTCTGATTAACCCCAAATAAAGTTCAGCTGCTCTAGTTGGTCTTTCCTGAATTTTTCTTAGTTGCATCCCACAGCAAAAGCCATGGTTCACAGAGAGCTTCCAAAGCATCAGAGGGATCTCACTCTTAAAATATATCAGTCAGGAGGGTACAAAAGAATTTCCAAAGCATTATATATACCATGGAACACAGGGAAGACGGTCATAATCAAGTGTAGAAAATATGGCACAACAGTGACATTAACAAGAACTGGAGCTCCCTCCAAAATTGATGAAAAGACAAGAAGAAAACTGGTCTGGGAGACTACCAAGAGGCCTACAGCAACATTAAAGGAGCTGCAGGAATATCTGGCAAGTACTGGCTGTGTGGTACATGTGACAACAATATCCCGTATTCTTCATATGTCTGGGCTATGGGGTAGAGTGGCAAGACAAATGCCTTTTCTTACGAAGAAAAACATCCAAGCCAGGCTACATTTTGCAAAAACACATCTGAAGTCTCCCAAAAGCATGTGGGAAAGGTGTTATGGTCTGATGAAACCAAGGTTGAACTTTTTGGCCATAATTACAAAAGATATGTTTGGTGCAAAAACAACACTGCACATCACCAAAAGAACACCATACCCACAGTGAAGCATGGTGGTGGCAGCATCATGCTTTGGGGCTGTTTTTCTTCAGCTGGAACTGGGGCCTTAGATAAGATAGAGGGAATTATGAACAGTTCCAAATACCAGTCAATATTGGCACAAAACCTTCAGGCTTCTGCTAGAAAGCTGAACATGAAGAGGAACTTCATCTTTCAGCATGACAACGACCCAAAGCATACATCCAAATCAAGAAAGGAATGGCTTCACCAGAAGAAGATTTTGGAATGGCCCAGCCAGAGCCCAGACCTGAATCCGATTGAAAATCTGTGGGGTGATCTGAAGAGGGCTGTGGACATTAGATGCCCTCGCAATCTGACAGATTTGGAGTGTTTTTGCAAAGAAGAGTGGGCAAATCTTGCCAAGTCAAAATGTGCCATGCTGATAGACTCATACCCAAAAAGACTGAGTGCTGTAATAAAATCAAAAGGTGCTTCAACAAAGTATTAGTTTAAGGGTGTGCATACTTATGCAACCATATTATTTTATTTTTATATTTTTTTCTTCCCTCTACTTAAAATATTTCAGTTTGTTTTTCAATTAAGTAGTACAGTTTATAGGTCACATTAAAGGTGGAAAAAGTTCTGAAATGATTTATCTTTGTCTAATTTTTTTACAGCACAGAAACCTGACATTTTAACAGGGGTGTGTAGACTTTTTATATCCACTGTGTGTTTCTATGGGGGAAGGAGAAGATCTGTCCTGATAGAACACACACTATTGAGAGTGACGCTGCAATTAGTTACAAAAATGGAAGCCTGCAGGAAATAATAGTTGCATAAGTGAAAAATGCAAAGGCAGTGTTTTTCTTTTCTATAAATGTCTTGCTCATCATCCAGTTTTCTTTTTCAAAGTACTATATAGAGGCACCTGACCACAATATAGCTCATAATATTGAATAGCAGTATTGATGAGAAGTCACCCAAAATTATAAAAAAAAAAAAACAATTTTGTATTTTTTTTATATTCAATTTTACAACTTTTTGAAGTTATTTTCTGCTTCTTAAGTTTTCAATTCTGTAAATGTAGTTCTTTCTCTTTGCCATGATGTTAAAGGTGTCCTCTTTCTTTCTAGGTGGTGTCTAATGAAGGAGGTTTTGAGGTTGTCTCCAAGGAAAAGAAGTGGTCCAAAGTGGGCACCCGCCTTGGTTACATGCCAGGGAAGGGAACAGGGTCACTACTAAAAACACACTTTGATCGCATCCTTTATCCATATGAGTTGTTCCAGTCTGGGATCAGCCTTATGGTGAGAAGACTTACATCAGGTTCTTCAGATGATGATAATAATAGTTCTTTGTACAAAAAAAATGTGAATATGTTTCACATTTTTTATAATACATATAGATTGGCATTTTATAAGCATTTTCCTTAGTTTAGAAAATATTTGACAGTGACTGCAGATGGAATTGTCTTCTTTAACCTTTTTAAAGATATAGTGTGGGAGTATGTCATTGAGAATTTACTGTGATCAGAATGATTCCCTTACTTTGAAACACACATCTGACTAAGTAACCATTGGTTTGATTCATATCCAAAGTTTTTTTTATTTATCATGTCAAGCTGGAGGTGGATCAAATACTTCTCTCTGCATTTCTATGCTGCTTTCATATTCATATTTAGCTTTTGTATCGTTCATTTTACTTGGAAAAAGCACAAGCAAAAAAGCCTACCAACTTTTTCAACATGTTTTTTTAATGCATCTTAGAAATGTGAACTTTTATATGTAAGCTGGTAAATTAAAATACAATTATATTCTTTACTAATGTTCTAGCAGTTGAGGTTTATATTGTTTCTTGTCCTGCAAGTTTTTAATAAATAAAAACTATGATTGTGACATATAATGAAGGGCCTTAGCTGCTAAGATCCTGTATCATATGTCACAGTAGTAGGTTATTAATTGCATTAGTTTAATACTTTTTCTATAAGAGAAGAAGTTGATAGACACTTTGGGTTCTATTTTCAAGAAGTGTACTGGCATACGCCATTCATTACATTAGGATATACTCCACTTTATATGCACCAATGTATTTATCAGTACAACAGATTTTGCCTATATTCAATTCAGCAGCATAAGGGATGGTGAAACACCCACACTTGCTCAAAATTTTACTAAAATTTCTGAATTTCTGCTGTAAAATATAGTTCAATATGTATATTTTAGAAATAGTGTGAAAATAATCTGAAAAGTAATGTAAAATTAATTGTATTTATTAACAGCATCAGTAATAATATTAAGGTTTTTTAACTTGCTTTAGACATTCAAATATTATTTACTGTACAGTGAAGGGCTTCTATCGCTCTTTTGCCCACCATATATTAAATTATTATTATTGCATTTATTACCATAAGTATATAATGGCATATACATATATGTGTAAAATGGTGCTTCTACATCTCCCATTGAAACCCATCACTCGATATGCCATCCATTACGACAGGCAATATGCCATTTAATAAAAAATCTGTTTTTCAATAGTAAATTCATATGCGCTACTTTAAATAAATACATTTGTAGCTTTGAACACTAGTGGCATGTTAACCTGAACTGAGGCAAATATCAACGCCAAAGGATATTCAGCCTTTGACAAATGCTTGAATGTGCAAATGATAGTAATATTAGTCTTTTTTTTTTATGAGGGAAAAGTAATCTTTTACACTAAAGCTATGTTCATTATGTCCTGGTACAATCTGTGCCTTTTTAAATATGAACGTTTTATTCTGTTTTTTATTTTCTACTGTTGCATTTTTATTTTGTTTACATTGAACAGTTTGGAGATCTTTTTATAAGTAATTGCATTTGGATATACTTAGGATTGTGAGAATAGACAAGCCTGCTATGACTTTGCTGCTGCAGTTATTTCACACAATTTGTGCTGTAAGTAACATATTCTATAAGCCTGGGAGTATCTCATTCATTAAATTTATACATATTAAAACTCATAACATTAAATCAACTTTTTAATTGCTTTACCCCAATGGAGTGCGAATCCAGGTTTTCATTTTGAAGCTAGTCACCTAGTTAATTTCTGTTAATTAACAGTGAATTCCACCTATATTTATTCCATAACAGGGAATGGCTCTGGTTGCCAGTATAATGGTAGGAAAGTAACAGAGGTTACCAACGGTTGCACCGTTTAACTGTAATATTCTTCCACTCTGTGACCTCTCAGGGCATCCAGAAGCCGAGCTTGAAAGTTGAGGAGAAGGTGGTAGTCACTGAGCCATGTGAGGTCCCCAAAGATTCTGTAGAGAGCGAGAGGACAAATGTTCCTCTGAAGAGGTCCCGGCGAATCAAGTCTGAGGTGCTAGTCTTATCAATCTGCCTACCAAGTGTCTGTGTGTTTGTGTGTACACCCCTGGTTGCTCCTTAAAGAGATATTATATCCTGTGTGTCTGTAATATTTGTTTAAACAATGGCCAAGATTCAATAACATGTAAGATTGTGCCAATTCCAGAATACACTGGCATGGCGAACATAAGTTATTGTTTTTAAATGATATTACAACTTTATGAGAAAAGTAACACTGATCTAGATATGTTACTATTTTATATTACTTATTTCTACTACAGCAAGGCACATAGCAAAGTTATACTTGCATATACTTACTGTATTGTTTGATGTTTACCATTATTATTTTGTAAAAACACATTCGAGCTGAACCTAAAAGGTGTGTAAAATACACAAATAATAAAAAAACAGTGCTTGAAATAAGTGACTAAATTGTACAAATAGCGAAGGCACAGCTATCCACCATGCTTGGTGTATACCAAGTGTTACTCTCTTTTAAAGCAATTTAGTTCAATTCACTAATACCATTTGGCTCTCTGGGCATTCGACATGTATTCACTGAAAATCACCATCTGATTTAAATTGTTGGATCAAATTATTTTATCATGTAGAAGCATTGCAGTCAAACGACGATTGAATACACAAATATTTTAAGCATTACACTTATGCAGTCACACGCTACTTAATTTGGTTCCAGTAAATAGACTCTTTCCTCCTTGTAACCTCAAAAGATGATGTTCACTGGGCTGCTGTCATCTACTTAGGACAGGCTGTCTTGCTAGTTCCATGCCAGATTATGGTTTTCAGCTAAGAACTTTCTCCAGTTATGTAGCCGTGGCCATGGATAGTACCATGAGAGAGTCCAATGTCCTGATTTTATTAGTGTATATTTGGTTGCAAATAATTTTTTTATGTCCACGTATTTTATTGGTTCACTTTCCATTTGCTGCTGTAGCATCAATTTGGATATTACATTTTTATTTAAGTTTGCTTGGTGTGTACCAAGAAAAGACTATATATCTTGGGCAGATCTGCTCTGATTTTTAGTATAACATTGCTATTGTCTCGCCCACTACTAATTTTATGTGTTGTGGGAATTTTGTTGGTGTGTGTTCATATGACTCACTGAGAGTGGATTATGAAGAACACTTATCTATAGATCAGTATATGCACTTCATTATAACAGACTGTTTTGAAGTAATTTATTATTATATTTTTTATTGAATAGTATAATACAATATGTAGTTGTAAATCTTCATATAATGAAGACTTTGTGAGCATCTTTAGATTCCTCCTTCCTTTGCTCACACCTCAGACTTATACTGAATCTTGGCCAGTGTTTTACCGGCAATGTTTACCTCCTGTATAGTTTTTGACACTTCGTTTTGTATGTATATATAGTTTTTGAAATCCGTGAGTAATTTACTGCATGTGAAGAAGGCATATTCAGTAAAATTATTCTGTAATCCACAGAATAGTGCTCCCATTATATATTTTAATATGTAATATACTTGGATGTATTTACTTTTATGTATTCTTTGTTTGTCAAATATCCTTATGAGCTTTTTCTTTCTTAGCCGGAAACTGTGGAAATCAAGAAGAGTCCAGAGGTGAAGAAGCTCCATGTTTTCGGCGGCACTCCCAGGATTATTGGCATTGGCGATAGTGTTAAAGATAGAGCTGGTGAGAACAGGTCCAGAACCAGAGACCGAGAGTTTAGTTGTAGTAGACCAGAAGTTGAAAAATATGTGTGAAATTTAGGAGCCAGGCAAGTTTGTAAGAAGCCGTCCAAATTTCTTGTTTAGCAGCCATAGAAGGAATTCTATATAGAATTCTATATACATTTGCTAAAAACTTTGGAGCCCCGCGCTGAAGGGATTTGTCAAGCTTTGTAAATGATAATCTACTACTTAGAAATGAGTGATGCATATCCATGCGTTCAAAGCATACAGGTGATTGTCCATCTGTAGTATAGAGAAATTACAGTATGTGATTGTTTACTCCTCCTCTGTCCTAATAAGTTGCAGGAAACCGAGGTGTAGTGAGTCTTATGGGTGTCCTAACAGCAACTTATTGTGGTTTTTGTAAATCGGAGAGGAAAACACAATTAACAGGTTCTTTGTGAGCCATTGTTTATGCGTCCTCTTACCTCCCTTGTAAGATATAGTTGGTTCATACACATTTTATTTTACCTGCTGTCTTGTTTTAGTGTTAAGTAAGTGAGAAACTGACCTTCAATTAACTAAATTTCACTTTAAGCTATATAATGAATGTGAAGCCATTCGCCTCCTTATTGCTAATGCCATTCAAGTTCTCTTGATTTGCATGTAGGTGCCATGCCTTGTAAGATGATTAGAAACAGATGACCAATAGATAAGTTCTTTGTAAAATGTATCCATTTCTGTTTATTTAATGACAAACCTTTTTATATGTCTCAGTGTAGTATTTGTTAGACACAAAAACCCTTTCATATTTTTTTTCTTTGAAAATGTCAGTTGATCTTCCAGTGCTTCAGCGCCCTCAGGATTTCAATCAAGTTTGTTCTGTGATAGCCTATTCTGCGCATAACGCCAGAAAAAAAAACACTTCTTGTATTTACTGACCTCTCTCTCTCTCCTCTGCTCCTATATTCCACATGAATTTTACACAAAGTGTTTGTTTGTTCTAGATGAAGTTTACAAAAAGAAGAAGAATTCCAAGCTTGAAGCATTTGGGATGCAGATGAGACAACGGAAGGGAGCTTTGTCTGTAAATTTTGTAAGTGTCCTCCTTCAAAATGTTTGTGGGGCGGCATCATGTACATCCCCTTTCTTTTGCCAAAATGACCTGAGTACAGACCGACCCTGCTTAACAATACCCCGTTTAACACTGATTCACTATAAAGGTTTTTTTTGCCTGACACATCCGTCATTGGATATAACAGTTTTTGCCCGATACATCCCGGATTAACACTGATTCGATGCTTGTGTATCATCCAAAACACCAGGAGCCACGGAAGGAATTAAAAAATCAAGTTTACCTGTGATTTACCCTATGTTGAAATTTTCCTGTTTAACACGGTTTCATTTAATCTTCTAGGAACACATCTACAGAGTTAGAACGGGGGTGTGCCTGTATTTATATCCCTTTTATCGCTGTTTTGACCTGTAATTCCCTGTTTAACGCCCTGCCAAATCTCTTATAATGGTACTGATTCTCAAAAAACCTAGAATCGAGATGAGCCAGCAGCTTCAACATCACAAATTTAAAGTTTATATTTCTGCTAATGTTCAGTTTGTGTTAGTGTTATGTTTGCTGTTTGTTTAAAGTTCATATAAAACAAAAAAAGTTTCAGTTGCAATTGTGTATTTTTTTTTATGCGTTCCCCCTAACACATTCTACCCTTTGTTAAACCGCCCCGTTTAAAGCTGTTTCACTTAACACTCCCATTGCTTGAAACCTATGTACACCGTTAAATGAGGTACTATATGGTATGACTGTAAAGTGAATATTATTCTCATATCAGGTTGATTTGTACATCTGTCTGTTCTGTGGCCGAGGTGACAGTGAAGAAAAATTGCTGCTATGTGATGGATGTGATGACAGCTACCACACCTTCTGCCTCATTCCACCACTCCTTGAGGTACCTAAAGGAGACTGGAGATGCCCAAAATGTATAGCTGAGGTAATTGCTATGCCATCCATCTCAGATTGCTTTGATTCACTTTATGATTTGCAATTATTAGGGAAATATTGATATTTTGTAGCTTGTTATACTTAAGTATGTAAGGGGGATAAAGGATACCTTTTCTCCAAACCCTGTAGCAAGCAGCTGATACAGCTGGGGTAAAACTTTAATTGTTCCTTTAGCTAAAATGGGTTTTTAAACATTGTAGTAAAAAGTAGCTAAATAACCACTTTGATTACATTCTTTTTGCATGGTCTTTTGAAGAACTTGATAATTGGCAAATGTTCTAGAAAGTAAACATTTTTTTTTCATTTTTCTATGTAATTCTACTGCATGGCTCCATTTCCTTTAGAGGACTACTTCTTGCAGCTTCTGTCTCAGGAGATTGTCCCCTTGTGAACTTATCAGCTTTACTTTAGACCTAATGAAAATACTAAAAGTTATAGCTGCTACATTTACATTACCCATATAGAAGCCTCCTGTGCATTATCACCTCCCCCTTCAGAGCGTACATCAGTTCAAACTAAAATGACAAAGTCCACAGCCGTATAGTTGGTTATAAAAGGTAATAAATTGAAGTCTGTATTAAATTTGTACTATCAAAAATATTGTGCCTGTTTTAAACTGTAGTACTTCAGAAGGGGCTATTTTAAATGTCTGTAGAGGTGCTTTAACATTTCTTCTATACATTGCAGAGGGAAATGAGACTCCATCAGCTATTACTGATTACCATGGCAATGGTGGAGATTCATACATTTCTAGGTATAAAGTGGTTGTTATACTGGTGTCTGCAGGAGAGGCTTTAGCATACTTTCTAATTACCATGCAAAAATAGTGTGTTTTGTTTTTCAATAAAGCATAAAGCTACATTTCCAATTATTGCCATAAATCCCTAGTTACCATTTTTATTACACACGCTGACACTTCTGACTACTTCGATTGCATTGTTTTCTGAACCTGCAGTTATTTCTGTTGCACTTTTTAGGAATGCAGTAAGCCTCGTGAAGCTTTTGGGTTTGAACAGGCAGTGAGGGAGTACACGTTGCAGACCTTTGGAGAAATGGCTGATAACTTCAAGTCTGATTACTTCAATATGCCTGTGCATGTAAGTTACTTTCCTGTAAGCTGAACAGTGTGTTACAGAACACAGAGTAGAGGCTTGCTCCATAAAATCATCTTGAAGGCATTAAAACTATTTTATTACATGATGTTTCACCAAAAAGAAACTGCTTATCAATCGAATGTGTCTCTTCCGATGCAGAATGATATAAATATGAGACCTAGATTGAAATAATATGCACATTTTGAGTTATTTTCTCAAAGTCTGTTAACTTCTTGTTCATTAATCTTCAAATATTTGCTCGAGAAATCTTGGTCACATTCTCATTATTACACATCTAAATACTGGAAAAGCCCTAAGTTAAAAATCATCTTTGTGTGTCTTAGATGGTGCCCACAGAGCTGGTGGAAAAAGAGTTTTGGCGACTGGTGTGCACCATTGAGGAGGATGTCATTGTGGAGTATGGGGCAGACATCTCTTCTCGTGATTTTGGGAGTGGTTTTCCAGTGTTGGATGGACGGAGGAAGCTGTCAGCAGATGAAGAGGTGAGAGAGATTTAGGAAAGATTGATTTTTATTTTCCTAGTGCTCTAGATTACCTACTATTTTAATTAAATTAAAAAAAAATTGTGACTTTTCATGTAATGGATATTGCAGCAGGAATCTAAAAACAGTTTGTCAGGTTTGTTCACCTGGATAATTATAAATATTTCAATAAAACTGACATCCAACCAGAAGCTCTTTCTAGATCTGTATTGTCACGGTTGTGGCTTGAAACTCTTTGCATATGAAATCTAACTGTATACATCATAGTTTAAAGAGAAGCAAGCGAGTAGTCAGGCATGCATACAGTGGCTCAGTAAATACAAAATGACATTTTAGAATGTAATGGTACATTCTACTTGTCTTCATGTCTGTTAGGCCAAAAATGTAGTTAGATGGTGATGCCTGAAGCCAGCTGGCTGGCGAACTATAGGATTAAATCACAGTAATTTATTTTATTTTTTTTACTTATGTATACAACATATTGCAAAACACGTTTTGCTGCAGTGAATTATGTCAATCAGTATTTTGGCGGTTTCAAAAACCTGCCTCTTATTTTTACGTTTTAAACCCTTTGGCATCCTGTATGTTCCTTTCTTGCATCCTTTACCATCACAGAGTATCAGAATTAGAAGGTGCACACTGAGTGCAACACTTAATGTTTTCTTTTTCACAGGATTATGCTCACTCTGGCTGGAACCTCAATAACATGCCTGTCCTTGAGCAGTCTGTGCTCACTCACATCAATGTGGATATTTCTGGCATGAAGGTGCCCTGGCTGTATGTGGGCATGTGCTTCTCTTCCTTCTGTTGGCATATTGAAGATCACTGGAGCTACTCCATCAACTACTTGCACTGGTACAGTATAAGCTTCTCTGTGTTTATGTGACTATTATTAAATCTGAGTGCTTTTATAAATAACCGTTTCTGATTTTTTTTTTTTCCCATGAAGACTTTTGTGTATTCAATGGTACCTAGCCAGAATGTACATATGTTTGAATACATTGTTTTGCAGCTTATTTATTCTAATTAGTTATATAAAACAGTAGATATATAATAAAAAAGGCAAAGTGTATGTTTAAAATATGAGCAGTTAAATTGAGTAGTAATAATTATTAATTGTATTATTGTTTATAAAACACCATACTTCTGTAGCGTTGTTTACAATATTAGAATACAGAGAGGGGAGAAGAAGGTAATGTGAACTTTGACGGTCAAGTTGGAAAGGTTGTAATAATTGCGAGAGAACAAATAAGTTGTTCATAAATATATGTTGCAAATATAATAAGATAATACAGTCTGATGCAAAAGAGATGAGGTACCTACTCCAAAGAGCTTACAATTGAGACTGTATGATAGGGACTGTGAGAAAGGAATGTAACAGATGTATGATGGACTTGGAGAGTCTTTACTGTAGACACCGGAGGTGATGGTATCCTTATAAGCCATGTACTGAACTAGTTTGGCACACTAGGATGTTCAGAATGAACATGGAAAGGTGCATCTGTTTGGTAAAATCAAATACTGATAGCAGGTTAGGCTTAGGTGTTTTGATTTAGTCAACAGCAATATATGGACTTAGAACTACTAGATTTGCAAGCCGGTTTACAAAGTGTCTCAAAAGATCAAATTGCTAACATCCGCTGGATTTTTGAGAAAGCAAGAAAGTTCCGGAAAAACATTTCCCTCTGCATCATAGACTGTTCTAAAGCCGTTGACTGTGTGTATCACAACAAAATGTGGCAAGTTTTTAATGAGATGGTGCCACAATACTATCTCATTTGCCTCCCAAGGAATCTATATATCGAACAGGAAGACACGGTCAGAACTGAACATGGAACAACCAAAAGATTGGTTCGAAATCTGGAAAGGAGTGTGACAAGGTTGTATATTGTCACCTTATTTATTCAACTTATACGTGGAATTTATCATCCGCAAAGCCGGGATGGATCTGAAGCCGGAATTAATATTACTGGGAGAAATATCAACAACCTCAGAACACTGATGATACTAATGTGATGGCTGACGGTGAGGAGCAACTTAAGGGCTTATTGATTAGTGTGAAAGAAGAGTGCAAAAGCTGCCTGATGCTCAACTTTAAAAAGAAAAAAGACCATGACAAACCGCAATCTCAGTTTCTGGCAAATAGATGCAGAAGAAATCGAGTGACAGTTTTTATTTTCCTGGGCTCCAAGATTTATGCAGATGGTGAAATTAAGACATTTGCTTCTGGGGAGGAAAACTATGGCAAGTCTGGGATAGCTATTTAAAAGCAAAGTTGTTACACATTCAACCAAGCTAATAATTTCAACTATGTTATTCTCAGTAGAAATGTACAGATGCGAGAGCGGGACCTTAAGAAAGCTAAGGGCTGTAGAATTGAAGCCTTCTATTTGTGGTGCTAGAGAAAACAGCTTTGAGTCCCTTGGACTGCAAGAAGATCTAGTCAATCCATACTACAGGAAATCTGGTCTAACTGCTCCCTGGAAGGCTTAAATAAAAGGATAAAGCTCAAATATTTTGTCTATATCATGAGAAGAACGTAATCCCTAGAAAAGACGCTGATGCTGGGAAATATTGAAGGCACACGACAAAGGGGATTGCAGAGGCGGAGCTGGATAGAAGAGGTAATTGAGGCCATGGGCATAATTCTAAGGGAGCTTAGAGGGGCAGCGGCTGACAGATGTGTTGTGGTCCATAGGTTCACTGAGAGTCTGACGCATCTTAATGAGTGAACAACAAGTAAGCTGTAGCTTAGCAAGGGTTTCCTTCTCAAGCTGATATTTTGCTTATTTATTAATACAACATCAAAATACACAGTGCTGTTTATTTGTGTCAAAAAGAGGTTGCTCTCTGAGTAGTTAACCGGACCTATAGAAAAAACCCACTGAGGCATTTTTCATTCTCAGATGAACACCTCTACTTTTTTTGTTTAGATTTTCTCACCTTATGGGTGATTGGGGGACTCCAGATGTGGACTCCTTGCTCACTGTGCCTAAGGGAGTACAACTGCATAGAGGCAGAAACACGTCTGGGGAATGCTGTTTCTCCTGTTCAGGGTAGAATTGCCTGGTATTTTGGGGCTGGACCACTCCAGTGAGTGAGACCAGACTTCAGGATATTCCTCCCTATGAAGGGCACAAGTGAGCTAAAAGAGGTTGCTCTCTGAGTAGGTAACCAGACCTATAGGACAGACCTACTCCAGGTATTGTCCGTTCTCAGATTGAGCACCGCTAATTTTGTTGTCGAGAATATTGTTTAACCGGGCACATATTAAAAAGGAGATATAAAGGTACCATATGAAAAATCTACACATCACTTAAAGGACGACAAAAGTCCCCATATGTGCTCTGCACCATTAGATAGAGGGTGAAAAGACATGTAGAAAAAAAGTGTCTTAAAATGTATAAATAAAACAGTTTTGGACAACACTGGTCCTTTAAAAAATACATCCTAAAGCCTGTCAAAGACAGCAAATTCTCAGCCATGACAACCCACAAATATTTCTCCTATTAGTTTATTTGAGCAAAAATGTGTTGTTTCTCCCATTCAGTGTAGAATTGCCCTGCGTTTTGCAGCTGTAGACACCACATTCCCATTGTGCAGATAGAGCTTTGTCTCTGTATTTAAAGTCTCCTCCCATGTCAAAGAGATTATTGAAAATTAAAATGGTTCAACAGCAATATTGCATATAAAATAATAAATAAGGGTCTGTATTTTTCTTCTTATATTTTAAAGACAAAATGGAGAAGATAGGTGGCTCTAGGTATAAATAAATTCTGGGAAAGAAACAAGGGGTGCTACTTGAGGATATTATTAACTAAGTAACAAAAAAGAGAGGACAGAACAAGTATCCTTTAGGGATTAAAGTGCACACCCTCTGCCCAAATAACAATAAAGAGCAGCAGGGAATTCTAAAACTTAACGTTTATTAATATTCTACTAAAACTTGATTTAAGATATTGGTTAAAATATTGAGATTCTGACAAGCTAAAGTAAGAAGGGTTAATTGTGAATACTTCTGGACTCATTTAAACCTTGACTTGAATTGTGGGACTGTTGAATATACCAGAAATCCCTATATCTTCTTATTAAAGTGTAATCCCCCAATTATAGGGTAAAAAAACCCACTGAGGTATGTTTCGTTCTCAGATGAGCACCTCTACTTTTTGTGTTTTGTCAAGTTCAAGGCCTGTCAAGCTAACCTGCAATGAAATTTATGAAATATTGTGTGTAGGATTGATTACTTTTACTTATAATTAAATAATTTAGACAATTTCTGACATTTTGTTTAAAAATGCAGCAGTGTCGATTTTTTTAAAGGGCACTGTAATACTATAATATTCTACTTTGTTTATTTTATGGAATTGACCTAGCAAAATTGGGATACTAAAATGTATATTTAGCATGGATTATTATTATTTACTTTTTAAAACCTGTTCCAAAATAACACTGTGTAATGTTGCTAAGATAATAAAAAATGCTAGAAATATTAGACTACAGTATACTGTACTTCATTAGAGTAAAAAAGTTGCCTTTTTTTAACTTTTCTGATTGACCCCACCTGTAAAGGAGTGTTTTATCCTAACCCTTTTTGACTCCATACATTTCACATGCAGCGTCTTCACTCATTCTTTGATTGCCTTCTAGTTTATGGGAGTCTTAATAGTATTTTTCCTTCTGTCAGGGGCGAGCCTAAGACATGGTACGGAGTTCCCTCACATGCCGCAGAGCAGCTGGAGGATGTGATGAGGGAACTGGCTCCTGAGTTATTTGAGACACAGCCAGATCTCTTGCATCAGTTGGTTACGATCATGAACCCAAACGTGCTGATGGAGCACGGCGTGCCTGTGAGTATTAAGGGGTAGAATCCATAAATAATATATTTATAGTATTCGTCAGGTCAGTGTTTCCCAAATTAATTCAGTGTTGAATTTTTTTTTGTCTAAAAGTATTCATGGGAACCTGTTACATGGGTCATGTGTTATGCCATGACCTAGTTCAAAATGACTCTCCCCAGACCTTGTTGACCCCAGAATGATCCTCTTATACACCACAATATTTCACAGATATATTTTTTAGCAAATTTCTCCTAGAGATTCCTGTTGCATTAAGAGGAATCCAGGGTTCCAGTGAATAAGAGTTGGGAAACATTTCTTCAAGAATAAATTGTTGCTGTATTGGGGAAACCTTTGAGAATAAATAGTATTTAAAGAGCAAGCTACCATGATGTGTATTCATCGATGTGGGCGTCAGAAGCAAATGATAGCAGATTGCAAGGGAGAGGAGGCAGTAGTCATGGAGATTATCTAAGACGGACTAAAATACGGTCTTTAATATGTGCATCTGTGCTCTGTTATCAAGATGTGTTAAACCCTACGCCTCTTCCCTACAGGTTTACAGGACCAATCAATGTGCAGGAGAGTTTGTGGTCACCTTTCCCCGAGCTTACCATTCCGGCTTCAACCAGGGCTACAACTTTGCAGAGGCTGTGAACTTTTGTACTGCAGACTGGGTATATTAACATTAGTATGAATGTTCCATCAGCGTATATAGCTGTGCTTTCAAAAGTGTTACTGTTAGATTTACATATGCATGTAATTTAAGTTATTATCTTTAGTTTTATTTAGCTTTTGTGATGATCCTGATGAATGTGATTCTTACTTATTTCTTTCATGGGATATTTTGTAGAAAAGGAACAGGATTTATTTAACAGTTGATTTGTAAATAACAAATATTATTTATAAACAGTATTTGATCAAAACGTTCATCTTCTTTCTTGCAATAAAATAGGTCAATTATGTAGAGGAGCATTTATTCAGCTCTTGTAATGCCTTTTCTTGTGTCACATCAGCTCCCCATAGGCCGCCAGTGTGTGAATCATTACCGTAGGCTAAGGCGGCACTGCGTTTTCTCTCATGAGGAGCTCATCTTTAAGATGGCTGCTGATCCAGAATGCTTGGATGTGGGGTTGGCGGCATCTGTGTGCAAAGAGATGACCGTAATGATAGAGGAGGAAACACGTTTGCGGGAGTCAGTCATTCAGATGGTGAGTAATGACAATTCTTTAATATCTTTATAATTTGATATAAAGTATATGCAGGAAGTTAGGGGTAATGACAAGGCATTAACAAGAAAACCCTAAATGGTAATCACTGTGGAGGTTTATTAATAAACTCCTCTGAATGTGATGTCTCGTTTTCTCTGTGCCTCTGACCCCCAATAACATTTTTTTTTTGTTGAGAAAGTGTTATCGTTACCTTATCTGTTTTTTGTAATCCTTTGAGGTTATTAGATGACTCTCTGGTGTTGGTGGGTAACGGTCTTCATGTAAATACAGAACAGGAGAGCATCACCATGGTATAGTCTGTGTATTCACTTTAGAATAAATCATTTTAAAAATGCAATTACAAAAGTAGATAAATGTGCCTATATCACCAGACATGGACTGACGAGTCCTCACAGTTTTGGGAAATTTATTTGGCTTCTTTCTGCTCAGTTCCCGGCTGAGCTGGTGCTGCATCCAACTGCAGATGCTGGCAGGGGACAGTCGACCTCAACGTTTTTCAGTGACCAAATGCCCTGTTAGTCAGTCAGACACACAAAAATATTCTTTACTACAGGCAAACATTTTTTTTGTCAAATAATTCTGTCTGCCCTTGTAAACTAATGAGCTTCCATTTCTGTTGATGAAAGCAGTGGCACTTGAAGATACCACTTTCCCATTGTGTAGCTAAAACTTCCTGGGCAATTAAAGTCTCCTCCCACTACAGGAAGTTGATTACAAACAAAGGGGATATATCCTGTGTTAGCAGAATTGCAAATGAAAGTAATATATTACATTCTGTATTTTGTTTTCCATTCTACCAATATTTTTCATATATTAAAGTGTAGTTCTTCAATATAGTATATTTTAAATGTGAACCTTTAACCTTGCGGACACTCAGGGATGTGTCTGTTACTACTCTTGCTATTTTTCACACAAATTCTTAGTTATTTTGCATTTTCTCTTAGGGGATTATCGAGTCTGAAGAAGAGGTTTTTGAGCTTGTTCCAGATGATGAAAGACAGTGTGCAGCCTGCAGAACCACTTGCTTTCTCTCAGCTCTCACATGTTCCTGTAGTGCAGACCGGCTTGTTTGCCTCTACCACCCAGCAGACCTGTGTTCTTGTCCCATGCAAAGCAAGTGTCTCAGGTACAAACTTACTTACACCTCTAAGTTTACATACAAACTATTTGCATGCACATGGAAATCAGAGAACTACATTGTCCACATATGGCAGGTTTGCTTTATCCCCATAACATAACCAATATATTCCACACAAACAGGTGCATCATGAAGACAAGTCTTGCCAGTTTTTTATGAATAATAAAAACTGATTTATTTGTTTAAGCAATATGGAATATGCTGGTGACCTACTAATAACATATAATATTAATAATAAAGATCCCTTCTGTTCACAAGAGAAAAAGAGATTGGGATTTATGAACTATACTAGAGCTACTAATAAATTTAAAAGCTTATTTAATTTTTCCTTTTTTAAACTTTTCAGTTTCTCCGACGGAATTATGTGAGAATCATGTTGCCTAACTTCCAAATCTCCAGAACATTCAGCATTTTTAGTTAAAAATAAGAGTGTGAAGTCCCTATAGCTTTTTGTTTTAATTAATTGTTTTATTTTTAAAATGGCTAACAGTTTGGCTTTGTTGTAAGGAACATATTTTGTTAAACCAAAGGTCTATTGTAATCGACCAGTTCTCATAACTTTTAAGTAAGTTCAATATAAAAAGCTTCAATTTTAATCGGATTTTGAGAGAAAACTTACACTGAAAACTCCAGGTTTCCTCGATCTTTGGTTTGTAGCTCCTCCCCATTTTTTTTTAAACTGTTGCCTGTGCATCGCATACCAACTGTTTTAATCACAATAAATTGAAAAAAATGCTTATACTGCTACTAAGTGCTTAAGTCATGAAAGGTGGATCATTATACAGGAACATTTGGTTCTTTAAGAAACGATTCTGGTTGCAAAGTGTTAGTGTGATACTTAAATTAAAAGCATGTAAAATACAGCAGTAAATATTGTTCATTGTTTTTATGGTGTGCGCACATTTTCCATACGGTTGAGGACTTCTATCGCTCTTCTGCCCCACATAAGTTAAATGATTGTTGTGGTAAACTACCTCCTCACAAAATCTACTGCACAAGTTAGGAATCAGGCTGTCTATGGGTAGGCCTCCTGGCTTGTGCATAATCCATCCTATGAAATGCTTTAAGGTGTATAACCCAGACGGCATATGCCTAAAAGGAGCCATGTATAAAGTGATTTAGGGTTTAAGAATGGAAATGTATTGTGGTCCAGTTTCCCGAGAGTGCAGTGCAATATTTGCAAAATTTGCAAATAATCTTTTGGCTTTTCAAGATCATTATAGGTATTTTGAACAAATCATTCTAAAGAAGAAAGCCCAATCTCACAAAGCTTATGGTGGTTTATATATGGTTTCTAAAGCCATTCTTACTAGATTTTTTTTCATGCAAACCTGTTATTTAAAATAAAAAAATCACTACCTTACATTTGCTAAGAATTCAGAGAGCCACTGTTTCTGATTATATTGGTACCACGTTCTGAATAGTAAAGCAAATTGCTGAAAGAAGAAAGGTAAACATTTTTAAAAAATGCATTCCAAAGCAAACAGATCTATTGACTATGTCCATGGAAATGTTGCCTCTTGCATCTCTCTTAATTTTAAATTAATTGTTTTTTGCATTCACATTGTTATTAACCAATGATAGAGTTTCAGTTATGTTGTGAACATTTGCTGTCTTTAGGTTATCTATTTTACAGGTGTTTTTTTTTTCTTCCATTTTTTCAGGTACCGTTACTCCCTGGAGGATTTTCCTTCTCTGCTACATGGGGTAAAATCAAGGGCACAATCATATGAAACATGGGTCAGTCGGGTGACTGAAGCTTTGTCTGCCAATCTCAATCAGAAGAAAGGTGCATTTCCATGTTTGTGGTTTATATTTAATTTGCATTTTATAATAACTGCATTCTTTATCTTTCTGTGAAGTACAGTGGTGGGATGCTGCTAGTAGATTTAGTGGCTTGGTGAAGGAAACCTTAAAGCGTGTGTGTTACATTTTTTATGTATATGAAGGTTCAGCAATTATTTATACTGATGTTTTTTTTTTTTTTTTTGTTTGGTAACATATTCTGTACCCTCTTCAAAACGAATTAAAAACCTGTTCAGTACGTCTGCAAAACTCCTAAATCTGTATTCGTTTATTGGCTTAGCCCTCAAAATTAATTATAAATTCCACTGTGTGGAGCAAGTCTGAAAAAAGAAAGTATTGCTCAGCACTCCTTTATTAAACAATTTAAAATAAGAATACAAAGGCAAATTTTTAAATGTGCTTTTCACTGTACTTCATTTCTATATGAGTTAGGAACTGGTGTAGGGACCATAAACACAGAGCTCCTGCTTTATTTTCTCAACAGATATCATTGAGCTTAAAGTCATGCTGGAGGATGCAGAGGACCGTAAGTTCCCTGAGAACGAACTTTATCGTCGTCTTCGGGATGCTGCAAAAGAGGCTGATACCTGTGCATCAGTTGCCCAGATGCTGCTCACCAAAAAGCAGAAGCACAAGTAAGAATTAATTTATTATAAGCAAAAGCAACTTCTTAGGGTAGTACATGACTGTTTGCAAGACTATTATTTTTGCAATGATTTAATGCGGTTATCTGCTCTTTTGCATGCACATAGTATTCCCTGATTAGACTTTTCCAAAACAGCAATGCTACTTCTGTTCCACTTGCTTCTTTAGTTTCTCTTTCATTTGCTTTGTTTTGCAGCAAGCTGAGCACAGAAAGTGGGAAGACACGAACAAAACTTACAATGAAGGAACTGAAAGCATTTGTGCAGCAGCTGTTCAGTCTGCCCTGCATCATCAGTCAGACTAGGCAGGTTAAGGTAGGTTTCCACCTTCCTGTGCATTCATTTTTTTAGGAAGCATGAAAAGAACAGATTTTACAGAAATACTGTTGCGTAAAATAATTAAATGTAGGCTTTAGGAGGCGAATATGTTAATGTAGGACGAGAGTGGGGTAAATATAACCATATGGTACTATATGTGTTTTTGTGCATACACAACATGTTTCTTCCATACTTGTCGATAATAAAGCATATACATGAAAATCATGTTGAATGTATCTGCTGTTCACCCACCACTTTCCAGGATCATATGATAGAGAAACATCTTAAAACTTCTGTGAGTTTGTAGATGTTTTTGTCACCAGGGCAAAATGTGCTAAAATAAAAACACATGACAAATAGACTAGGGCCACGTCCTTGAGTTCAAAATCTTACATAAATTGTGTTTTTTTTTTGTTTGTTTGTTTTTTACAAAGCAGCTTACAATATTGAAAAATTGCAGACTTACAATCTGGGGGGTATGGTGTATGGGTGAGGCAGAAATCTCTGCAAGAATAACAGATACGAGTTTGGCAAGAGCGAGAAAGTTGAGCGTGTTAGAGAATGCAAGAGAAGCCAATTATGTTACTGTAAGGCAGACTAGATAGAATGTCGCCTCCTAAAAGTTTTCAAGAATTGACCAGAAGTAAGCACAATTTGACAGAGCACTGTGTATCCATCACTGTCCATTTATGTTTATTCTGTGTCCAAGTGCTCATTATATGTCATCTCCTTTATGGTGAGATAATATGACACCCCACCTAGACTACTGCCACTCTCTCCTTGCTGTCCTCCCCATCAGCCGTCACTCTCCACTTCACTCATTAATGAATGCCTCCGATAGACTCCTCTACCATACTCATTGCTCGACGACTGCAGCACCTCTCTGTCAGTCACCGACTGGCTTCCCATAGTCTCCAGAATAACATTTTAAATCCTGACTGTAACATATCAAGCTCTCAATAATAATGCACCCTCTTATATCTCTGCTCTTATCTCTAAATACTCTACCAAACGTCCTCTTCACTCTGCTAATGACCTTCTTCTTTCCTCCTCTCTTGTCACCTGCTCTCATTCCCACCTTCAGGACTTTTCTCGTGCTGCCCCATATTCTGTGGAACTCCTTGCCTCGCTCCACTAGACTATCCTCCTGCCTCAAATTCTTCAAAACCTCACTAAAATCTCATCTATTTAAAGAAGCGTATCACCTTCAGCCGTAATTTACGCAATTTATTGTACCTCGCCTTTTCTATACCTCACCCATACCCCATTTAGACTGTAAGTTTGTGATTTTTCAGTCTTGTTGGGTGCTTTAGAGAAAGCACTTGGTTTGCTTGACTTTAAACTCAATAACAGGGCCCTCCATTAATTTGTAATTTGTTAAGTTGTTTTTTGACTTGTATCTACCCTGTTTAGCCCTATGGAATATGTTGGCGCATTAAAAATAAAGGTTGATAATAAAAAAATAATATGATATCTGCTGTTAAATGTTTTATAGATACACATCTGGTACCTAAGGAATAACTACTGGTGCTAACTTTATTCTTATGTCACATTTTTATGTTTACGGTCACTTTCACTTAATATAATGGACAATTCCTTTTTGTTTTCTTACAATGCAAGCATCTATAATGTAATGTGCACCTACTAAATTCCCTATTTTTACCTGTGCAGAACCTGCTGGATGATGTGGAAGAATTCCATGAACGTGCTCAGGAAGCAATGTGTGATGAGGTCCCAGACTCCAGCAAGCTGCAGGTTTTGATAGACCTTGGCTCAAGTCTCTATGTGGAGCTCCCAGAGTTGCCACGACTCAAGCAGGAGCTGCTGCAGGCACGCTGGCTGGACGAAGTGCGTCTTACTCTCTCTGACCCTCACAGAGTCACCTTAGACGTGATGAAAAAACTTATAGACTCAGGAGTAGGTCTGGCACCACATCATGCTGTGGAGAAAGCAATGGCAGAACTACAGGAGCTTCTTACAGTGTCAGAGAGATGGGAGGAGAAAGCCAAGGCTTGTTTGCAGGCCAGGTAAAGTGCAAGTGTATGACACATTTATGGTGGAATTCAATGTTCTGTAAACCACATGATTTCCAATCATCTTTTCACTGGAGCTTCTCCCATCTTTTCTGTTAAGAGCCAACCAATCCACCCCCCTCAAAGTTTTTTACCCTTGTTTCCGAAACTGCGGAAAGCCAGCAGCAGTTTTATCTTCAGCTGCCGCATTCGTGCACAGCTATAGTGTGATGATCTGGTGAGGTGTTTTCTATAGTCTTTCTCAGTTTGAAAAAGATGGGTGGAGCTCCAGCCTAAAGGGAAACCTAGCAATTTTCATTATGTGTTTCCTAAAATAAAAATGTTTAAATCACAGTTCACTGAAAAGTTGCTTATACTTCTTATATGAGAACTATTAAGTTATTTTTTTAAATGTATTAATTAGTTAAGTCTAAGAGTATATTTTTTGATTGAGTCTCCTTTTAAACAAAATAGTTGAAGAACTACAATAAAGACTTTTGAGATATTCTGAAATTGTACACATTTTTAGGGTGGAAGCTGTCACATTTTTTCTACGCAAACTACACATGCATAAGAACCCTTATAATTGTAGATATTTTATGTATATTATAAATATGCTTCTTCTTTGCCCATTAAGGCCCCAGCACAACATGGCCAGTCTGGAAAGCATCCTCATGGAGGCCCAGATCATCCAGGCATATTTGCCCAATGTGTTGGCTCTAAAGGAGGCTTTGCAGAGAGCCAGGGATTGGACCTCGAAAGTGGAGTCCATTCAGGTAAATAACATATATGGCACCAGATGGTGTATAGTACTTTGTAGCTGCAGCATTATAATCCTGTGTTATACATTAGTAGCTTGTGCATTAACAAACAAGGTGTCGCTTGTCTCTCCTTGCAGAATGGCAGTCAATATGCATACCTGGAACAGCTAGAGAATCTGCTGGGGAAGGGCCGTCCTATCCCCGTGCGACTGGAGGCTTTGCCTCAATTAGAGTCTCAGGTGGCAGCAGCACGAGCTTGGAGAGAACGCACAGGCAGAACCTTCCTGAAAAAGAACTCCAGTTACACATTGCTTCAGGTGAAACTTTATTACACAATGAATCATCAAAATCCTGTTCTTTAGGTTTAAAAAGTGCAAATAAGGATAAAGGAATTGTACACATGTCATTTCTCAACTGGCATTGTGTGGAATAAGTGTATGAACAATCTAGAAATGTTGATGCAAAGTTTAGATAGCATTCAGCTGTTTGGATTAAGAGCTTCACCCAGTGATGTGTGTCTTTCTTGTAGATACGATGGCACAATGTAACCTGTGAATACCTGAGATTTACATATAGCTTAAAGTTACACCCAAGTTACACATTTGCTATAATATATTCAAACTTGAAGATTTAAAATATTCTCTACTTCTGAAAAAGTTATAAGGGTTAAAATGCTCTTTTAATCCCTGTTAAACCTGCTTTCAGGAAATCGGAATTTCATTTTATCTGTATCCCCTTCAGCCACTAGAGGGAGTAATTGATGCCTTCATCCAGCTCCATGTCTCCTGGTTTGGTGCCATGCTCTTCCCATACTAGTGGTTTTTACATACTTAGTAGTTATTATTTTCTTATATTACTCACCTTGATTTTTCTTGTTGAAATAGCACTGGTTTATAAACTAGTTTTCTGTGTCTGCTAATTATTTTACTTTCACAAATGCTGGTTAAAAAAAGCTTGATCTCACTGTTCTTTTATTCACTCAATTTTAGGTATTAAGTCCAAGGGCTGATATTGGTGTGTATGGGAGCAGCAGGAATAAACGCAGGAAAGTGAAAGAGCTAATGGAAGAAAAGGACTTGGATCTGGATTCCATGAGTGAACTAGAAGAGACTCTGGAGGAGGCTCGGGATGCAGCTTCCGTGGTAATGCACATCAATAAACTGTAGAAATATCAGGTTAAAGTATCACTACAGTGCCCTAACAAGATGAGCTAGTTTAATTACACACCTTTCATTAAAAATATATCATAAATGTACAATAGCAATATTCAATATTAAACTCAATTTCAAATATTACAGTTACAGCATCCAGTAAAGTTGGTTGTCTCCAACCTGTTAAGGTCATATACTGGGGTATGAATGTCAGAGCAACAGGTCAATTGGGCTTTAAGAACAATCTGATTAGATAAGAAATCATTAATTGCAAATTGAAATCACTTTAAAACAGCAACTTTCCTACCAGTGGAGAACATCTAGTAATATAACTATGCGCCTCAAAAATTAACACTGCCTTCTAGACAAAGCTGCCTCCTCATTAGTGGTCTAAGACAAGCATTAATGGAGTCTGACCTTTGAAATAAGTTGAATTACTAAATCTAAAATATATATATATATATATATTTCCCTCAATTTAATGGGAATTTTATTAACTGATTAATGCTTAATTACATTATCTGACTCCTTTTGTTAGGGACTCGCATAGGCCCTATAAGAGCGTAATTGGAGAGGAGACAGGACATAAGTGATGAAGGCCCATTCTGTCTGAGGCATACACATCAGCAAGGTGTTTTATATATATATATATATATATATATATATATATATATATATAGTCTATAGGGGCTTGTCAACTTGTACTGTACAAGTAAATGGATTGTAATAATGACCGTGCCTTTTTCTGTTCTATGTAGGTTGCTGTGTTCAAGGACATGGAGCACAAAGAGGTTGATGCAATGCGCTCTTTGCGAGCTTCTAACTTAGTGAAGATGACCATGGTGGAGCGCATCGAGGAGGTGCGCTTCTGTATTTGCCGTAAGGCTGCAAGTGGTTTCATGCTGCAATGTGAACTTTGTAAAGACTGGTTCCACAGCACCTGTGTAACCCTCCCCAAAGCCAGCTCTCAGAAGAAGGGCTCCAGCTGGCAGTCAAAGGAAGTTAAGTTTTTGTGCACACAATGTATGCGCTCACGCAGGCCGAGACTGGAGACCATACTTTCTTTGTTGGTATCACTGCAGAAACTTCCAGTAAGGCTGCCCGAGGGAGAGGCATTGCAGTGTCTGACAGAACGGGCTATGAGCTGGCAGGATCAGGCACGGCAAGCACTAGCTACAGATGAACTGTCTTGTGCTTTGGCTAAGCTTTCTGTTCTTAGCCAACGCATGGTAGAGCAGGCTGCACGTGAGAAAACAGAAAAGATCATCAGTGCAGAGCTCCAGAAAGCTGCAGCAAACCCAGATTTACAGGTGAGATGCTGTCCCATGTTTTTCATATTAAGATTTGATGAGACCAAATAAGCCTGTTTCCTTGCTGCATACTTAAACACAAAACAGTAATGTCTCTGAGACACATACCATATATGCAAGCCATTTGGTACCAGAGAAGCTTGTAACATGTTTTTTTTCCCAAGATAATGTTGGAAACACAACCTGCTTTTTCCTTCACTCTACCATTTTGAATTCCTCATAGTAGAACCTTTTGACTGTACATTGTTTAAAAGTGCTTGTTTTATACATTTCAAAAACTTTGCTGCTCATAAAAATAAGTTATTTTATGTTCAAGATGGCCTTAAAGCAACATATGTTGTGTTATGTACCCGTGAGCTAGTTCTCTTTCTTTGTTTAGCATGTTCTATATTTAACAGGATATTTTTTAATACATTTTCAAGGTTTCCCATGCTGCTGTATCATGTAAGAGGTCGTGACACAGGAGGAGTAAACTTTCCTGTTCCTACCTCACTTTAAATTGGCACTGTATTCAGTATGAATGTAAAATAAAGTAATCACAGCAAAAAAAATTACACATTTGCCCCACCCCCTGCTTGTAGGGATATTCCATTTTCAGTGACTTTGCCTGTTTCAGTCTCCTTCCTCCTAATGTGACATACTCTGTTGCATTATGTGTTTCAAAATAGTGTATAAGTGCTCATCTCCAAAGTTTGTTATATAGCGTGTAAGTGCTCATTACCAAGATACATTGTTGAGCATCTTATAAATGCTAAAAATACTTGTTTGTTATATGATTATCTTTTTATATCAAGTCTAAAATCAGTGGTATGGAAAATGATATAATAAAATATATTTTCAAGCAACCTTCTTACCTTTTCTTGTAGGGACACCTGCCCATCTTCCAGCAGAGCTCTTTCAGCCGAGGGCTGTCCAGTCTAGCCCCATCTCCTCAGGTCCCTCTGGATTATGATGATGAAGAGACTGATTCGGATGAGGATATTCGGGAAACATATGGCTACGATATAAAGGTAACTTCTCAGTTTCCACTGTGAGAATTTGACGATATCTGCAAATTTCTCTCAAGAAAACTCTACACTCCATATTGTTTGTGCGTATTTGCGAGTTTAACCTCACAAGCATTATATTAATAATTTTATGGATTTCAAATCTTTAAAAAATCTTTTTTCTGGCTAATATAAAAACGTTTTCAAAATATTTTTCCCATTACGAAGTCCGGTTCCTCAGAAGAGAATACTATAAATAAGACACTGAAGTAGTACTTTTAATGGACCACTGTATTTCAAGAAAACCAAACTACCAAGCATTAGCAGCTATGTAATCCATGGAGTTTTTGAACACTCTGATTAGGAAGAAAGGAATTAATTTACATAGATTCTGGAGAGCTGGATCTAAGGATGAGTTTTTTAAAATATATCAGTGGAGGTATTGGTGAGAGAAGAATGAACAGGGACATTTCAGAGGGCTTTGTTAGATAATTGAATTGGACTGGAACTGATGCCACAAGCACCTTCTACCTGATAAACCTAGAAGCAGGACGTTTGAATCAATAGATAACACCACATCTCTCCAAGAATATGAACGCCCTTCTCACACACAACTTCCACCAATGTATCATGGATGCTTAATTTAAAGAACGGCTTAATACATTTCTTCATAATTATACTTTTAAACCGACTTTTTAAACATATTTTTTTTTCATTGTACAAATGGTTCTTTAATACAATTCTACTCCAGTTGAGTCATTGGCATTGATTCAGCATAAATTATAAGGATTAAGACCTTTTTATATTTAAACAGTAACCAACACTATGGAGTGTTTACATTTTGTAGGATAAGTTGTTGATACTGGGTACATGATTTAACTTTTAGGAGAGCATGAAACTAGTGACACTTTCACGGCTGATGCCTACTGATAGCTGTTGCACATTTTTGAGAATCATCTTATTGACTGTAAATATAAAGCTTATGCTCCGTACATCTGAGTTTGTTGAGAGAGTATTTCTATTGTTCTGTTGCAGGACAGTGGCAGCGTGAAGTCCTCCAGCAGCCTGGAACCCAACCTCTTCTGTGACGAGGAGATTCCCATCAAGTCAGAAGAGGTAGTGAGCCACATGTGGACAACATCCGCATTCTGTGCTGAGCATGCTTACTCTTCGGCTTCCAAGAGCTGTGTGCAGGGTGAGTGTTTCATACCAAGCCTTTCTTTGTGGCACTGTAGTGGTGTATGCAGGAAATGTCCAAGTTTACGTTGTGAAGTGTTTCATTTAAATTGTGGTTTTAAATCACATTATTTAGTTTGACACAAAAAAGGAAAAATATAACTTTTTCATTTAAGCTTCTTCTGCAGCTGTAGTGTAAAGCTACTTTTTTGTAAAAATATTTATCATGTTTATTCTCAGTTTTGATTTCATTAAAGTATAGGATTTAGGATGCTCTAATTCATAAAACGATTTTGAATTTTTGCATATAATAAAGGAGTTGCAAAAAGGGACATGGAATGTAAATGCATGCTGTCAGAGCATGTTTAAAGCGTTGCAAATTTTGCTTTTTCATAGTAAAATAGTATGATGCTTATAGAAATTTTTTATTTTTGTGTGCATAGAAAGTACTGCTGTACTGTAGTCTGTAGATCTCATTGGCAGACACGTATGACTCGTACAGCTGTATTCATGCACACTGTATGACAGTCAAGCTTTCCTCCCAAAGGCAATTCTATTTGCAAAACCGATTGTTCTGCTCCAGAACTTTTTTAAAAAGGGAAAAAACAATCAAATATTATCAAGTAACAGTGACTTTTTTCAGATGCCACTGGGAAAAAATCAGCTTTCCATGTTCCATTAAGATAGAGATACAAGTGTATTATATTTGAAATAACCCACAATTAATACAAAATAACATGTTAAGAATTTTTCATGACAAATACCTTAAAGGTGTTTAATTTTAGTACTGTTACATTACTACATCTTCTGTTCCGTTATGTACATTTTTGTAATGTTGTCTTATATTTTGGCTGTATCCCCTATACTGATGCTTCGTAATTAAATGCTGATAATAATAATGTTTAAAAAAAGCGGAGTCCGAAAAAGTCATAAAATGTTAAAGTTCAAATTTTATGCAGAACAATAAATCACCCTTTTCATTTTATTAATACTCTGTATCAAAAGAATTGTAGTGTGACTTTGTGCTTCTAGGTGGCATGTATCTTTTTCCTGTATAGTGTACCTATTTGTATTAAGACCAGCTAATCAAGAAATGGTTAAATAGTAACATTGCTGCCATATTTCTCAAAGCTACAGCAACTCCCCGTAAACAGCCTAGAAAGACCCCTTTGGTGCCTCGCAGCTTGGAGCCCCCAGTTCTAGAGCTTTCACCAGGAGCCAAGTGCAAGCTGGAGGAACTCATGATGTTGGGGGATCTGTTGGAGGTTTCATTGGATGAAACACAGCACATTTGGAGGATTCTTCAGGCCACGCACCCACCCTCTGAGGATAAATTTCTTCATGTTATGGAGGTAATGTGGACTGCTCCAGACAAGTATGGAATAGAGATAGTGGGTGGGGAAACCATCTGGCATTAATAAGGATTGTTTGGCACACAAACACTTGGGAGCTTGTGTAAGAGCAGTTGTAGTGTAAGTGTGGGAGTTTAAAAAAGGAGGGCCTTCAAAGAAAATAGGTTAGGACATATACAGTATGTATGCACTGGAGCAGCTGATTCAGTGTCCATACCTCTGTGGCAAGTGCCTCTCTTTTAGAACTTCAGAGGAGAATTGCAGCACTTCATGATATTGCTAAACTGGAAAGGGAGTTGGTCCTCACTGAACACAGTTTAGTTGGGCCTAGCATGGAGGTGGAGCTTGAGCTAGTGAGGATGTCCAGGGATGTAGCTGGATTACTGTTACAAGGGGAACCAGTGTGATTAGGAAGAGGTGGTAGGCCAGTTCTGAGTTTGCAAACACCAACAAATTTGCCAGATTGAGTAACACTGTTGGGGATATCCATTCCGGAATGGTAAGTACAGAGAAGGGCAGCAAAACTAATAAGGGTATGGAGAAATACAAACCAAATTAAAGTTATTTTCTCTAGGGAAAAAAAAGGAGCCTATCACGGTATTTGGTTACCTTCTATAAATACATCCAGGGATAATATAAGGCTTTGTCAGGGAAGGTTTTTGGTGGCAAGAGTTTATCGACTGACAGGGGGGCATCCTTTAAGGCTAGAAGAAAAAAATATTCCACCTTAACGAAAGAAAATGGTCTTTCACTGTAAGGACAGTTAGACTATGGAACTCTTTGCCAAAAAGAGGTTGTGACAACAGACAGAATCAATAGATAACAAATTTTTTTTTAAATATTTTTTTTTTTAATCAAATAAGCATTCAGGGTTATCATGGATAACTAGAGAAGGAGTATTGATCCCTGCAGTAATCTGGTGAGCATCATTTGGGGTCAGGTATGAATTTTACCCCCTTATGAGACAATTGCCTTCCTCTGGATCAATTAACAATACACATATTACAAGTATCAGAGGGATCAAGGATCTAAAAAGGGTGAACTTGATGGTCTAAAAGTCCTTTTTCAACCTCAGTCACTATGTTAGTATTGTTACTATGTAGAAACATAGACAGACTTATACAAGGAATCGCCTGATGTTTTATCATGCATTTAAAAAAGCATTTCATTGACAGTCTTTCTATGACAAACACAGTTTTGGTGTGTTCTACAGCTTATCACAGGCTGCGCATCAGGTTGTTAAGTTACGGATTGGTGATTTCCCAATATATGATGAAAAGTGTCCTACTTAGGTGAGAATTTGCAAATATGGTGTTGTTTAAAACTATGTTTAACTAAGAAATTGCCCGTCAAAAATGACAGGTATAACATTTTAAGGCTGGGAATGCTGCACCTTCCACGCTCATTGCGAGACTCTCGCTCAGTCTACTGTATGGGCCTCGCGATGAGCGTCTTAGGCGCTCATCGCTCGCCACATGGCTCACAATGATCGCCTTTGGTGCTCGTTGCGAGTTTAGGGGCCTCGCGATGAGTGTTACAGACTTGGGCTAAGTGTTAATGCCTTAGGCCTCGTTTTCATCCTGTTACGTTTCTTCTGATTCTATATTTTTTCTCGCTTAGGTGAATTTCAACTGTGAAAAAAAAATGACAAATATGCCTCAAATTAACTTGCAACCTCACTCACAGGCTCCCCGGCTCTCCCCCTGTGCTGTGTGTGAGTGTGTAAGTTAATTTGAGGCATATTTTGCTGGTCTTTGCAGTTCCGTGGTTTAGCCGTAAACTTCGTAATTTCGTGCAGCCCCGAGAATGCTTGCCTTGGTTTGTGTCCTATAGCCTTTGGCACTCATTACAGCCTAAGTCCCACAGGCCTCACGATGAGCGCCTGTGGCGCTCATTGCAAGGCCTGCACTGAGCGCTTTTGTTGCTCATTGCGGGCCTCGCTTTGCGAGGGCCGTAAGTGTGTGACCAATATTGGAAACGTGACCAACATTCGTGAGATCCACAACTATTATATGTGATAAGTAGCTTTATCAATTGAAAGTTGCATAAAAAAATAAATCTACCTCCAGTAAAGTTACAATGAATGTGTATTATTTACCAGTCATTAGGTCTTTCTGATCAACACAACAAGCCTTGGATTTTGTCCTTATGGTAGAATGACATTACTCATAATTGATAATTACTCAATGGGGTTCTGCATACATTGTTATTTAAAATCGACAAAAATATATAAATACACCACATGAAAATAGTCTATCTATAAAAAATAACTATTAAGTATTAAAAATTGAATAGCCATTAGTCTAGGATCAATATCAAACACTGTTTATCCTAATTCGTTATAAGGCCTCTAAGAATATAATTAAGAACCTATCCTATTAGTAGCTGCAATTTCTCGCAAAGTTATTGTAGGTTATTATGAGGAGTTATTATTATTATTATTATTATTATTATTATTATTATAAGGATAGGAGAACCCCCAAGTGACTTATTATATCTCTAAGTGAATAAATATATAAATAGATAATAAATAGTGAAGAGAATATGGGAATAGACTGAATAAATTAATAGTAGAAGTGTAGGATTATAAATGGTGCAAGGTATATAAAAAAGTCGATGCGAACACATTTATAATAAGGAACCTTAAAAAGGGGACAGATTAATCTTGATTTGGATGTAAAGAAATATCCGTGAACACTAAAATGCACGTGGGATACCTTTTGCATATAAAAGTTATATACAAAATAATGCAATCAAGTAATTAAGACTTCCATAAAGATAGTTTGTTTAATAAATTACATATTTAATATTAATTGTAATATAGTGTAATCAAACTGAGTGATTTCTATGAGGGAAGTTCGAAAAATTGTCCTATAAAGTATGATCTATTTAATTTACCCTTTGTATGTGTATTAGGTTATCCTCATTAGTAGGCACATAAATCATAGGACAACAGTGAATATAAAAACACTTTTAATAATATATTATTTAAAATTAGATTGATCCTATTTGGCATATAATAGTACTCATACTATCCATAAAGATGTGATCAGCATCTAAAAATTGTATTGCGAACAGCAGTTAAATTATAACCGCAATCAAATTGTAACAATTTGTTACGAATGTAACATTTAGTCACAGAAAGTGCCTGGCTGTTATGTCTGAGTGCAAAAGTACCTGCATTTTAGCGTGCACGGAGTTGTAGGCCGCAATATCCACCATACCAGTGCCTGAATGCTTCAGGTCCCAGGGGAGAACCCGATTCTCTTTCGGGAGCCTCACACTGTCCGCATCATCGCATGTTAGGCAGGACATAGCTTAGATTATTTTATCGATATTAATCCTGTCGCTCAAGACTTGCTTATGAGTTCAGCCAGAATACGCCAACTGGAGCCCAGTTTCACCCCACATGGAGCTTTCTCAAGGCTTTGCTACACTGTCCTCTGTCATGACGTGGATATTGCGGCCTACAACTCTGTGTCCCTTTAACACAGTAAGAAAAGTACTAAACAGATGCATTACGTTTTAGCCCATCTGTATGTGCAGAAATCGGGAGAATTATTTTTTTTTTAATAGATGTAAATAAAGTTTAGGAATGGGATAAGTATAAATAGAACAGGAAATTCTACAGTGGAGGGATAGTCATTTTTTACATTTCTAATACTTTTCAAGGAAAATATGATAAACAAGAAACATTGTAGTATGAGTGTATTATTCATAGTACCATTATAAAGTGCATAGCTATGATTTACATTGTGTGGGGAAATAGAAAACCTGTAGGCCCATATCTTTAGTGCTCTATTTTAAAGAACTACAATTAATATTGTTCAAATTAACATTAACATAAACTTTAATTTACCACCTTTTATATGCAGTAATATTCACTGATGATCATTAACAGTGTCATGTTTTAAAAAGTGGATGCATTCGAAAATAGGAATGGACATGGCCAGGATTGGAGATGGCCAGGCAAGCTTACAGTTGCATAAATAATTAATACATTTAAAGGTTGTATTAATTTATTCTTCCAAAAAAGGTTTTATCCATACTAGTTAAAATTCCATTATAAATATTTCAGACTATTTTGTCCCTAAACCATTTGGCGTAATGATGATATGAAGTTAATCAGGCGAGGTGTGAGATGCACATTTGGTGTCATCTGTTTCTAAGGTAGTTGTCCCATGTGTTGCAGATTTTATGATAGATAGGAAAAATAAGAGGTAGATCCTGAGATTTTCAAAAGTTATATTGGGAAAACATCTTTGTAATGTTTAAATAATGTGCTTTTAAATGCACAATGGTATTTTTTGGTCTGTGCCCCATTTAGTTTACCTAACACATGTCACACAGGTCACAACTGCATCCTGCTCAATAATTTTTGACCATTGTTTCCTCTTAATCAACATAGGACGACAGCCTGGACGAGAAGCCCCTGAAAATCAAGAGCAGAGAGTCCTCCGAAAAGAAGCGCAAGAGGAAACTAGAGCGTGCTGAGCAACTGTTCGCCGAAGGCAAACAGCGATCCAAAGAGTTTAAAAAGATGGATAAGACCAAAAAGAAGAAGTTAAAGCTTGGGCATGATAAGGCCAAGGAGTTGAGCAAGCTGGCCAAGAGACTAGCCAAGGAAGAGGAGCGCAAGAGGAAAAAAGAAAAAGCAGCAGTTGTCAAGGCTGAGCTGTCCAAGGAGATTGCAGAGAAGAAGAGAGAAAAGAAGGTGCTGGACATCCCCTCAAAGTACGACTGGTCCGGGGCAGAAGAATCAGATGATGAAAATGCAGTGTGCGCTGCTCAGAACTGCCAGAGACCTTGCAAAGATAAGGTGAGGGAGCCGCAGTGCTGGCTTAGTAAATTTACAGGGACATGGAGGGTTTCTGAATTTTACTAGGTATATAATATACCTATGTATCTATTTACTACATACTTTATTTCATTAAGACATGCTTATAAGTTCTGTTTCTACTGACTTAAATCATACAATTGTACCTTCTTGAGTCAGCCTTCTGCAGCTCATGAAGACATTAACTCTTTCGTACTGGCTGTGGATTGCCTCATACTAGCCAGTCAGGGACCATGTCTCAGCAGCATGTTGTTTGATTGTCTAGTATGAGACTTCACAGCAGGTACTACAGAATCAATGTCTACATGAGCTGCAGAGGGTTGACCCAAGCAGGTACTATTTTTGTCATTTTAGCCAGTAAAACAGAGCTTTTAAACACTTCTTAATAAAATAAAGTGCTTAAAAATAGATATATACATAGGTACATTTTATGACTAGTAAAAAAAAAAAAAAACCTTCCATTTCCCTTTAAACATCTGTTGTTCCAGTTTCACATCCTCTTAATGACCACGGTATGATTTTTTTTTTTGCCACTGTACCAAAGGAGTAGTATTGATCATGTTATTGGGAGCAAGAAAAAAAACTTAACATTGTATTTAAAATACTTTATTTTAATTCAATATGATTCAATTTGCAGCTCTGATCAAGCACTATGTGTCACACTAAGAGGATTTTTTGTCAATTCTGGGGGGGTGTACATGCTGAGTACACTGTTCTTCCAAGCTGTGTGAGTGATCCAGAAGAAGCCATGTACACACCTCATTAATTTACATAGACATATCCTAGAGTGACAAGTGTACATTTGATCAGAGCTGCAAATTGAGTCACATGGAATAAAAAAAAAACATTTTAGAAATTTGTATTTTCATTCTTTGACACAGTGCCTACAGGACAGGATTCCTTTAAAAAAAAAAAACTTTTCATACAGTGGTCCACCTTTATAATATTTTTTTTTATTTACGGTTATTAAAATGTTTATTTGGGGGAAAACTTACCTAAAAGCTTGACTTTATTAAATCTCTTAATAACCTAATACATATTCCAGTCCATATTACATTCAATAACTGTGCTGGATCCTACCACATCTGCTGGAATGCAGCTCCACTTATCTATTACCCTTTCTGTAAAGTAGTATTTTCCATTCCGTCATTAAGTTATCAAATTTTGTTTTGGCCTATAAGAAATATAAAATAGAGGTTAATGCTTTATAGTGAAGTGATAATGTAGAAGGCATCTCAGTCTAGGTATAGTTTGTGCTTAACTCCGAACAAACCATTAATCACTTATGCAGTAACTAAGGTACCGAAGGGGTCAAGCATGGCAAACTGCACAATATCTATCCTGTTCTGAATGAGATCCCTTTGAATCTTAGTCTCGTGGGAAGAAAATCGGCATTATTTTCAGATTTTATAGGATTTCAACCATTTATAAATAATCCTCTTTTGGTGAACAGAAAAACTTCCATTACTTTGAGCAACATTGAGAACAAACGAACCCCTTATCACTTCTCACAGATCATATGACCAACTCCACCAGCACATATTAGACAGATTTCAACAGATAAAACTGCATTGTTTTGTTCAGTATGTTACATGTAATCTTTATTTACTATAATAATTAGTAAAATCAATTTACTTTAATATATACAACATAACAAAGTCAGAGATGCTCATCAGAGAACAAATTAACCTTAATAGGTTAGTTCTATAGCCATGATAAGCTACTCTGAGAGCAACCTCTTTTAGCTCACTTGTGCCCTTCACAGGGAGAAATATCCTGTAGTATATCAGTCTGGTCGCACTCAAACGAGTGACCCAGCCCCGAAATACCAGGCAATTCTACCCTGAACAGGAGAAACAGCAAACCCCAGACGCGTTTCGGCCTTTATGGGCCTTGTCAGTGAGGTGCAGCTGAACTCCCTAAGGCACAGTGAGCAAGGGGTCCACGTCTGGAGTCCCCTATTACCCTTAGGGAGACTAAACCCTAAAGGTAATTTGCATATAGAACATAACAAAGTCAGAGGTGCTCATCAGAGAACAAATTAACCTTAATAGGTTAGTTCTATGGCCATGATAAGCTACTCTGAGAGCAACCTCTTTTAGCTCACTTTAATATATATAATTATGGGATAATTTTGGTTATGGACTTTTGCTTTAGAGTGTTAGTGTATGTATATACACACACACACACACACACACACTATAGTTACCCAACAGAAGAAAACACAACGTGCTAGAGCTTTCAAATAAGCTCTGCACAGAAACAAATACTCAAATATTACAGGTAATCGCATGCTGTTTTCAATTTAATTTTCATTTAACAACCACTGTAGTACACTGAACATACTATTAAGTGTTTTTTAAACATACTTTGCCTGAATTTAGTTTTGCATGTCAAATTAATGACATTAATTTAAGAAAGCTGCCTATAAAGCATCACAAAAATCAATACAAATTGTGTTGGATGTGTTGTATACACCTTTATCCTTTGAGGGGAAGTATAAACAAAATCTCACAAAGCCTTTTAATTTTTGATTTCTTATCTTAACTATATTGCACTGAGTCGCAATTTTATGCACAGTCCACACATCCATAAAGTTTACTATCCTTTTGTTTTTGTAATTTGATGTAATTTGTCTATACTATAGACCACTTTTTATAATGCTTACATTTGTTATTTTAGATACATGATACAATTTTCGATTACAGTGGTCTTTTTATACCAGACTTGGGAACTTTTCTTTGTTCCTTGAGTTTGGGCTAATATAAGGAGTAATACTGTCTATTTATGGTTTGGTTTCTCAGATCCCCTTAAAAGAAATTCGCATTATGCCTTTTAGGTAATGGGTAAAATCCATTCAAAAAACGTAAAAAAAAATTAAAACGCAACACAACTCAAATGAAATATAAATATACAATACAATCTACCATTTGCCATGTTTCACAGCTCCATTATTGTCTAAATGATCTCCCCCATCAACACAGAGTTTATTCCATCTCCTTCCCACATCACATTTTAGGCAGTCTCTAGGGATAATGGAAATGACCATCATACATGACATTAATTGGCTGTGAAACCAGTATGGGACCCTAATGTATTCTGTGCTTTAAAGTAAATTTGTAAAACCTTCAACCTTCAAAATGCTTTATATATCTATTTAAATACAGTGTCACACAAGTACTTGCTGCTGTTGTTAGTTTTAATAGGAACTCAAACAGAAGTTGATAAATTGCTAATTAGTTGATTGCGATCTAGTGCTTGACACTGAATCTGGACATCACAGAGGGAAATCAAGGAGACCGTGCTAGACGTTCATTTCGAAGGCACTAGACAAATCTGAAATGAAAAGCTAAGGAATGTTTTATTGTATCTTAGAGCCAATGTAGCATATTGTCAGTGTATTATTAAATAAATATAAGAAGTTGGTAAACTCAAATGTTTTGAACACCTGAAGATGTATTAAATTGGACAATCAACTGCCGAGGTCATTTATCAAGATAAACAGACTGCTATATTTACAAAAAGAAAAGTTCACTGCTGTGAGCTCCCTAAATTACTGCAACGGAGATCCATGCTACTGCACTTAAGTATTTAATAAAATTCCCTATATTAGTATTTTACTTTCACTGCCATACTAAATATTCTTCTTTGAAACCTATGCAATTTCACTTATTAGCGGACATTCTCTGTATTTTCTGGCTAAATGAATGTGTGCAGACAAATCCTCTTTTATGTTTTTACTCTAGCTATTACCTAAAGCTTGTTTACTTGGATAACAACTATTGCAGCTATTCTTTTTCCCATCAGCTGCACTTTATTGTATCCTATACCTCAGTGGCTAGCATCTCTGTTCTATGACATAGCATTCCAGGATTAGAATAGCTCTCTATTTTGAGGTTCAGGTGGATTAATCCAGTCTATCGAAATTAACGAAGTCATATGTGATAAAGGAGAGAGAAGCTGAATACAGACCAGAGGGATTTAGCAATACTGGACTGCGAGCAGCCCTCGTAAGACAGAGTTGCCTTCTACTTCTATAAGCATTGCTTATCCTCCCTTAGCATGATCCTGCTACTATTGGTATTTCAAATGTTACAGAGAATTTGTCTTGAATATGTCTCTCAAATCTATGCCTGGATTTTAAACTCAGACATTGATCTCTCCCTCACGTAGTTTCTCATTTCTTCTTCTCTTGATGTTTGATCTCATCTGTTGTACCATTTCTCTCCATACAGGTTGACTGGGTGCAGTGTGATGGCGGCTGCGACGAATGGTTTCATCAAGTTTGTGTAGGCGTCTCTTCAGAGATGGCTGAGAATGAGGACTACATCTGCACAAACTGTAACAGGAAACGGATACAGGGTCCTTGCCCTCCATGTCCGCCCAACTTGACTTTTTCCTCTGGGTTTCCTATGCCCACCATAGAGGTTAAGCAGGAAGTTAGCTAGCAGAGAAGAGATCCCAGGCATAGACTGGATGTTGTGTTATTGCCCACTCTAAACAATCACCCCCAGCCTACTTCTCTGTGATGGGACATCTTTGTGTTTTATGTAATCCTTCAGCACTGGTCAATTCTCTTTGTATTGGAGATTTGTGCTTAAGAGATTCCAAGCCTCCTTCACTCACAGAAAAAAAATAGCCCTTTGGGGGTTGACAGGGATTTGGGATACAAGAGAAAATCACTGGAGGGAAGGGCAGCTGTTAGAACTTTTGCAGTTTTATCTGCTGTCTTCAGCAGAGCTTATGTATTGCACCAGTTCCTCATCACCCGCTCATTCTAGTAGCAATCTAGAAAACCAAGTTCCTTGCAAGGCTTCATCTCTGATATTCATGGTTTGTCTCTGCTGGTCACCCCATACGCCATAGAGTAATGATATTTTATGAGGCTGCTGCAGGGCTTTTTGCTTGTCATGAGGTGTGTTGACCAAGCCACGGACCACTCAGGATTAACTGGAGTTTAATTTCCATGAGTTATTTGAGTAATTGACTTTCAGTTCAGGCTCAGCCTATGTGCTTCCAAAGCAAATTATTGAACGCAGAAGAGCTTGTGGGAAGAAAAGCTACCTGAATGAATGAGGTCGGGTTGTAACCCATTAATTTGTGAGTCCAGTTTTTCATAACCTCATCTCTTAACTGATCCAGTGTGGGACTGACACAGACAACTCTGAATCTGCTGTCAAGATATGGATTCATTATAGCACTCAAGGCTGTGACTTCTCTGAACATGATGTAGTGAATGAGAATACAAACATGGGCAGATGTAGTGTGTGTTTGGTGATGAATGCAGTGTTGTTGGAGTTTGTTGAAGATGCCATATATGGATGACATCATAGGGCATATGGTCTCTAGAGCCGGTGTAGGTCATAGGTTCAGGAAATCCTGGGGAAGAAATGAAAGTAAAAAACAGACTTCCTTTTTATTTCTTTTTCCTGTGACTACTGACTGTTGTATAAATAGATTTCTCCCCCATGTTCTTCGATGCTTGTTTTTAGGCCTTTTCATGCATTTTCTGATTCTGGTTTTGTATTAAGAGGCACCTGCTCTTATTTATTCCTTATGTTCACCTACTAGAATTTGAGATTACAATCCTTGCAACTCCCCAAAAAACAGTGCACCAAAGGATGCACAAAAGTAGGATGTATGTGCAATGGTAACACAAAGCCAAACTGCCTCAAACAGTCATGGCATTAACACAATTTTATCCCAAGATTGCACAATTAAACATGAGTTTTTTTTTTATTCATGCCTTGATTGTTTTGGAAAGTTTCACATAAGAGTAGTTATTACTCTTTTCATGACTTATGTGATTGAAATAAGGTGCCCAGTGTGCTTAAATGTTTGTCCTTAAAGGTCACTGACATAATGGAAAGCTATGTAAAAAGATATATAGTGTGATTAATAAACTATTTTTGCTATTGTCTCGGGCTAAGCTGTAAACAGATAAAGCAGGATGAGCTGTTGACATAGGCACAGCTAAGTACTTTACCCTTTCAGTATAACAATGTTTCATGAGTAGATATTTTCATGAGAAAATATACATTTCTGATCTAAAACAGGACCAGTAGTTTTTTGACAATATTTTACAATAATGAAGCTCGCATACAAATTTGGCATGAATACATGCCAATATGTTTTGTTTTAATCACACTTTTTTTTATACATAGCCTTAAAAGCTTATATGTCAGTGACCTATTAAACTGTTTACCAACTGAATTTCTTGTTAGTTATAGCAGTGTTAAATTGTTACCTTTCATAGCAGCTACAACTTTATTTACTAAGAAATAGGCACTACATGTACTGCCCTTGTTTTCCATAAAATAATGTTCTTTAGCAAGCAGCATGGTGAGGGTTGTTTAATGGGTCATTATGCATTCAAAGCCCGTGGAGAATAGCCATTACATGCAATCAACAGATGTGTTCCAAAATGTGCACATCTTGCTACTAGACTTTTGATAAATAGTAAGATGATGTCTGGCACACTTTATATACTTAAAGGGACTCTGTCACATCAAGAGGAGGTTAGTTTAATTTTGAACATCATTAAAAACTGGCTATACATTGTGCTAGCAGTCTTTGTCTACAGTAAATCATTTCTGAGATATTAATAATTTATTTAGCAGCTCCTGTATGCTAATGTGCGGCTCAGTATGTTAGTGTGGCTCTGATTAATTGAAACCGGTGGGAGAGGGGAAGATAACATTGCAGGTCTTTATTTTGGCCACTACAGATATAGACAAGAAGACTGCAATCCTAATTCACACATGAAAGCAGCTAATTAATATATGTGAGCTTCTGGAATTTCCTGGGGTTGATTTACTTTAGACAAAAATGGAAATCACAACATATTGCCAGTTTTTCATACTCTTTTTTATGAATAAAAAACACATCTTGATTTTGGGGTGACAGACTCTCTCTGGTCCCTCTCCAAAGTACCCAGTACAATTTAATCAGAATATTTATCTCATGGGGTATAGGTATAGTGTTCATACAAAAAAAGAGTGATGTGCTTAGTTATAAATTAAATTGTACAGTAAAAGATATGAAATATCTTTTATTGTATAGGTTTATTTACTTGCATTAGAGATTAACTTTTAATTATTTTCACTCATTGAGTACAATTTCATTTAAGGGCCCATTTGGATATACCTTTTTTATAACTTTTCTGCCTTCTAAAAAATCATTTGATAATTCAGATACATTCTTTATACAAACACACCATATGCAATACAAAATGTATGTTGTGGATAAAGTAAAAAATCTGGATTATGATGTCATTATCCATGTTTTAGCTTTAACTGCAACATACACACATACTTAGACCTGTAAAAGTTATTTAAGTTAAAACAATTATATGAGTCCTAATATAATACTTGGCTAAATATGACATGCAAAATTAATCATGCAGTATTTTCTAGAACTTTATTCTTTTAATCTAAGATGTTCTGCCATATCTTCATTTCTATGGTTTACATTGGCATCTCACTTTGCAAAAGTTGTATTTTCATTGAAAACCTCTCCTAGTCTCCTTTGCGTGAGAGAAATAGGATAGTACAGATGTGTACCCCTTCATCTCTGTCTGGGATGATTGGCTTGAAATCATTGGATAGGCCTATAAAGGCATAGGGAACCTCAAGAATTTGCTGTTTCTGTTATACAGAGGAAACTCTGGACTGGATTGTCCTTGTGGATAATTCGCCGATTCTACAGGATATTTCTCATTTTGTGTATGGCACTAGTGCATTGAGTATATTGCATCCAGAGTGGGACAAATTCCCTTGGTAGATGCTGCAGTATTTACGACGGATCTTGTCTGTAACATAGAGGTTTGAGGTTTATTCTTTTAGAGAAAACAGTAAGGTTAGTTTTACTATTGTTGCTTAATCTACTATGTGAGTTTGTAGCTGACTAAGTATCAAGAAGCTAAAGGTACTGCACTATGGAATTAGTCCACACAGGCCTGGGTTTGAAGATTGACTCACCTGTGCAGAGAAAGGATATCAGGATCACCGAAGAAGTGCGCAGCAGGGATATCATCAAATCCAGGCATGTATGTGGCCCTCCAGGACCGAACTTGCCCACCCCTGGTTTACACAAAGTATATTTACTGTGGTGGCTCTGGCTGCTTGAACTAAGACAATAAATATTATTTTTTAGTAGACAACATCCCTAAAGAGGTTCTTTTAAAGGCTTAGTTAGGACTTTTCCCAGTATTTATATGATATTGTGTGGGAAAACTAGAAGTGTATAACAGTTTAGTCTAATTTAATTTGGTTGCCATGAAAATAGATCACGGCAGGATTGTTTCTTTTATATTAAATACGAGGAGTTGGACTCAGCTGGAAGAATTACGATACTGCATCAATACTGATAGACAACTCACTGAGATTGTGACAGCTGAGTCCAGCGAAACTATGGCCCCGAAGGATGCACAGAGGGTTACAGAGTTACAATTACAAGCGCTTTCAGGAAAAAGAGGACCCAAATGGAGAATTGCAGTAGGATGTTTGATTAACTGCAGTACAGAACTTATGTAGCCAACATATTTGCCATCTCATATTGTAGTGCTAGCATTTCTATTATTTATTTAAAATGTCAGAATTTAAACAATACAAGCATTTTTTTGTATGAAAAATGGTTGTAAGTGGTATAAAAATTTAAATTGAGCAGCAACAGGATTGTTTACATTAGATAATGATTTCTCCTGAGTTGCTTAAATTCACTAGCTACGATAAGGTGGATCAAACATGCTATTTATCTATTTCTGTCTTGTGTCAGCCTTTATTTTCTTAAGAGCACTGTGCTGGTCATACAACAATAAAATTAGCATTTTAGAAAAAAATACTTTAATGCAGATTTTAAAACTTTAATTTGAGTTGCATATCTACAAAACCAGCTTTTCTCCATTCTTTATGGTGTGTCCAGAGGGTGTTGAGGACCTGCTCAGAAGGCTATTCTGTTTTCTTCCATGTAATGGCAACTGAAGACAGTTAGACTGGTTTACAGGCAGTTTACAACAATTTATTTGGCAAATCCTCTCCACTCTCCTGGCTGCCTGATAGCGGATGGAGAGATGCAGCTCGGTTCTACCCTAAAACACTTGCATTTAAATTTGAAGTTTTTAGAGGTCAAATTTTATGTTTTACTTCAGACTTATTTTAGTTAATAATCCATACCTAAGTAAATACACATTTTATTTGTATGACCATTACAGTTGCCCCTTTTTTTTTGTGTAATATATATATATATATATATATATATATATATATATATATATATATATACACATATATATATATATACATATTTAATTTGGATTGACAGAGTGACGGTGCATGTCCTGCCCAGTTTTCCCAGAGTGCAGTGTGTATACTGTATTTCTGAGAAATTTGAGCAGGAAATAAGTTTTTATTAACTTATTTTTTAGACATTCAAATGGAATCACTAATTTACTATTCCCTATTTGTGTATATATATATATATATATATATATATATATATATATATATATATATATATACACACACAGACACACAAAATTTGGTGTAACCCTTTTAAGCTTGTGGATCAAAGGGAGTGAAAAAGACCAGTTGATTCTAGTACATGTCAGTAATAATGACAATTTTAAAGGGACATGGAGAGAATTGTTTTCTTTGTTTAATCAGAGAGCATTTGATGATGATTTTTTTTTTTTTTTTTCCCCTCTCTCAAGTAAAGGTCTCTAAAAAACGTACATTTATCTACTCTTGGGGGCTTGCCTCTAAACTAAAGACTAAAATATTCTGTTAGTATCAATTACGTTTTTAAAAATGTTCTAATTTAATATTTTTTTTTTATTCCAGAAAAACATATTTTGTAATGCTTAAAACGTACTCTTTTAAATGCTTGAAAAAAATAGTTTTCTTCAATGTCCCTTTAACTGAATATACTTGACCCTATAGAATGGCATCAGAGATTGCAATATCAAGCATTAAAGGCCAAGCTTCACCTGAACACAAGTTGCTGTTCTCTTATAGAGGATCAATATATATGAAAAAGTTTTAGCACCTCCCTTTTTATAGCTACAAGATCTATGTATGTTAGGTGATGTGAGCTGCTGAGGAAAGCAGAGCATGCGTGTAACGGTCACAGTTTAGGGGACATCTGCATTTTTAGGTGGAACGTGTCCTTTAATGGAAATATAAAGCCCTCAAGAACTTTCACTTTATTCTGAAACCCACATACGTGTATGCTCCATATGGTATTTTCCTTCTGTGATGGAGCTTTGTTTTCTCAAGAAAAAAATGCCCTCATTGGTGTACCCAAGACAATCTTCTGAGAATGCTAAAACCATCGCACGTGATAGAAGAATGTACTCAAAATTACTCTATACCAGATGAATTGAAAATAGTTCAGATAATATTATCAGACGATCAACTGGGGAACCACGATAATGTCTTATTTGAAATTACACAGAATATGTAAGGTTCCTGAGAACAGGTAGGTCTACTTGATTCACAGTGGATCGAAAATGGTTTATTACAGCACTCCACTAAAGAAAGAAGTACAAAGGACGGATGTTTGGAATTGTGTATCCATTTTATTTACTGTACCTTCCCTTGAAATGTAGCAGGACTAACCATATTCACTGAACTATGGAAGACGGAGCTCATTGCATAGCACTTCAAAGCAGATGCCCTGGAGAGACATCGGCCATTACCTATTCTGCTGCGGTGTATCTGCCGTGTCTGGATACTTTGTATGTAAAATAACCCAGTCAGAGCATTACCATGTTTTTAAATGTACATATTTTCTTATGGTTGTGTATTTAAATACAAACTTATACGTTTTCCTTCCTACATATTTTGTTATTGGAGTCTCGTTTTATTTTTTTTATTTTTTTTTACCTTCATGGACTGTGCTGGACTAGGCAGTTTAATTTATTTTAAGTTTAGAAAACAAGAAAGAGGCATAAAGATCATGGGTTCGTGGTGGGCAGCATGGCCTGTGATATACAAAATTGTAGGTATATTGTTATAGTAATATGAAAATGGTGTTCAGTTTAGGGAATCAGTTTGACCAGGATGCCCAAACGAACCAGGTTTAGTAGAAGTTCTCAGGAAGCTTTTCTCTGACCAGGTGAAACGAAGACTCAGAGATATGGCTCAAAGGATGAAGGCAGTCATGGCTTTGGGTTGTTTGTGGGAGTGTGTGCTCAAGTCGGAGGAGTCATTGGTTTGATGGGAGAAGAAGACAGGAAGAGGAAGTTTGGGTATTGTCAAGTTTGATTAAAGGATCACCCGATTGTCATATTTATAGTATGCACTCATAAGGACCTTGGTAATGAGCAACATGTTTTTACAGATTTTAAAATAAATACATACATCGTTTTGCTATAGATGCAGCAGATATTGTGCCTTTGTTTCTAATGGAATTAGAAATCTGGGAGAAATGCTGGATTCAGATAAGACGTCTATTCAGTTCTATTGAAAGACTTTACCTAGCCACTTGACAGTAGAATCAATTAGATGAGCCCCAGTAGGATAAGCATTCCCCTCAAGCTACAGAAAGACTATCAGTCCAAGACAGAAGCACCCATGACACAAGCAGAGTCTGCTAACTTTTAGAATTTCATTTGAAATACTTTTAAGCTTATGACTTTCATAGCTGCTAATGGTCGTTGGTTATATTGGAAATGTGATGTTTTTTTATGGATAGCAGCTTCCCAGAATTTTTTGACAAGGTAGCAGGATCAATAATAAGTGGAAGATTGGTAGTGGTTTAATACCACTGCATAAAAATGTTCTAGCCATTTTGGTTCATTCATCTTATGCTAAAATATGTTGTAAATTAGGTTTTGACGTTCATAGGGAGTAAGTTTGGTCTTTTTAAATCGAATTAAGGCTTCAGTGCAGGGTATAGCTTTGGATAAGATAAATGGACTTTCTAAATGCAGTTATTTAAATACCTCCATATATGCCCTGGGTAGTAAAATAAAATACCCCTGGTTAATGGAGCCACTGCATAATCTTACATGAAAAAATATGCATTTCTCTTATTTATTCAGCTTCATATGCACTTCTCTCATTGTTTCAGATTTTATTTTTATTTTTTATCATAAAAATGCAGGGCTTGGCAGGTTAGGCTAAATGGTAATTTTATCAATTGCTGTGTTACTGTTAGGGTTCTATTTTAATTGCATTTGATTTGTATTAAATTTTTTCACATATAATATAGCTGTAATATAGCACATATAACTATATAAAGGGATGTGGGATACGGGATGAAACAGCTGGGAATGGGGTTTGCATTTCCTCATGAGTTAGATGGATTATGAAGCCTTGTGGTAGTTATAGAGCAGTAGAGTCGGACAAGGGTTGATAATAAGCATCATGTCCTACTTGAGTTCAGAGACATGTCTGGGCTAAGGTTATTGTATACCCCCTCAAGGATAGCTCATTATTTCAATATTTCTCACCTGTGGACTTTCAAACTACAACTGCTCTCTCTGCCCTCCCTCCCTGCCACCCTACAACTGCTCTCTCTGCCCTCCCTCCCTGCCACCCACCCTTGCATTCTCTTAATTTATAGAAACCCACATGACTGGCACCTGCTAAGTCGACATCACCTGCTAAAAACAAATGAATGAAGCCATAAAGACTCCTAGCTATTTACCCACCACAACCAATTTAATAAACCTTATCACACGCTTTCCCCCTGCTCCTGAATCTGTATTACTAAAGCTATTATATCTTTGGCTAAAAGTGGGGGAATAATTATTATCCTATCTTTTTCCTGACTTTACACACTGTCACAATGCTTTCTCACTCTTTCCTCTTTGTTATAACCTATGGCCTCTCTCTCAGACTTTCCGTTGCTACCTCTCCATATAACAACCCCAATAATATTACTATCTGACCTTCCTTGCTCTCCTCTGCTCCAATGAGCTCATCTCCCTCTTCCAGGTTCAATCTTATCCCCTCTCTAACATTCACAAGCAGAAACAGCACTGTAAGTCCCAGTCCCATGTTCTCCCCCTATCACTCCTCCTTCTCCTGGCTGCAGGAGATATATCGCCTAACCCAGGCCCTTCACTCATCTACACTTGCTGTCAGCCATGCTCTGGTTCAAGGCCAGCAAACACATGTAACACCCAGAATCTTAAATCCATCACTTGTCATTAACCTTTTACTCTACCTTTCTCCTGCGCCCTCTGGAACGGACGCTGTATCTGCAATAAACTCATTTTCACTCATGATTTATTTATTACCAACTCCCTCAATCTACTTGCTTTTACTGAAACCTGGCTCATCCTCAGACACTGCCTCCCCGACAGCACTCTCTTATGGTGGTTTGCACCTCAGCTGTACATTTCATCTCTTACCCTCTGTCTCATCCATCCAATTCTCATCTATTGAAGTTCATACTATCCACCTCTTCTCCCCATCTCTCTACGTGTTGCTCTGATCTATCGCCCCCAGGCACCTCTCAATTTCTTGATCAATATTCTGCCTGGTTCCCTCACTTTCTCTCCTCCAATGTTCCTTCACGCCTACTTGGAGATTTTAACATTGCTGTTGACACTCCCATCTCCCCAGCAGCAGGCAAATTGCTTGCACTCACCTCTTCAATTGGCCTCTCACAACTTAGAGATTCTTCATCTCATTATGCTGGATATTCTCTAGACCTAATCACCAATCTCAGCACAACCTCCAACCCAGTCATCCACCCCCTCCCTCTATCTGACCATCACTTCCTTACCTTCAACCTCACCCCATCTTCCTCTCACCAACCTTCTTCAACTTCTGCCACCATCACCTACAGAAACCTGCTAGCACTTGACCCTACACAGCTATCCACTGTTCTCCAACCTCTTCTCTGCCCCATCGCTAACTCAACTGCCCCGACACTGCCACCTCACACTTCAACTCTACTCTCTCTTCCACCCTTGCCCCCATAACCACACGCAGACTCCCTCGCTCTCATCCACAACCATGGCATACTACACAAACATAATACTTCCAGAGGTGCTCCCGCGCGAACAATTCTGCAGGACATCACGCACTTATGCAGATTTCCTCCACTACAAATTTATGCTACGCTCCTATTCCTCTGCCATCAATCTCGCCAAACACTACTTTACATCACTAATATCAACCCTGTCCTCTAATCCCAAGTGTTTGTTTGTCACTTTCAATACTCTCCTCCACCCACCACCTCCTCCCTTCCTCTCCCACAGCTGAAGACTTTGCCAACCATTTTATTCATAAAATTCTAAATATCCACAATTAACTCATCTCATAGTGGCTCACACACTCCATCCTCTCAACTAACCAACAAGACCCAGTTTTTTCCCTTCTCCAATCCAACAGTCACTTTGAACTGCTTTGATCTGGCTATAAAGGACGAAGTCTCCAAATTGCTATCATCCACTCGCCTCACTACCTGTCCTCAGGATCCTATTCCATCTCATCTCATCCCTCTCCTCTCTACCCCACTAATCCCAGCTCTCACACATACAGTATTTTCAACTTATCCCTAAATACTGGCACCTTTCCAACTTCTCTAAAACATGCCATAATTATACCCACTCTCAAAAAACCCTCATCTGACTCTGACGTCACATCTAACTTCTGCCCTATCTCTCTACTTCCCCTGGCTTCCAAACTGCTGGAGCGGCTCGTCTTTAACCGCCTTACCAGCTTTATTTCCTCTAACTCCCTTCTTGACATCTTCCAATCCGACTTCCGGCCCCAACACTCCACTGTGACAGCTCTCACTAAAGTCACCAATGACCAAAGTCAAAAGGTCACTTTTCAATTCTTCTAGATCTCTCTGTTGCCGCCTTTTCTCTCAGTATTCAAGACACTGCTCTGTCGTGGTTTTCATTATACCTACAAAATCGATCATTCAGTGTCTCCTTCTCCAACACCTCTTCTTCTCCTCACCCCCTGTCTGTTGGTGTACCCCAAGGATCAGTCCTAGGCACCCTCCTTTTCTCCATCTATACATCCTCACTTGGTACCCTAATAAAATATTTTGGGCTTTCTTATCATCTCTATGCAGATGACACCCAAATCTACCTCTCAGCACCAGATCTATCCCCCTCTCTTCTAACACACGTCTCCAACTGCCTCTCTCGTATATCCTCTTGGATGTCCACCCACCATCCCAAACTCAACATGTCTAAGACTGAACTCCTAATCTTCCCTCCCTCTCCCACGGCATCAATTCCTCACATCTTTCTCACTGTCAACGACATCATCACCCCCTCCTCCCAAGCCCGTTGTCTTCGAGTTTTACTGGACCCTGCTCTGTCTTTCATCCCTCACATACAATCACTAACTAAATCTTGTCTTCTCCATCTAAAAAACATCTCCAGGATTCGCCACTATCTTACACAAGACACAACTAAAATCCTAATACGCACTCTCATCCTCTCTTGACTAGACTATTGCAACTCGCTTCTTGTTGGCCTACCCACCACCCGACTATCTCCACTTCAATCCATTATGAATGCCTCTGCTAAACTCATCTTCCGTACACAACGCTCAGAGTCTGCATCAACTCTCTGTCAATTACTCCACTTGCTTCACTTAGCCTTTAGAATAACATTTAAAATATTGACCCTAACTTATAAAGCCCTCAACAATAGAGCTCCCCCGTACATGTCTGCTCTCATCTCCAAATACTCCCCCACCTGCCCTTTTTGTTCTGCTAATGTCCTTCTTTCTACAACTCTTGTCACCTCTCACTCTCGCCTTCAGGACTTTTCTCGTGCTGCCCCTATTCTCTGCTACTCCTTGTCTCGCTCCACCAGATTATCCTCTTGCCTCAAAACATTCAAAACCTCACTTAAAACGCATCTCTTTACAGAAGCGTCTCACCTTCCACCCTAGCGCGCTCATCACCTCTCTCTTCCTCCTTTACCACTCACAATAACTTTAGTTTGTAAGTCTGCAAGTTTCTATCCTGCAATGTATTTTTGGAATGCACCATGGACATTGGATTCCGAGATCAAAGACAGGGCTCTCCTTTCTTTGCTATATGTTAATTTGTATTTATCTTTGTCTGAACTTAACTTATGTACGGCACTTTATAAATATACGATAATAATAATAATAATAGCTGACCAGGAGAGACACTTATGCCAGTCCTGAGATCTTGGACCACAACCCACTGGACAGGTGAGTGAAATTCTTGGTTTAGTATAAGAAAGGAATGGGAAGGAAAGACATGGTAGAGGTATAACTACAAGTTGTGCCATGAAACTCGTCTTTGAGCTTTAAATTGGCTTGCATATTTTAATAAGTAGTTACATGGTTTCCTCCTTTTTTTATTTTTATTTTTTCCCCTGTTGTGTTTTTATATGCTCCCTCCACTTTCCTTCCCTATCTTGCCATCCATTAGCCAACCATTACTATGTTTGTAAACCTAGAGCCTCATTCAATTGACCAATTGTAAGTTACAGTAGCCCATAATGGAGGCATTTTTTTGCGAGCTGCAAACAGGCTATGTGTTACAGGCTTTAAATCCTTGCGGTTGTTAAACCGTAACTTACACCCCATCTAAGCCTTTGATCTTTCATGTCCGCAAGAGTTACAATCGCAAATCGCTATGCAATTCCTCAAGCCCGCAAATGTTTTCACACCGGTAAACGGCAAATGTAGAAGAAAATGCTACGAGTACTAGAGAGTACCCGCAAAGGGGTTAAAGACATATCTGAAGCACTGTAAAAGCAAATTAAAAATCAATACTGCACTTTAAATGTTCGCGGAAAGCGAAGAAAGACATTAGAATTAGTTGCACAACAGTCTTTCAAATCGGCAATAAAAAAAAATATTTTTTTGTTTCATTTTGGGGTTATATCAATCTTGGGAATTAATGCGTTAATACATGTCAGGCCACCCACATGGACTAGAACAGCATCTGCATTAATTTTTATTATTTTGTATTTGTCGTTTAGAGGTCTAATATGTGATCGGACTTGCAAAACCGCAAATTGATTGACATATAACCTCCATGTTTTACTGATCTAATGATGACGGTCTCATTTTCTATTGGCTGTTTTTAAATGGGTAGTAACAGCCTTGCTTAATTGATCACGTTCCCGTCCTGAAATGCTGCGTACAAGTGCATGGTTTCCGGTTTCGTCTGTCTGCCCGTAACTTGCGGGCTTGTTCAATTGAATAGCACCGGAATTGTAGCAGACTGTGAGCCTATATACCACGAGATGCGGGCTTCTAATTGAATGAGGCTCCTAGAGTCAAGCCAGGGTGTTTTTTTTTTTTTTTTACAAAGTGATCAATTAACAATCCACATATACAGCCTTATTAAATTAATAGGGTTCTATATAAGCACATAGCATATTTTTTTTACAGACGTTTTTAGTTAGTGAAGACTTTGCTTTTGGATAGAAGTTCAGTAATTAAAAACTTCTCTACAAGATATATGCTCTGTGCTTATATAGAGCCCTATTCAATTGGCCAAATCACGATTTAATAAGGCTGATAATAAGCATCAGAGGCCAACTAAATAGTTTGAACTTGATGGACAACCTATTACTGTGTACCAATCTTCTAAGCTTTCAGGGCCAAGTCTCTGCTTTAATATGTCTTATTAAAAAAAAAAAAATTCAGGTTATGAGATTCTACCAACTAATATTCCCTATTTAAGTTCATATTAGAAAGAAGTAGCTGCAGTTCCTGATGTCTTAGCACACTATACATCCAGCAACTTGTCCTTATTTTTTTAATAATTGTTAAAAAAATGGTTAGACCAGTCAATTACAACACAAAAGAAGCACACAGTATGTGGGAATTCCAGAAAAGATTAGCAAGGAGTTTTATAATGGATCATTAACGGCCACTATAGTCCAAAAATATATATCGTGTTACAGGAGAACGCGCAATGAGGTCTGATTGTCTGGACTGTGACATCCTCATGTTTTCATTCATATTCTTTTGGATATAATCCGAAAAGAACCCATAATTATTAGACTCTCCATGAGTCCTAGTTTAAACTTCCTCCTTATTTACAACAATGGCAGATCAAATTACCGTAGTTTTTTTTTTAGTTTTTTATATAAACTTTGTTTACTGTTGCACAACATTTGCAAAATATAAAACGTTCTTTAGATGCACGAGAGAATGCTTTGAATGTCAGCGGCCCTTTACCACCCAAGCCATGGCAGAAATAGGAACCTAAGGTGACATATTAAAAACTGTCATGGCTTCTACTTGCCAGTGGTTACGGAGACAAACTAATGATGAATGGCAGAAACCCCTCATGAGATAATGAAAGTTTTGGTGTATTAAATGGACAACTGCTTTTTTGTAAATGCTCTTGGCACTGAAGTTTTAGGACGGAGTAGTACCCGACGAACCAAATCTAGATTGTGGTGTCACAACTGCAAAAGATGCTAAATCACTTCATAGGATACTCAATAAAATAACAATGCAGCTTCCACCACAAACTAAATATAAGTTTATAATAAAAAAAAAACACATCTTTTTCACACCATTTAATTGCATAATGTATTTTTAAAGCAGCTCCATTTTGCACCCCTTTTACTTGAGGTGCATGACTAGAAGGGGTGTTATGGTCACTCTGGTGCTTTTCGAGGCTGTGGGAATTAAAAGTACTGAAGCCTGTCCTCATGAATAATACATGCATATATTATTGATACAAATATGTAAGATGTATAAGCAATAGTATTGAAAAGGAAACCAAACAAACTATTCTCATGAAGGCACTTTTGTCTGTTGTAATAATGTTACCATCACCTATGTGCTCAAAGTATTTCTACACAACTATACAGAGGTGCTGTCCAAGACATTGGTAGGCACCAGGTGGCCCAAGGGCCTACTGGCCTTCAGACACTTACCACGAGGCCTGTAGCCTGCTCTCTTTCACTCCAAAATGCACATCATAATCTATACCTCTTCTATCAATTACTTCACTTATACATCTCTCACAGTGATTGCACAATTTTTACTACATATAAAATAAAAAATAAATAAAAGCATTACATGAACATTTTTGAGGATTTATGGGATTTACATGACACCCTTCATGTAAAATAAGTTTACTATCACTGTCCTAAGACTACAACCAAGTGAAAAATCCAGTTGATTGTAAGTTTGCGAGTTTTCAATCTTGTGTCCGTGCCTTGGAAACAAGCACTATGTACATTTGGTTGTATGCTCAAAAACAGGGCCCTCCACTCTTTGAAAGGTGTTAAGTTTGTTTTGCGCCATGTACTCAACCCCTGTACAGCGCTACGGTATATGTCGGCGCAATATAAATAAAGATAATAATTCTCCAGTGTCGTCAACAGCAATAAATATCTGTAAAAGATTTATCTTTACTATTGAAATCCAAAGAAGAGGCTGCAAGTTTTAATTCAGGAAGATTTAGTACAGCCGCGCTAAGTGTGACGCACTGACGGCAGAGTCTGGAATATTGTTCAGATAAATACCAAAGTAGGAACCAGGATGACGAGACCTTTTGATAGAAGGGAAGTGATCCCTATTTAAAAGTGGTCTCAGATCAAGGTGGTAAGAAACTTGAAGGTAAAGAATCCAAAGTCCAGATTGTGTTATCTCTGTAATCTAGCAGATTATTAACTTTGCCTACTTTTGACTTCGACACTGCTCTATATCACTTTAATAAAACCATAAACTCACTGTGCAAATGATTTAAATCAATCCGTTTAACTGTCACTATATACTACAATACATAGTTGAAGCGCCTGTAATGCAGAAGGAGCAAAGAACCGGGGTGCACGCTCCCTCCCACTCCTATATATAGTATACATATTGGTTTAAAGTGACCAGTTCCACTACATACATCTTTGGCAAACTCATAAAATATGTGACACAAACGTACAAATACAGCTTTATCCAATTTAACGCTGTAGATCGGTCTCAGGCAATCGGAGTGCTTAGTGAAACCACTAAACGGTGTCATTTTAGCATAGGGATATGGGAACTTATGGAAAATAATACACAAAAGCAATTGACATTTTTAACGTTGATAAGAAACCAAATAACAACACAAACCGATTATTAAAAAAAAAAAAAAATTACAATTTAAAGAAACCGCAAACATTAACTTAATAGTCCACTTTAAACAGCACATGGTTTGGAGCCTTAAAAGGGGTCTCGGGCAAGAAAAAACAGTGTTATAATGGGCACAGGGTTAAATGGGCATCGGTAGGCAAAAAACAGAACTATAGCGGGGTTTAGCACTAAGCAGGGAATTACAGGAATCCACTCTATAAGGAACAGCGTTAAGCGGGGTATACCTGAACATTTTGTTAGACAAATTTAATGTTTCTTGTTATTCCCTAAATGCTGTTCAGTTATCCAGCATCCTTTAAAGAGATTAAATATTTACAGGATACATAGTGCTTACAGGATACATAGGGGTTAAATAATTTCCAACCATGAAATCTCTCTCAGGATTCCAAACTCTAAGAGAAGCCCTGCTTACTTATAAAAAAAGAACACACTTATCTAGTTCTGGCAAGATGCTAACTCTGGGACTCATTCAATTTGGAGCCGTTACTTGCAAGTCAATTCCCAATTTTACTACTTTTGAGATGCGTGCTCGAGTAGCTCTACTTTTACTTAGCTATTCACTTGGCCGGGCCCGCAGGTTAGCCCCCTTCCCCATAATCGCAAACTATGCTATCGGCAGTAAGCATTTGCGGGCTTGAACATGATTGCGGACTCAAGCCCGTAACTCGAGGTTTAAGCCTGCAAACTCAGAGGACTGTAAATGCAAATATAAAATCAATACAGCACTGTAAAGCACTGTAAATGATGGGCAACACAATGGGTGACATTAGAATAAAAAGCACAACATTCACAAGCTTGCACATCAACAAAATATAATACTTTATTTCATGTTTAATTTCCGTCCAAAGTCCTACTGGCTTGAATTACGTAGGACTTCAATGATATATGGCGGTTGAAGCTCGTAGGACTTTGGACGGAAAATAAAAAAGAAATAAAGTATTATATTTTGGCGATGTGCAAGCTTGAGAATGTTGTGCTTTTAATTCTAATGTCAACCATTGTGTTCCCCATCATTTACAGTGCTAGATTGATTTAATATTTGATTTTAAAGTGCTCCGATTTGTAAGTAAGACCTTTGCGCAATCTCTTTGGTACCAGTAACCTGTGGTTCGATTTTTGCCATTGATGGGAGGGTAAAGCAGAGCAATTGAATAGTGATTTGTGATTTTTGCGGCCGCAACTCTTGCGGCCGTGAAAGATCAATGGCTTGGAGGCAAGTAACTTGCGCTTTTAAGGAAAGTAAGGGATAGTAGCAAGCAGCAAGTAACCCGATCGGGCTCGCAAGTAGGAGGCATTTAAATAGCAAAGTAACTTGCTATCTCCACTTGCAGGCCTGGATCTCAAGTTAGTAGTAATTGAATGAGGCCCTCAGTCCTTCCAGACTATGTAAGTTCCAAGTAGCCCCCTTAATTACTTTAGCTGTGACATCTATAAGCATTCACCCTTAGGGAGTTCTTGTCTTCTTTGTTGGAATATAGACCTTATACCTCTCACCCTAATTTATGAAAAATCCCTGAAAACCAAACAAAATCTCTGCCCATTATGTGGTGTGATCCTATTAATAAAGCTTAAAACTAAAACCACAAATGTATTTTACAAATAAATATACACGTTTTGACTGGGACAGAGAACTGACATGTAAAAATACTCAACATAAATGGACAACGTTGAAATCCTTACTAAAAACACATAGTTATCACCATATACCATGTGTAAATAAAAGTAGTAGGAGCAAATCCCAACCCATGTGGCTTAACAATGAATTAAAGATGAAGACGAGGAGTAAAAAACAAACATTTAAATTTATACAAACAAGAGGGGACAGAGACTGCTTTATGTAAGTACAAGGAAATCAACCAGGCTTGCAAAAGGAGAACATTAAAAAAGTTAGTTGCAAAGGAGAGTAAGACTAACCCTAAAATATTTTTTAAATATATTAATGGGAAGAAGGCCAGGAAGGAAGCTATAGGAACATTACAATGTGACACAGGCCATCTGATAATTAGTGACCAGGAAAAGGCAGATGAGCTAAACAGGTTATTTTCTTTGTTATACACAAGGGAGGTATCAGTGTTTGGGACACTGCAAAATAACTGGTTAACGCAGGAAGAAATCCAAAAGAAGTTGGAAAAAATAAATGTTAATAAAGCCCCAGGTCCTGATGGAATACATCCAAGGGTGTTGAGGGAACCAGGCTCTGTAATAGCCAAACCATTATATTTAATTTTTCAGGATTCACTCAACACATGGTCTCTACCAGATGACTGGAGAATCAGAGGTGATACCTATATTTAAGAAGGGAGCAAGAACAAATCTGGGGAATTATAGACCAGTGAGTTTCACTTCAGTAGTGGGAAAGCTTTTAGAAGGGTTAATAAGGGATAATATACAATAATATGTCTATTCAAACAGAATTATTAGGAGCCAACATGGATTTATGAAGGATCGGTCATATCAAACAAACCTAATTAGTTTCTATGAGGCGGTTAGTAGGAACTTTGTTCAAGGCAACTCAGCGGATGTAGTCTATTTGGAATTTGCCAAGGATTTTGATACAGTCCCGCATGGGAGAATATTGAGCAAACTAAGGGATACAGGAATTGCCATAAATATTTGCTTATGGATTGAGAGTTGGCTAAAAGACAGGAAGCAAAGGGTTGTGGTAAATGGAACATAACTCAGATTGGACTAAGGTGCTAAGTGGGGTTAGTCAGGGCTCAGTATTAGGTCCCCTACTTTTTAACATATTTATTAATGACATGGAAGTGGGATTGGAGTGTGGTGTCTCCATTTTTACTGATGAGTTGTGCAAGGTAATTCAATCAGAAAATAATGTACTTTCCCTCCAAATGGATTTGCACAAAATAGAGCAATGGGCATCAAAGTGGCAGAGATTTAATACAAATAAATGCAAAGTTATGCATCTGGGAAGGAAAAATAGCCATGCAATTTATAATCTTAATGTAGGGGTATCAGATATTGAAAGGGATTTGGGAGTACTTGTGGACAACCGTCTAACAGTGCTCAATGCCAAGCAGCATCTGCAAAGGCAAGTAAAATATTAGCATGTATTAAGAAGTGTATAGAAGCAAGGGAAGCAAATATAATTCTGCCACTATACAAATCTCTAGTACGCCCTTATTTGGAATATGGAGTACAATTTGGGGCACCACTACATAAAAGGACATTTTAGAACTGGAAAAAGTACAGAGAAGGGCAACAAAGCTAATAAAGGCAATGGTGGTGCTAAGTTATGAAGAAAGACTAACAAAATTAAACTTATTTACTCTAGAAAAAAGGCATTATGATTACTTTATATAAATATATCCAGGGTCAATACAAGGCTTTGTCAAGGGAACTTTTTGTGCCAAGAAGTTTTCAACTGACAAGGGGACAGCCTTTGAGATTAGAAGTAAAGAGATTTCACCTTAAAGAAAGAAAAGGGTTCTTCACAGTAAGGGTGGTTAATCTTTGGAATTCTCTACCAAAAGAGGTGGTGACAACGGATTTGATAGATAACTTTCAAAAGGGATTGGATATATGTTTATATAAAAAGGGCATTAAGGGCTATCCTGGATAAACAGAGAGGGAGTATTGATCCAGGGATGAATCCGATCGCAAGTATCTAGGGTCAGGAAGGAATTTTATATTTTTTTCCCTGTTAAGACAATTGGCAAAGTTTCACTGTTTTTTTTTTCTGTTTGCCTTCCTCTGGATCAATTGACAATAAACCGACGTATTGCAGAGGAGATCTTAAAAGGTTGAACTTGATGGACTAAAGTCTTTTTTCAACCTAAATTACTATGTAACTATGTAACTTATCCAGCCCATTAAAAGTAACCCCATGCATTCAAAAATAAAATGTTTGTATATCGAATAAAAAAAAAACCCTCAACATGTCACCAATATTTGTCATAAATGGAATATTTCCAAGACAAATATATATCCAAATATAAAAATACACTATATTTCTATACTATATATTTGTATCAATATGATCACGTGACCTATGCAATTTCCTAGTGCTTAACACTAAATTATAAGGGAAAAAATTCTTTAATAGGGAAATTTAGGAAATATTTAGTGTAATCCAGGATTAAACGTTATTAATACAACAAAAAAAGGGTTAAAAAGGTGTCTATTATAAAATAATAGCTATAGGTCAAGAAGGTATCACTGTCTCACAATACTCTGGGATTTTCAAAATGTGACCACCTTAATTTTGACAAATGTTAAATGATAAATTGTTGTATCTCTTTGGAGCCTCAAGTGCATCAATATTATATAATGATGTTTAGTGACGCTTATATGCAGGCCTCATATGCAAAGTATTTGCTAATCATAGGAATGCAACAACATAAGTACTTAAGAATTTTTGGGGGGAATAGACACAATACTTATAAAAATAGTGCACTAATCAAAAAAAGGTTTAAAAACACTGAGAAACAAAAAACAGGAGGTGGGGCATGGTGCTATTTTATAAACGCAGTACAGTATTATATAGGGGGAAGAGAATATCACCATATATCTCTATATATACATGTAAATCACTTATAGCATCATCAAACCGCAACATAAAGTATAGGCTTTACTGCTCAAGTGTAAAAAATAAAAAGGGAAAAAGAAGAGGAGTAGTATCACTTATCTCCCCTATTGGCATAAAATATGCCTGGGTACTTGCGTTTTTGGAGTTCAAAAGTAGAGAGATGTTCTGCTGTAGCTCACAAGAGCATTAAATGAGATGCACCATCCTCCCCCTGCTCCCGACGGTCCGTTTCGCCACTTAATGGGGCTTACTTATGGGCTAGTGAGTGTTAGAATTCATGGCCTATTTATGGCCTGAGCACTTGAGCATTTTAGGCCTATAAGTGTGTCATTTAAGGAAGATATAAAGTAAAAGGCACTCATGAAAATGCTGAATATGAGAAACCTTCATTTAGGCCATTCGGATATTGTGAGTTTAGAGTAAAAATCCATCTGCTTTCTAACTGTAAAAGTTGTGTATTAATATCACCTCCTCTCGGTTTTCTGCAGAGATGATCAACTACATAGAATTTCATTGTTGAAAGATTATTAGCGTGTACCATTCGGAAATGTCGTGACACCGGAGTGTCCAATTCTTTTTTCACTGAGTAGGTGTGTTCAAGTATGCAACGGCGTAATTGCCTTATCGTTTTACCTACGTATAGACTTGGACATGGGCAGACCAAAATGTAGATAACGTGTACTTTTACACGTTATAAAATTTCTCAAAGGATATTCTTTAGAGGTAATTGGGTGTGTAAAACACTGACCAGGCTGCACATAAGAACATGCTTTACATGTTCCACATCTATATAGGCCTCTCGTTGGTTCAAGCCACATGGTCTTTGTCTTATCTTTTTTAAATTTGAAGAAACGTCTGACAACATGGTCACCTAATACTTTTGTTTTTTCTATAGGTGATTTGTGGCTGTAATGGAATGTATCTTTCAAAATCAGAATCATCCAATAATATATGCCAATGTTCTTTAAGAACATTTTTTATTTGTTTCCAATCATTGCCGTACATCATTATGTATCGTATGGAATTGTCCTCATATTCATTTGTACATTTATCTTCTATTTGTGAATGACCATATAGAAGTGTATCTGTCAGCTTGGAGGGCGCGCTTATAGGCTCTTTTGAGGGTCCTATTCGGGTGACCCCTCTCTTTGAATCTGTTTCTTAGATCTTTTGCCTGTTCATAAAATTGTTGAAGAGTATCACAATTTCTCTTGAGTCGAAGGTATTGACCATACGGAATTCTGGATTTTTGTGCAAGAGGATGTTGACTGGACCCTTTTAGTAAGGCATTTTTAGCTGTTGGTTTTCTATATACAGATGTATGTATTGCATACAGATGGTCTCTCTTTAATTTAAGGTCTAAGAAATCGACCTGATCTTTGTCAATATTAAATGTGAACCTAAGATTCATATGGTTCGTATTTAATTCTTTGATAAAGAGTTGAAAATCTTGTAGGGTGTCTGCCCAGATTACTAATATATCATCGATATATCGTTTCCATAAACTGATGTTATCAGTGAAGCCATTCATTGTTTCATTAAACACTTTTGTTCGTTCCCATAGTCCAAGATACAAATTAGCATAGCTAGGGGCACATGCTGTGCCCATAGTCGTACCTTGTTCTTGTTGGTACCATGTCTTATTAGAAGTGACTCAATTTCACCCTTACAAATATTTTTTTAATTCAAGAATACATTCATTAAATTTAGTGTGAGTATTGTCCTTTTCTGCTAGGAAGTATGCAACTGCCTCTATACCCAGGTCATGTGGAATACTTGAATATAAGTTCTCCACGTCGATGGTTACTAGTGAGCCCCATAAGGGATATGTATTCCATCTAGATGTCTTAGAATGTCTAGAGTGTCTTTCAGGTAAGCTGGTAGGCTTTCCATCATGTCTTTGATGTAATCATCCACAAAGGTACTTATTTTTTCTGTTAAATTGTTGTTTCCTGACATTATTGGACAACCCGGTACTGGCTTCACTTTTTTATGTACCTAGGGCAAGGCGTAAAATGTAGCAATCGTTGGGAACTTTGGTCGAAGATAATCGTATGTATCTTGGTCAATAAGTTTATTGTCCTTTGCTTTTCTGAGTATTTCTTCCAACTCTTTGCTAAAGGTAGACAAGGGATTATTTCTTAGTGTGTTTATCCGAGAGTAGTTTTTCACACATGGATATATAATCCTGTTGGTCTTGTAATACAATATTGCCACCTTTGTCTGCTGGCTTTATTATGATTGGTGCATCCTGTAATTCCTTAATTGCTTTTTTCTCCAACTTGTTCAAATTTGGTTTGGTTTGTTTAATACCAAGTTGGGTAGAGTCATAGAGTTTTCTCAGATCCCTTTCGACTCGATCCATAAACACTTTTAGGTTGGCATATTGGTTTAAATCGGGTGTGAATCTACTCTGTTTTTTTCTCTTCATAGATTTAATGCTTGATGTTTTGTTCAGAGAGTTGTTCATTAAGAAGTGACATTAGGTCATCAAAAATATCTTCATCTTCTTTCTGTAGGCCTAAGCTGATAAGCCTTCTCTCTGTTTTAACAGAAAAGTATTTCCTTAAAGCCAATTTGCGTATAAATAAATTAATATCTTTAATGTTTGTGAACAAATCAGACCGGCTTGTAGGTACATAAGAGAGTCCTTTCGTTAGAAGAGATATATGTGCCTGATTAAGCTTGAAATTGAAGAGATTGATTTTTTTTTTTTTATAACAATGAGTTTTATTGTCACCACATATAGTAATTAGTACATAACATTGATCTCGGCACGCAGGCCTGACAATTTCTCAAATGACCATAGCACCCAGTAAACAAACATTTATATTCATCAGAGTACAGAGAGTTTTGGCCCCTCCCTGTAAGATAAATCCAGATGCAGGATAGCCTGTTATAGGTCACGCCGAGTAGTGCTAGTGTATGCATGGTGACTATCACTTTTTTAATTTTATCAATAACATTAACCTTTTAGAAACATAAGAAGAAATCTAACACTTGAACAGCTTGCTGGCCGGTCCCTTCCCCGCTTATGGACTCCCAAAATTTATGATTTTTTTTTTTTTTTTTTTTCCCGTTGAGTAGGATTACACCCCCAGTCCCATCAAAACCCCCTTCCCCGGATTCCCGGGCCTACTAACTGAGGCAATGGACCCAGCTTACAATCCACCGCCAGTTCTAGCACTCTAATGCTAGGCCTATGTATACTGACCATGGGTCCCAAATTTTCCTGTACTTATCCATAGAGTCATCCAATAGATGGGTGATTCTTTCATTGATGGCAATATAATTGATCTTTTGTTTAATCATCTGGAAGTTTAGATTATTGGATTTCCAGGTTTTAGCAATATGACTCTTAGCTGCCAATGCTATGTATTGCAGCAGTCTGTTTTGGGGGGGAGTCAGAGTACTATTGGGGATCCCCAGCAGCATGGTATCCATAGACCTGTCTATCTGGGTAAGGAATAAGTCAGATGCTAATTTTGAGACTGAGTCCCAAATCTTTACTACCTTAGGGCAGAACCACCACGTATGGGCGAATGTCCCCGTTGCCTGACACCCCCTAAAGCATAGTTGGCTTTCTGACTTTTTCCATTTTGCGAGCTTTTCCGGGGTTATGTATACCCTGTGGAGCACCTTAATGGCGGTTTCTAGGATACTATAGTTAAGGGAGCCCCTATAGATGTTAGACCAGGCTGCCCTCCATTTACTGAGGTCCCAGCTCGTTTCTATGTCAGTTTCCCAATCAACCATGTGTTTGGGCTTTAGTCCGGCTGGCCTAGCATTGAATGTTTTGTATAGCATCCCTAGGGTGCCCTTCGATAATGGAGCCGCTTGACAGATTTTAGACAGCCAGTTCATTTCTGGGACTGTGTGATTGTCCAACAAGGAGATTGCAAGATGTTTTAATCTGCAAAAATTGTAGTGTTCTGACAGGGGCATATCATGCTTATCCCTTATTTTTCCGAAAGAGACAATTTGCCCCTTCTCTATCCACTCTCCCAGCCTATCCAGTTTTTTATTCTTCCACCAGTGTTGGGAGGTTATGTTTAGGTGGACTGGCATCTGGGGATGATTGAGGAGTGAGGTCATGTAGGATGGTTTTGGGAATAAATTTGTGTGATCTCGGGCCCATTTCCAGCATGTCAGTGTATGTTTTATTATGGGATTGGAAATGTCTTTAATTTTGTGGGGAGTCTCTGATAACCACATAATAGAGTCCCAAGTCATCGGTTTCATTGATTGGTTTTCTATGTAAATCCACGCCGGCTGATGGGTCGTTGAGTGGGCTATTGGTAGAAAGGATAGTTGAGCGGCCTTGTAATATAATTTAATGTTAGGACAGGATAGACCTCCATCTAATTTGTGGAGATACATGATTTTTTTTGCAATTCGTGATGGGCCTTGATTCCAGATGAACTTAAATATATGCCTTTGGAATTTAGATAGCTCTTTATGTTTAACCTGAATTGGGAGGGTTCTAAAAAGGTAAAGAAGTCTGGGCAAAATGTTCATTTTAATTGTGTTAATTCTCCCTACCCAAGACAGGCGAAATTTCATCCATCGACCCAAATCGGCCAACAAGGTTTTCAGTAGCTTAGAATAATTCTCATTATATAGATCACTTAGGTTTGCCGTTAACCTTATACCCAAATAATTTATATATTTAATGTCCCAGTTGAATTTATACCTGTCATGTAGACTATTTTTTACTGCTGCCGGAACGTCGATGGCTAGGGTTTCAGTTTTTTCTAAGTTTAGTTTTAGTCCCGAGATTTGGCCAAACCTTTCTAATGTTTTAATGAGTACCGGAACTGATTTACTCGGATTGGACACCACACAGAGAAGATCATCTGCAAACAGGCAGATTTTGAAGTGATGATGTCCAACCTCTATCCCGGAAATCTCTGAGTTTGCCCTGATCTCTCCGGCCAGCGGTTCCATTGCCAATGCGAAGAGCAAAGGGGATAGCGGGCATCCCTGCCTAGTACCCCGCCCTATATTTATATTTGGGGTTGCAGGCCCCGGGAGCTTCAATTTAGAGATTGATTATTTTAACATCGGTATCTGCTTCTTGTATGCTTCTACTGCTCAAGCTTGAAGTTCTTGTTTTGGAGAGTACTCCCATCTCATTTCCATTTGATTCAAAATTGATTTTATTTCCAAATTTTGGAGGTGCTGGAACATTATTAGCAGTAGGGATGTTATTCAAAAGAGTATTATTCATAATGTAGTGGTCAGCCTTTTGTTTAGATGGTTTAGGGTTTCCCTTATTTATTGTCTCTGTGCTTGATAGTATTTTGGATGATTTTTTCTTATTTTCTTGGGCACGACCTGATGTTAGATCGTTTTTTATTCGTAATTTTGTCTTATATTTGTATCTCCAATAAATATATTGGAATAATGGCATGTTATAATGATGAAGGATAAGTTGTTTTCTTTTATAATAAAGTCTTGCATTTGTTTACTCATTTGGGCATCATGAGAAGGGGGGAAAAGGGCTACCATCTTGATGTTCAATAACAGAGTACAAAGATGTTACATTTAATATGGTATAAGTATATGGAAGTTTCCCTGTTTTTAACTTTTTCTAATCTGACACATACAGCTTATATCATAAACACACATTACATTGATTCATTCTATACACATACAGATTTGGTTCTACACTCTCAGAGCTGCCTCCATTTGTGTATGTTTTTTAACCCTATACTAACCTTCAAGCCACCAGCAGCATTGTGCACAAATCCAGAGCAGCATTGCCTTAGCTAATTTCTGGGGATGGGAACAAAAGACCACACATCCCATGATACTTTGCTGCAGAGACTGAATCCCCAGAGACTGAATCCCCAGACATTGCAACAATGTTGTAATTGCTTCTGATTGGTCAAAATAAATTATTCATTTTATGCTAATTTAGTCTGGGTTTTCAGGGGCATTCCTTCTCAAAATCCATTGTCAAAAAACTGAAGACATTTTCAAAATCTAGGGTAAGTTTATTAATGTTTATTTTGGGATTTGTGTTTGCATACACTACTGATTCTCCTCTATCAGATGCATTCATAATCCATGAAACTTCTATATACCTTTAAACTTTATGATCATTGTTTCTTCATCATGCTAGATTTTCTAGCTGTCAGTACAATATTGTTTATATGAAGGTACTTTTACTACAATTTAAATATTACAAGTTTAATATTTATTAACAGAGATGATTTTGATGTAATCAGATTGATGCCACATACAAGTGACGTTCCCATAGGACATTCATTATTTTTATTGAGTTTGGGAATAAAATATAAATGTGGTAATTTGGCAAATGTCAAGGAAAACAATTCTTGTATTTTTATCTCCTGGAACAGGGGTAGTCAATTGATCAACCTTTGATTCAGGACCTTCAACCTTTTTCTTCTGGACCTCCATTGGTTTATTCAAGTCCATCCTTGTGCTTCAAAATCCTTATAGGATCACGATAGATTGATAGAAATTGCAAGTGCTTGAGAAGTATATAATAAAATAACTTGCATGCAAGACAGGAATGTAAAAACATTTTAGAAAAATTATATTTAAAGGATTGTGTTATGAGGATTTCATGACTGTAGCTTCCATGGCTGCAGATTGAGGAGAGAGATACATGGGGTTTATCCTTCCATTGATTTCTATTATCAAGTTGGTATTTCAATAAAACTGAATGTAGATTTTATCTAAGTCCACAGTCCCTCTCCCTTCCTAATTTCTAATCATTTCAGGAGAATTAAAAATAAATAAATCAGTAAAGCAAAATTTAATACTATATTTTACAGAATTCCAGCCTTCAAATTCTGACTGTCAAACGTAGTTCAGAGCACTCTATAAATATAAGACTTAAGTGGTCCTTTAAAATAGTTAGAAGTACAGACACAGGAATGAGAAGAAAGGGATTAGCTTGATAGAGGTAGGAAACTAAGAGATTGGTTATGAGTCTTGAGAGTGGGGCGTGCAGAGAAAGGGACAGAGGGAAGATTGCATGGAGATAGGAGCAAGAAAGAGGGAATGGGATAGAAAGTGGGAAAAGATACTAGGCAATGGGCCTAAAAAGGAAGAGATAATATAAAGTGGAATTTGTTTTCCAGATTTACCATTGATTCCTCTTCGAGAAATCCAATACAAACAACAAGACAGTTCTCATGACACCGCTGAGTGTCAGCCTCTCAAACATGACATAGTGTAGTTAAGTTACAGAGAGTGAGTTCCGCTTTAATAGCTGTTCCTTTAATGTGCCTGGAAGTTAACAGCAGTGCCTGTAACGTTATCTCTTTTGCAGCCACTGGGACCATGCAGCTAAAGAGATAAGGGTTACAGGGAATACCAGAAGTTTCTAGCAGTTGTGATGATGTGTGGAAGCAGCAGATAAGATATTTAATGTAATCACCCAGAACAACATCACATTCTTTATGGGAAATTATTCAGGAGCCAAGCAATACAGGCTATATGTTGACTTACATATGTGTGTGTGTGTGTGTGTGTGTGTATATATATATATATATATATATATATATATATATATATATATATATAATGTATTTATTTGTGGTTGCCCCCCTCTCCCTGATGTTGCTGATGTCTGGCCAGAAGCTATGCCCAATTAGGCTTGCTTAGAGGACCCTGGGCTGGTAAATGAATGTAATGAGAGGAGGAGTGGTGGGGTTGTGAACTCATTGTGCAAGTAAGTTGAAGGAGACCCCCACAATTCCGGGTAACCTACCTGGCTATATATAATTATGTATATTCACATACACACAAAATTGCATGTGTGTAACAAACCAAGTTCATTAGTACTCTAAATACTCCATTGTATTCTGCAAAGGGGGTCATTCTGCTTGAGAATTAATAATTCCATATAGTGATGAGTCACCGATACTGCTTGTTCTATTACAGATTGGAGGGAATTTTGCTTATTTAGTTTTTTTTTCAAATCATGGATGTGTTATGAAGCTCCCCCTACCCAGGGACAAAGCTATTACATGTATAATATACTTGGGCCCACTACACGGTAGGTGCCGGCTTCCATCAGCAGCATTCTGTAGTAAAGGCGGTCTCTAAATTTATTAGCGACGGGGAAAGTTAGTTTATTTGTTGGATTTTTTTTATTACCTTCCCATGGGCATCTACCATGCATATTTATGTATATTATAAGTTACGAGGGAAGCGTCAAAATTATTCACTAGCTCCACCACTCCTCATACATTTTACAAGTACTTTTTTTTTAAAGAAAAATCTATGCAAATTATTGCCTATTTAAATTAGTAGTATTTACTACTCACTTAGTCTTATCCTTTCCTTGGCCCTTTAAAGAGCAATGTGACAATTTCTTGCTTCAGTGCTTTAATGTAAAGTGTTAATATTGCATTTGGCAAACACAAATTCTTCTAACGGTAGAGTGATGAGTTGTGCCAGCTGCTGGTGGGTTACTCTGCTTCTCACACTATAAAAGCCTATGCAATGATTCGGGCGTCTCTCTGCTGATCCAATCAGTGCCCCTGCTACCCTCAGGCTGAATCACCCGCACATCTTGTTCCAGCTCACTCCTGAGAGGCCTTTGAGTTTGCTGCACAAAGATCGGTCTTAAGTAAATAAATAAAATGCAGCTGAACTGGCTTTCTGAGAAAGATTTCTTTAGCTGAGACTGTGGGCTACTAGGACTGAGCAGTATATATAGCTAGATTTCAAAACTTTATGTGTATGGTATATTTGTTATTGGAAAAATGAAAAGGACACATATAATTAAAACTGGTTGTTATTAACAATTTTAGGAGGAAGCAATAGTTATCTGAGCGTACAAATTGGTATTTAAAGCATAAATTACATGAGAAAATCCTTCCACAGTCCTTACAACTTTATTTCACGTGATTTATTATTTATCCTTCACAGTAGACGTGATAAGCCACAAGAGCATGCCCAGTTGGATAAACAATAGTCACATAAATATCTGTGTTAATGTATTACCATTATTATAAGCTATACTAACTGGGCGTGCTCTTGTAGCTTTTATCTTTTTTGACAAAAAAACCCAACTTTGAAACTCTATCTAACACTTCTGCTCATGTTTTGTGATTTTAATTGGCATGTTAAAGTAGCTAATTAGTATTTTGGGAAACACTTTTTTTTTTTGCATAAAAATGCAGCAAAAATAATGCTTGATTTCTTGGGAATGATCCACTTTATAAAAAATGGCTAATAACAATATATAGCCAGTTTTTCAAGCTGTTTAAACCCTGATTTTGGGACAGTGGCCAAAATAGTGAATGGAGAGCCCAGATGCAAAATAATTTGGTGGTCTCTACACAAAGTAGGTACCTGTCGGAGGTCAAAAAAGCCAAAAATATATAGGTGGCCAGATCCCCTTATCACCTCTCTAAATACGTTTTATCTGTCCCTAATAATTAAGATTTCCCTTTATTCCAGGCCACTGCCATTAGCAGAGGGCCCCTACCCTTTGTTGGCCCCTGTACTCTACACCGGTTAAGCCAATCGTGACTTCACCTCTTTTTGATAGGCTAACAGAGTCTCTTTATCAAGTCAGTAGAGATATGTAAGCACAATAAAAAAATACTAGTTATATGGCAGCTACCTTCTGTCTAGTCATGTCTCAGTATGACGGCAAGCACAGAAGCCAAAACCTTGTAATATGAGGTATATCATGTGAACTATGTTTGTTCTAAGCATGTACTTTGCCCTATATGACTTCTCTCAGAACAAGTAACACTAGTTGCCTTTCAGGTTAGGATATCTTCTCTTGTCTTCACACAGCTAGCATTCTTCTAGACATAAGGTGCTAGCCATTAACCAGAATCCTTCCTGCACCAGAACTTGCTGTATGGATTGTATCCTAAATGTAGCTCCACCATAACCATGGTTTTTAGAGCATCTCAACCGTGTCTTTAACATATATGTGATTCATGGGGATCTGGAAGTACCTTGAGCACCTTCATCTCCGTCCACAGGTAAAGTGCAAATCTCTGTTGCAGGCCAAGAGTTTGTATGTTGCTTAAATAACTTCTGAATTTTACATTTTTAGTTTTATGAATGTTAAATATTTTGCTATGAAAAAGTAGTTATGTAAACTTTATACTGGGTTTGGGTATATACGCATATCACATGTCCTGGTCATGGCAATGATCTTTTAAACATGATTTACTGAAAAATGTAATTTACTTTGAAACATCACTTTTGACATGGTATTGTAACTCTAACGTCTTGACAGGGTTTAATACCATGTATTGAAAAACTAATGAAGCATTCCCTGTAGAAAAACAAGGAAAATGTAAATCCCTTGACACTATGTGTTTTCTGTTTATGGGATAGGTTTTATTACAGTTTGCTGTCAATGGTATCAGACACTTCCCCCAGTTTGATGAAGAGCTAATAATTGATTTGGATACTTCCACCAGGAGCTATGCTCCTTCCATTGACATAAAGCTTGATCTACCGTCTACATGTTATTGATAATGTGAAGGCAAAGGAAGAATGGAAGAAGGGTGAAGAAAGGAGTTTGGTACCCAGGAGTCTCTGCTCTGCATTGGATCATATTGGTTGGGTGGTCTAGGCTGTCCAGAGTCCAGTCCAGTCTTTGTGGAGTCTTTTTTCTGTTTGGTTCCTTATGGCTTTCTATCAACTAGATATCTTTGAGTCTATCAGATATTAGTCTGGTGGCATGAGGTTGCTTCCAGGATGCCATCTAGCCAATTAATATCGGATTTATATATTTATTGTTTGTTCTGTGGTATATCATCGACAGGTATCGAAAATAAAATGTTTATTGATGTAAACAGAGTTGAATAGAACTGAAAACATTTTAGTTCATATTCTCCACATTGTATCATAAGAATGGAAAGATTCTTCAGTACTGTAGTACATCTGGTCCAACTTCTTTTTCACGGTTGCTCTGGAAGGGTTAATTCATATCACATGGGGTCTTGTTGGATGTTGTAATAACAGCTGTCTGACCCTTCCCTGACCAGTTAGGAAGAAGGACACAGGGAACAAGGAACAAACAAGACTCCCCACTGACTGAACATTTATTTTGTATTTTTTTTGATGTTGAAGTGAAGTGTTTATATAGGAAGGACCTCCACGGAGAGGGAATAGTCATTACGTAAAAGTCCACAAGCTTTCAACTGTACATTTAAAAGACCATATTTGACAAAACCTTTTTTTGTCATGGGAAGCAAATTATATTATAGAATCACTATAGCCCTATTTTCTTAAAATATACTTTCTTGAAGAACTGCACTTGAAAATAGGAAGAATGTATTAAAAAAAACAAAACTATTACAGCCTCTTATTCATTATCCTCTATATGCAATTATAAGGCTTTCCAATGTACCATGTTGGTGTCTTTTGATTAGTTCCCTCTGCAGAGAAAGCTTTAATATGCATAAAAAAAAGAAAATGTACAGTTGTGCTCAAAACTTTGCATACCCTTGGCACATTTGTAATATACAGTGCTTTGCAAAAGTATTCACCCCCTTTGGCATTTTTCATTTTTTGTTGCCTCACGACCTATAATTAACATGGATTGTTTGAGGATTTGCATCATTTAATATACAGAACTTGCCCACAACTTTAAAGATGTCTTTTTTTTTATTGTGAAGCAAACAACAAATAGGACAAAATACCAGAAAAGGTCAATGTGCATAACTATTCACCCCCCTACAGTCAATACTTTGTAGAGCCACCTTTTGCGGCAATCACAGCTCCAAGTCGCTTTGGATAAGTCTCTATGAGCTTGCCACATCTTACCGCTGGGATTTTTCTCCATTCCTCCTTGCAAAACTGCTTCAGCTCCTTCAAGTTGGATGGTTTGCGCTTGTGAACGGCAATCTTTAAGTCTGACCACAGATTTTCTATTGAATTGAGGTCTGGGCTGGGACTAGGCCATTCCAACACATTTACATGTTTCCCCTAAAACCACTCAAGTATTGCTTTAGCAGTGTGTTTGGGGTCATTGTCCTGCTGGAAGGTGAACCTCCATCCTAGCCTCAAATCATGAACAGAGTGGTACAGGTTTTGCTCAAGAATATCCCTGTATTTAGCACCATCCATCTTTCCCTTCACTCTGACCAGTTTCCCAGTCCCGGCTGCTGAAAAACATCCCCACAGCCTGATGCTGCCACCACCATGTTTCACTGTGATGATGGTGTTCTTTGGGTGATGTGATGTGTTGGGTTTGTGCCAGACAGCATTTTTAATTGATGGCCAAAAAGTTCAATTTTAGTCTCATCAGACCAGAGCACCTTCCTTCATACATTTTGAGAGTCTCCCACATGCCTTTTCGCAAACTCAAAACATGGCATTTTGTTTTTTGATGAAAGTAATGGCTTTCTTCTGGCCACTCTGCCATAAAGCCCAACTCTGAGGAGAGTACGGCTTATTGTCCTATGTACAGATACTCCAGTCTCTGCTGTGGAACTCTGTAGCTCCTCCAGGGTTACCTTAGGTCTCTGTGCTGCCTCTCTGATTAATGCCCTCTTTGCCTGGTCCGTGAGTCTTAGTGGGCGGCCGTCTCTTGGCAGGTTTGCTGTTGTGAAATGTTCTTTCCATTTGGTTATGATAGATTTGATGGTGCTCCTGGGGATCATCAAAGATATGGATATTTTTTTTATAACCTAACCCTGACTTGTACTTCTCAACGACATTGTCCCTTACTTGTTTGGAGAGTTGGTCTTCATGGCAGTGTTTGGTTAGTGGTGCCCCTTGCCTATGTGTTGCAGCCTCTGGGGCCTTTAAAAAAAGGTGTGTATATGTAATGACAGATCATATGATGTTTAGATTGCACACGGGTAGACATCATTTCACTAATTATGTGACTTTTGAAGGTAATTGGTTGCACCAGAGCTTTTTATTGGCTTCATAACAAAGGGGGTGAATAAATACGCACATGCCAATTTTCTGTTTTCTATTTCTAAAAAATAGTTTTATGTATATAGTTTTCCCATTTCACTTTACCAACTTAGACTATTGTGTTCTGATCCATCACATACAATTCAGATTAACAAAACATTGAACTTAAGGCTGTAATGTAACAAAATAGGTAAAAAGTTAAGGGGGGGGGGGTGAATACTTTTGCAAGGCACTGTATGTACCATTTATAAAGAAAACATGAGTGAGCAGGCAAAACACATTTCTTGTATTTCTTATGGGATTCATATTCAACTGTAGGTTATAATAGAATGGCACAATCACAAAACAAAACATGGCAACAAAAAAAAAATGAAATTACCCTGTTCAAAAGTTTGCATACCCTTAATACCCTTAATACTGTGCGTTCCCCCCTTTAGCATCAATGACAGTGTGCAGTCTTTTGTAATAGTTGTCTATGAGGCCTCTAATTCTTGCAGGTGGTATAGCTGCCCATTCGTCTTGGCAAAATGCCTCCAGGTCATGCAAAGTCTTTGGTCGTCTTGCATGAACCACACTTTTGAGATCTCCCCAGAGTGGCTCGATCATATTAAGGTCAGGAGACTGTGATAGCCACTCCACAACCTTCACCTTTTTCTGCTGTAACCACTGGAGAGTCAACTTGGCTTTGTGCTTAGGGTCATTGTTATGCTGGAAAGTCCAAGAGCGTCCCATGCGCAGCCTTCGTGCAGAAGAATGCAAATTGTCTGCCAGTATTTTCTGATAACATGCTGCATTCATCTTGTCATCAATTTTCTCAAGATTCCCCGTGCCTTTAGAGCTCCCCTCCAAAAAAACATCTGACAGTTGAGGCTGAAATCTTTCTTGGTCTACCTGACCTTGGCTAGGGAACCAAAAGATCCCTGAATTTTCCAATTGTTAATAAGTGATTGAACAGTACTGACTTTTCAAGGCTTTGGATATCTTTTTAGATCCTTTTCCATCTTTATGAAGTTCCATAACCTTGTTAAGCAGGTCTTTTGACAGTTCTTTTCGGCTCCCCATGGCTCAGTATCTAGCCTACTCAGCACATGCACGTGAGGGCTAACTAACTCATTGACTATTTATACACAGACACTAATTGCAATTTAAAAAGCAACAGGTGTGGGAAATTAACCTTTAATTGCCATTTTAACCTGTGTGTGTCACCTTGTATGTCTGTAACCAGGCCAAACATTCAAGGGTATGTAAACTTTTGATTTATTATTTTTATTATCCTTTATTTGTAACTCGCCAACATATTCCGTAGTGCTATGCAGCGGTTAAGTACAAGTCAAGAACAATTTCAAACAGTGCAAAAGATGGAGGGCACTGTTATTGTGCTTTCAATCAGACATACACAGTGCTTTCCCTAAAGCACCTAGTGAGATTGAGCACTTGCAAACTTCAGGGCCATTTGGGTGATTTCAGTTATCATTATGATTTTAAAAGAAGCCAAACAACTAACCGATAATAAATGGCTTCATATGATCACTATCGTTCAATAAACTTTTTTTTTTATGCATGATCAGTCATATTTTTAAAACAAAAAGCCAAAATGTCACAATTTCTGTCAGGGTATGCAAACGTTTGAGGACAACTGAGGCAGCTGCCAGTATAGAAGGACTTGTTCTTCTGAGAATTTAGAAAACATAATCAGGTGAGAAAAGAAAATTGAGCTCCACAGTAAAGAATAGTTGCATATAAACTTTACAAAATGGAAAGGCTGTGTTTTTATATACAGGGTCGAGTCACATTATTATGGTGAAGTGATCAAGATTTGTATTGGAATTATCCAACTTTATTGTATATGACATTGATGATATGAACCTTACTATAGATACTTAATCTTGCTGTATATAGACTCTGAATTGTATAACTATTTATAATTAAATTATAATTGAATTGTCCCTTTATTCAAAACACATTGGCACTTTATTATTGTTACTAACGTATAGGGTATTCTTACTATTTGAAGATAAGTGTAGATTTGTTTTTTGGTTAATTAAGGGGTAATTGGTGGATCCCCAGTTCCACCACACCATAGTTGATATAGCAGTGGGTGCAGAGAAGGTAGTAAGTGTAGCAAACATTCTGAGGAATAAGGTTTAAGAAGCCGTTGGTGGCTTCCAGTACCACCAAAACAGTCTTTGTAGGGACTCAGATTAGGATTTCTATAAGGTTTTTTCACAGATGTTTTTGGGGTTGATTTGCAATGGTTTAAAATGGATATGGTAACCTTTTGTTATTTTACAATTTATATCAGTATATGTATTTGTTATGCTGTGATTATTATAGATTGCATTTTCTACATTGGAATAGAAGTCATTGAATTCAAGATTTATATCGGCACTCCTGCACTTTAACAAAAGTGGGGATAATTATGAGCAATACAATATTTTATTTATTCCTGGGATTTGATATACAAATTACGCATATCAGGCAATGAGATTTTGTGTACTCATTCGGCTTATATTGATTAAATCTTAGTAAAAATAAAATAATATTTGCATATATCTGTGTCATCAGTGGGGATGGATATTTCTTTTATGTTTTATTTCTATGATGGCGGCATAGGACATACATGAGATTGGCCAAAGGACCCATCAACTCGAAGATACCGTTGACCAGGTGGTAGAGGCCCAGGAGAGAGACAGGGCCACCATCGCTGATAACAACCTCCCGTATTTGTGGCATAGAAGATAAACTGGAGGATTTGGAGAATAGATCCAGACAATTCAACCTGAGGATCAGAGGCGTTCCTACGGCAATAGTCGACCTCCCTCGTTACCTTAAGGCCACGATCGACGAGATACTCTCAGGTCACCCAGACCATGAATGGGAAGTGGAGAGTGCACATAGAGCCCTTGGGGGAAGTCGTAACCTGGACCTTCCCAAAGACATCATTGTCAGGCTTCTACGCCAACAATCAAGGGACCTGATCCTGGCAACTACCTGCAAAAAGGCTATGATCACAGGCCCAGACGGGGCCAAACTTCAATTTTTTGCGGATCTCTCCCCTTCCACACTTCAAAAACGGAGGCTGATGAGGCCTGCCCTGGAAGTCCTTCTCCGCCACGGCATCAGGTACCGTTGGGGATTCCCATTTGCCCTTATTTTCTCAGTGGGGAGCACCCAGTATACAACGCGTTCTCTAGACGAATGCCAAGAACTTCTAAAGAGTCTGGATCTTACTGGGGGGGACCCGACCTCGACATCTTCCACATCAGCAGCTCTATCTCTCCCAAAAAGACAATGGTCTGAAGTGACCAGGCAAAAGAGGCCTACTGACCAAACCTCAAAAATCGCTCATAGGCGACCCACCCAGATCGCAAATGCAATAACTCAGTTAATGCCATCTCCAGAGACAATCAAACAGGCTTGACTGCTTGAAAGGGCAACAGGCTACCAAAGACTTATCTCGGCATCCACAGGATTTACAAGGGCTTAAAAACACCATACCAATATTCCCTGGCAGAGACTAACATGGAAGTCACCTGGAACTGACCTAGCCTTTTCTCAGGACATTTTATTTTTCTTACTTTTTTACATGGGTCCTCAAAAGAGCCTGGGACCCCAAGCGGGGCCACGTCAACCAAAGACTTTTGAAGTGTTGCTAACCCATGTTTTGCTTTTCCTCCCTTTTTAGCAGGTTTTAGCAGACTGTTAAAGTTATAAGTTTTAATACACATGCAGACAGTATAGTCAGTCCGTCAGGATCTTTCTTCACTGGACCTGGTCTAAATGTTTACGCTGCTTTTAGGTAAGATAAAAAATGATGTTGTTCATGTTTAAATAAGCTATTCATGGTTCTGGCTTTATACTGTTTCCTTAATGCTTCTCTAGATTACTCTCGCCTGTCCTTGCCGGCGGGAATTGGAACAGAGGCTCTAGTGTTCTAAGAGGGTAGAATGCTTAAGACATTGCGGGTAGTCTTAGGACAGCAGGACCTCTTGGCAACAACTGTACTCTCTTCCCTTTGTGTTCTCTTCATTGCTGCTCTTCTCCTTGCCACCTATCAGCATGGGCTCACTTGCCCTTGTACTCCCCCCTGCTGCCTAACTGAAACCTGCCACCTAGTGCTTCCACATACTTGCTATCTTTTTCTCTCTGGCTGTTTAAGGGAATTTGAACCAAATCAGGGTTCACTCTACATAGCTGGGGCAGAGGTGGCGGCCTGTCTGCTGGACAGTGGGCCAAGCTGCCCGGCTTCAGAGAGTGGAGGACCCCTGGTACTATTGGAACGGATCTCTTTTGGAACGGATCTTCTAATAGTTCTGAGACACTATCAGACTTGTTTGGTACTATCTTACCTCCCTTAGACCTCTTGGGACCGCCTCTGAACTACTTATCCTCATGCCTCTTTTCCCCCCACAGAGCTAATCATACTGGACCTCTTCTTGGCCGGGCTCAACCACTCCTGTTCCCCAGAGGGGGAAATCCGTTCTGCACTCCCTCCTCAGCGCTCCTCCGGAAGGGTAAGGCTACACTAATGCACCAGATATATACACCTCCAGTTTACCCATGACCACACCTATGACATTACTTACCCATAATGTGAAGGGTTTCAACTCCCCCTTCAAGCGAAGGAAGGCTTTCCTATATTATAAGACCCTTAACCCCATGGTGATCTTCTTACAGGAGACACACTTCGCCAGGAATAAAGCCCCGACCTACCTCGACAAAAATTATCCTCATTTTTACTACTCTACCCAGGCTTCCAAAAAAGAAGGAGTGGCGATATTGCTCCATAAGAGCCTCCAATTTCAATTAACAACTGAGATAGTGGACCGAGAGGGCTACTACATCATTTTAAAGGGGACGATTTTGGGTTCTCCAGTTTCACTGGCCTCCTTCTATGCCCCCACGAAAGCGCCACAAAAGACCCTGACCAGAGTCTTAAGGGTTCTGGAGGGGGGAGAATGGGGCAAATTAATTATAGGAGGGGACTTTAATTTGGTATTAGACCCAGTGGCAGATAAATCCAAAACTCCACAAGAAGATCGCTTCTCCCAAAAAAACAGGCAAATCTTAAAACTCCTACACTCCTTAGACCTGGTTGACGCTTGGAGAGGTCTGCACCCGAGAGGGAGGGAATATACTTTTTATTCCCCCACCCACGGGACTTATTCTCGTATAGACACAATATACACATGCAATTCGCTTCTAGACAGCTCAAACAAAGCGGCTATTGTTCCGTGCATTTGGTCGGATCACGCGGCGGTCATACTAGAGGTAGACCTGGGAGTTCAATTTCGGATGCCCTATACCTGGAGACTTAATGAATACTTGGTATCGCAATCCAGATTCCAGGAGCAAACTGAGAGGGAGTTGGCGGAATTTTTTGAGTCCAATGCGGGCGGGGAGACAGGGGCGGGATGGGTCTGGATGGAGCATAAAGCCTACATAAGGGGGGTGTTCATCAAGCTAGCCTCCCAACACAGAAAACAAAACAGGCTAAAAGAAAAGGAGCTATCGGGGAAACTAACTCAGTTAGAGCGGCAACATCAGCTTTCTCCCTCGATAGCTTTAAGGAAACAGATAGATAAAACCAGGCTAGAGCTGGATAGTATACTGACCATAAAAACGGACAAGGCATTAAGGAAGACTCAACATTTGTTTTATGCCAGGGCGAATAAATCTGACAAGCTACTAGCAAGGAGTTTAAAAGCAAAATATGCTCAAGCCAGGGTATCCCAAATCAGAAATAGGAAGGGCGATCTCACCTACAGCCAAAACGAAATTCAGGAGGTCTTTAGGGATTTCTATCAAAACATCTACTCCACTCAGAATTTGGCCTCAGAGAATGTTATACATTCCTACCTAAACTCCCTTGATTTACCCCAGATTTCACCCCTAGACTTACAAAACTTGAATAAAGATTTAACGGTTAAAGAAATTCTAGATGCCATTAAAGAACTGAAGCAAGGGAAGTCCCCCGGTCCGGACGGGTTCACTAACATCTACTACAAAAAGTTCTCAAAAATTCTGGCCCCCCATTTATGTAGTCTATTCAATTCAATTCTAAGAGGAGAGACAACTCCCCCAGAGCTGAACCATGTGGACTTGACGCTCTTCCCCAAGGAAGGTCGAGACCCTAAGGAAGCTAAAAATTATAGACCAATCTCGCTTCTTAATGGCGATGTCAAACTGCTGGCCAAAATTTTCTCCCAGAGGATCTCGATCTTCCTACCCTCCTTAATACATAAGGACCAATCAGGCTTTATTCCAAACAGGCAGACTAGTGACAACATTAGGAGGACTCTAAATGTCGTTCACTTGGCTAGGTCTAGAGGTCTCCCTGTATGCCTGCTCGCATTGGACATCGAAAAGGCGTTTGATACCCTGGAGTGGCCCTTCCTATTCGCCACATTGGCAAAGTTTGGGTTCAGAGGAAACTTCCTAAACCTGTTGCGTACATATTATACACTTCCCAGGGCCACACTGAAATTACCTGGTTCCCGTACGGCCAGCATTAAAATCGAGAGAGGTACGAGACAGGGTTGCCCACTGTCTCTGCTTCTCTTTGCTCTGGCCATTGAGCCTTTGGCTCAAGCGATTAGAGTCAACTCCTCTATAGAGGGGGTGCGGGTGGGACACCAGCATCTAAAGTGTTCCTTGTTTGCTGATGACCTTCTCTGCACCCTCTCGAACCCTAGCTCCTCCGTAGGCGCCCTGATGGACACAATAGGAGACTTTAGCAACCTGTCAGGCCTGAGGCTAAATCAGGACAAGACAGAAGCTTTGAGTGTTGGGATCCCTTTGGATATCCTAAATCACCTGAAGGGAATTCATAAATTTCTATGGCCCCCCTCACACATCAAATATCTAGGGATTAATTTGACCAACTCATTAACTAATATGTATAAAGCTAACTATCCACCTCTCTACAGGGCTCTGCGGAGAGACCTGGAGAACTGGACTAAACAGCATATCTCATGGACGGGCAGAGTAGCCACGGTTAAAATGAACATATTGCCGAGGCTGCTCTATCTTGCCAGGACGCTGCCAATCCAGATAAAAAATACAGAGTTGGCCCGCTTCCAGACCCAAGTGTTTAAGTTCATATAGAGAAATAGACCCCCTAAGATAGCGAGAAAAACGATGTACGTACATAAATCCAAGGGGGGTCTATCTTGTCCTAATTTCCTTAATTACTTCAGAGCAGCCCAACTTGCCTCTGTCCCCCTAGCTCATTCCATTCCACTTCAACCAAACTGGGTCTTTGTAGAGGAGTTGCAGATGGCCCCGCTTACGTGGGGTATTATACTGTGAGCTCCAGGTGCAAGCGCGTTTTACTCTAGAATAAAGAATCCCATAACTAAGTTTACACTGAGAGTTTGGATCTGGGCTAGGAGGAAATACAAACTAACTCACCCGGTATCTCTCCTCACATCAATCTTTACATCACCCTCCTTATCAACCACCATCACTGCAGAGTCCAAGGAATATTAGACTTCTCATGGTCTAGATAAACTAGGGGCTTGGTTTGAGGGAGGTATTAGGATAACTTCAGAATCTATGATTAGGAACTTTGAGGTACCACACCGGGAATTTTTCAATAAGATTAAAATAAGAAGCTGGATTGAAGAGATACAAAGAACCCATGGGCCCCCGAGGGAATCTTGGATGTCGGTAGTGTGTAAAATTGAGGCACTGTCCAAAGGAATCTTAGGGTCAATATACAAAATCTTCAATAGTCCACCAAGCACATGGAGGCCTTCCTTTGTATCGAAGTGGGAGTTGGACCTAGGACAAAGTTGGGATGGGAATAAATGGGCTGAATCCTTATCGAACCTATCTAAGGGTTCATTTAATTATAGCTTGTTAGAAACCTCTCTTAAGATTTTACACTGGGCATACACAACTCCAGTTCGACTAAATAAGATATCCCAAACAATCCCAGATAGATGTTTTAGGGGGTGCCAAGGAAGGGGAGACTTCATACACACTTGGTGGAGCTGCCCTAAGGTATTTAAAATTTGGTCTGAGACGACCAGTCTAATCTCAAGAGTACTCAAAACCCCACTCCAACCATCAATAGCAGTCTGTCTCCTGGGAGCACGCTTCTCAAAACTGGGAAGGGAGGGGAATAAACTGGCCCAATTGATATTTCTAGCAGCTAAGAATACCATCGCAAGACGATGGAAGAGCAGGGACATTAATTTCCATGAAGTAACAAACAAAATAAATTTTATTTGCATCAATGAGCGGATGACCCACATCATATCAGATACACATCACTGCTTTCTGGAGGTTTGGGAACCCTGGATTTTATTCACAGATAGTAATATATAACAACTAAGTTAAGGGAACACAATAAAGAAGCCATTCCTGATGTGCAGCTGGGGAGTGGAGTGTGGAGCGGACGGGAGGTGGTGAGAGGACCCAGAGAGATATTTCTTAAGTATTCAAAAGGTACAGAGGGGGAGGATGGTTACCTCAAGATTGGTTGAGCAGGGAATTACTGGGGGAAGACACTTCAACATACGCTTTATACAATGCTACTAGTTTTCTTTCTATTTTACTTTCCTTTATCATATTTCTTGCTGCTCCGGTCCATCCATGGAAATGTGAATTACTGTAATTTGATCAATGTGACCTTATAAGCTGTATATATTGTTGAATATCAAGAGACTAGTTTGAATATAATTGGACAGAATCACCAAAAATACGAAAAAGAGTTGTAATGGAGATTTTATTTAAATGAAACGGTTTCAACATGTTAGCAATAAGATGTTAGTTATATGACAATTTGTGGACTATGTTTTTCATTATTCTTTTCGTTTTGTCATTGCAACTCCAGAACTTCTCAATAAAATTTATGTTATAAAAAAACTGTAGCTTCTATATTGTTGTGTTATAGTGTTCTAGTAACTATCACATATATAGTTGTTGATCTGCGGGGTTTTCCGGAACGCTTACAATGTTGGTCATACTTTGCAAGCCTCGCAAAGCGAGGCGAGACGTTTTGCGGGACTTAGGCTGCAAGCCTTGCAAAGCGAGGTGAGCAGTTGAAGCACACAGGCCTTACGAGCCTTACGACTTAGGAACAAAATTCGTACATGCATTGTACGGCTTGCAAAAATCCGACTTTAATGCCGGAACCACGGAACTGCAAAGACCAGAAAAAACAAACAAATATGCCTCAAATTAACTTACACACTCACACACAGCACAGGGGGAGAGTCAGGGAGCCTGTAAATGTGGTTAAACATTAGGATGGGGGGTTGAGGATGAGGAGGGGGGTTGAGGTTGAGGATGAGGAGGGGGTTGAGGATGAGGAGGGGGGTTGAGGATGAGGATGTGGGTGTTGAGGATGTGGGTGTTGAGGATGGGGGTTGAGGATGGGGGGTTGAGGATGGGGGTTGAGGATGGGGGTTGAGGATGAGGAGGGGGGTTTAGGATGAGGAGGGGGGCTGAGGATGGGGAGGTCGAGGATGAGAAGGGGGGTTGAGGATGAGGGGGTCAAGGATGAGAAGGGGGGTTAAGGATGAGAAGGGGGATTGAGGATGAGGGGGTTGAGGATGAGTATGGAAGGTTGAGGTTCAGGAGGGGGGTTGAGGAGGGGGGTGAGGAGGGAGGTTGAGGAGGGGGGTTGAGGAGGGAGGTTTAGGATGAGGATGGGGTTTGAGGTTGAGCATGGGGAGTTGAGGATGAGTAGGGGGGTTGGGGAGGAGGGGGTTGAGGATGAGGATGGGGGGGTTGAGGTTCAGGAAGGGGGTTGAGGAGGGGGGTGAGGAGGGAGGTTGAGGAGGTGGGTTGAGGAGGGAGGTTTAGGATGAGGATGGGGTTTGAGGTTGAGCATGGGGGGTTGAGGATGAGTAGGGGCTTGAGAATGAGGATGGGGGGGTTGAGGTTGAGGAGGGGGTTGAGGATGAGGAGGGGGTTTGAGGAGGGGGGTTGAGGGGTAGGAGGGAGGTGGAGGAGGGAGGTTGAGGAGGGGAGTTGAGTAGGGAGGATGAGGAGGGGGGTTGAGTAGGGAGGATGAGGAGGGGGGTTGAGGTTGAGGAGGGAGATTGAGGAGGGGGGATGAGGAGGGGGGTTGAGTAGGGAGGATGAGGAGGGGGGTTGAGTAGGGAGGATGAGGAGGGGGGTTGAGGAGGGGGGTTGAGGAGGGTGATAAGGGAGGGGGAGGGAAAGATACACAGGGAAGGGAAGGGGAGGGAAAGAGACACAGGGAAGGGAGAGGGGAGAAGAGACAGAGGGAAGGGAGAGGGGGAAAGAGACACAGGGGAGGGAGAGGAGGGGAAGAGACACAGAGGAGAGAGTGGGGTTGAGGAGGGAGGTTGTGGAGGGGTGTTGAGTAGGGAGGATGAGGAGGGGGGTTGAGGAGGGTGATAAGGGAGGGTGAGGGAAAGAGACACAGGGAAGGGAGAGGGGGGAAGAGACACAGGGAAGGGAGAGGAGGGGAAGAGACACAGGGGAGAGAGAGGGGGGACACAAGAAAGGGGCACAGAGGGCACATAAGAGGGGGTCACAGAGGGCACAAGAGGGACACAGGGGGCAGCAAATTTCCCACCCTCTGCTTATACTCGAGTCACTAAGTTTTCCCAGTATTTTGTGGTAAAATAGGTGCCTCAACTTATACTCGGGTCGGCTTATACTCAAGTATATACGGTACTTATTAAATAAAATGACTAGTGAAAGAACTAAGATAACATAGTTAATATCCATGAAGTAACTAGTATGAAGAAATAGGTATAACTAATGCAGATCTTAAGGCAAATTTGTCCATAAGCTAAAAGTGGGATAGGCTTAAAAAGATAATGTAAAAAACAGACTATGGGAAAAAATGGGAAAATCTGTATCCCTAACAATCTCCCTCCTATTTACAAAAGACTATTACCTAAAATAAATATATTACATAAAATAGATCTTATAATAAAGCGTGCAGAAAAAAAATTGACGGGTAAAAGAATTAACTTACCTTACTATAAAAAAATGGTAGGGAGTAGATAAAAAAAGAAACATATCTGTATAGATGTAAGCTGAAAAACTATAACATTAATTGCAACTAGCCCAATCTATGTTTGCATTGAGCACATGTGGAATTAAAGTATTTATTTTAAGAATCCAATTAGTTTATTTTATGCATCAGAGCTTGTATTTGTCATATTTGTTAATTTTGATGGGGATGGTTTCTAAACCTATTGACATTTGAAAAATGTCTTTGTGATGATCTGTATTAAAATGCAAAGGAACATTGTGATCTTTTTAGACCTTTCAGTATATTCCTTTTGTGTACATTAAATCTGACAATCAGATTTCTAGTTGTACGTCCTATGTTTTGAAGACCACAACCACATTCTGACAGATATATTGTGTATGTATCTGTGTAGGTCTTAAGATCATGTATTTCACCCATAGAAGTTGGTAATACCTGTTTTGATCCATCTTTGATATATTTACAAAAGGTACATTTTTACTGTTGAATTTGAAGGTACCAGTTATAGCTTTTGGTTACTTCACACTTGGATCTTTTCTGTTTCTAGTCAGGGCTGATTTATTTTTCAAAATTTTTGCTCTTTTGAAGCACGTTGGCGTTTCCTAGGGGGTTGGTTCTCTATTACAGGATCTTGTTTAAGGATTTCCAAATGTTCTTTCAGGCTTTTTCTCATGTTATTGGAGGCAGATAAAAACGGAGTTATCAATGATTATTATTTTTTATTTAATTTCTTATTTTTCTCTTTCTTCTGTATTAATTTTGATCTATTTAAGAAAAGTGCTTTATTTTTAGCTTTGTGTAAATCCAGTGACTTGTACCTTTCTGTACTTTTCTAATTTTTTGATTAAGCCATCTGTCTGGACAGTGTAATCTTTTATAAGACTACAATTCCTACATAATCTTATGAGTTAGCCATATGGTGTATTATTAATAACCAACTTGTTGTGATTACTGTCCGCACTCAATTTTTTTTAACTGATCTAATTATCCTCCACAAATTTAGTAAGACCTAATAATTGTAACCCAATATTAGTTTCATTTATATACATCAAGCATATTCCCAATCTTCTGTTCCCTGAAGTTGAAATTAATATTCTTCCAAATATTCAAAATAATGTATATTTCAAAATGAACTTTACACCAATTATAAACTGTTTTGGCAAAATGGAAATATCTTTATCTTGAACTAAAAAATACATTTCCGCTTCTATTCCAAAATGATGTTAGATGTGTATTAAGAAGTTACATCTATAGCAATTAGAACATTTCATTACAGATAGTTACTTAAGGACATGTGCCATGTCCCTTATGAAAACAGGTAATTTTCATCATATTTTTGAAGAAACCAATCTACATAGCAGGATATATATCCTGTGATGCTGTCTATTCCTGCCATGATTGGCCAACCATGTGGATTCTGCAAATTGTTGTGTATGTTTGGTAAATCATAAAATTAGAAATTTTAGATTTTTTCTTTATCAGCTACCGTATTTTTATTCAGTATGGGTAGTGATATCAAGCCCCAGGGCCTCTCTGAGCAATTCCTCCATTTTTTTGTAGGTTAGATGGGAATGGTATAGGTAGTGTCCTATATGTAGAAATATCTGAAAATAGTATATTACCTTCATTGATGTAATCTTCCTATTTAGGACCACTATTCCTCCTCCTTTATCTGCTTGTTTTATAACTATGTCTCTGTTCCTTGATAGTTCTCATAGCGCCTTTTTTGCTACACATACTTTACAATTCTACATACTTTCCTGCCGGCTTACACAACGTTTTTAGAAGGCCGCACTCCACTTCGACAGAGGCTTTCCTCTCATTCTTAGTATGAGCACACAAAGAGAGCTTATTATGGTAGTTGACCGATTGCTCTCTAATCTCTGGATATATGGGAACTGTGTATATGGGAACTGGATATATGGGAACTGTGTTGGTAGCTCGCTACCAACACCCTGTAAGTAACACAGCAATATAATGACTAGTATACCAAACAGGAAGAGCTTCCCATTTATAAAGTCAGTATTTAACATCAGTAATTTTAACAACAAAGGGTGCAGTTATTTACTTGAGACAACCCTGCTCGCAGTGGTACTGTAAGTGGACAATAAGTTTGAGAGGTTGTGTTGAATAAAGACTCAGGAACCACTTACATTCCAATCAATAATCAGCTTTATTAGGTTAATCCTTAGCTTCAGTTTATATACTTACCAAGAAGCAGCAAGTGACCAGAATGCAAGAGGGCAGCAGCATCTCCACATCAGCTGGGAAACCCTAGATGTCAGCAAGAGATGGAAACGATGGTCACAACTGCTACCTGTCTGGACAGTCTTGTGTTGGTCTTTTAAAGGGCAGGGCTTTCCCAGCTAACTTTTATACATCGTGCTGCTCCCTACATGTGACACTCCTGCATAGTTTATTATAATAATAATATTTATTAAATATTTTGTCTGTGCCAGGTTTTGCGGCGTAGTGTACCATTTTCAACTGGGGTTTTCAATGCTGTATGTATTTGTAGCAGTGTCTTGCGAGGGAAAGTAGAGGGAAGTGTAATGTTAGAGGAAAGTAGATTTTTGCAGCCTGATTTAAAGGACCTCTAGATTTCAGAAAAACTGACACTTATTTGTGTGTAAAAAAGATAAAAACGTTATGTTTATGGCTTACACAGTTGATAATGACAATTTTAGGGAAAATCAACATTTTTGAAGACTGTGTTCATACAGTATGTAATATAATTTGTGTTCTATTTGTTTCATGACATCCTGAGAGCTGGAACAAAAGGGCATGCTTTTATGTATCAGTGGAGGCATGGGGGAGGAGGTGGGAATAGGTACAGATGAGAAAGAATGGTTAGCAAGAAGGTGTTCATCAATAAATGCAAGCCCTGCTCTCCAGAAATGTGAATGCCCTTCTCACAAGTACAGAAACTTATCAAAATATCAAAGATGGCCTCAGGGTCCAGCAGAGGCATAAACATTTTTTTGGGGGTCTTACTAAAACTTGATTTATGTTTTTTTCCCTGCCTAATTTATGGTCTTCGTCAGTCTCAATGGTTTAAAATATACATTTTTAATTATACAGTGGTCCTTTAATCTGTCTGTCTGTCTTGAATACTCCACTTAACCACTTATTTCTCTTTAAATGAGCACTGAGGAGTTAGTTGTTGTCTAATTATGCATTGGAAAAGGGGGAAAAAAAGTATGTACCTAGCCTGTTCCTGAGGATAGATAAATCAAGAACAGTTTGTAGTCTAGTCTTATATGTAATTGTGATTGTACCACAAAGAATGGAAAGCTGGACTAAAGCGGAAGATTACAGTTTAGAAATGTTTACTATTATATAAAAAAAAACAGTAGACGCATATGTTCCTATAGCTTCTTCAATCGGGCTCGCCTAGAACCTAGTTCTGACCCACCCAGCGAACTGTGACGGTTCTCGCTATTATTCCTGCTTAGCAGAGATGAACCAGACCAGTATTGGCCCCTTAGAATGACCACAGGACCATGATAATTATCAGACAGAGCAGCAGAGTTAATCTTCCTTTAGGCAGATGTAGAATTATTCACTCTATTGATCAGAGCTAACCCTTTTCACTCAATAATGAGCACACACTTAATTATTAATACCACAAATGAGTAACTTTTTTTCCCCTATCCAACATTCTTATACCATTCAGTCACCCCTCCATCATAAAGTCACACCCCATAGCGACAGTTCTTTTTAGCCAATCGTTATGCTTTCTGTGGCTCATGTGTCAATCATTTGATGTGTCTTTCTAGTGACCCCCCCAGATTCTTTGAGAGCCCTTGGCAGTAATAAGAAGATACTCCATGGAAGATTAGAAGATCTACATGGCAGAAGATTTAATTGCATTAGATCTACATTAGAAGATCTAATTAGAAGATCTACATGGCAGGATGTTTCTGCTCTAAGAACTCAGTTGGGGATCCCATTGCCTGAGAAGATGTAATTAACACGGTAGGGTTGCTATTTGGTTTTCTCTTGCCATTACAGAGGGTGAAACCCCTATCATCCTGTACAGTCTGTGAGTTGGTAGTGGGGGTTTCTTTTTATGTGATGCCCCATTAATCTAACATGGATTCACTGAACAAAATGGGCCCAGGAACTGGATGGAAGATAAAACAACATGGCGGCAATATAGCTGGCCCACAGATCCATAGGGGTTTCCCTGAACATCACAGCATAAACTTAATACAATTGTATGGCATACAGAATCATGGTGGGATGTATATTTCTAGACACTTTAGAAGCTCCTATGACATCAGTATTCTGTCTATTGAAATCTCTATTAATCTTTCCAAAAGGATCAAATATGGACAATAAATATACTGATACACAGTTCTCGACAAATTGTATCAAAATATCACATTAATTTCTGCTAGGTTTCTTACTATGGATACAATGTAACTGAATATATGAAACAAATAACCGAGTTACTTAAAAGCAGCAATGCTCAATTAAGTATCTGATACAGTTTAGCCAATATAAATTAAGTAGGCTAAATCATTTTGACAGAGAATCAGGTATTCACAAAAAAATGGTTTCTCCTTTGTGGTAAATTTAATATAAAACTACAAGTGGGTTAATTCTCCATACTGGGAATGGCGGGTAGGTGAATAGTGCCAGTAGGTAGCCTTTAGCGACACTGTGGAGAGTAGGTTATCGCATGTATAGGAAACCTGAAGTAATGCCAGCACCCCAGTGTGAAAGCTCCTGGTGAAACCAGTGAGAAGATATGTGACTAAGGGTCATGAAGATATCTTGTGAGGAATGGTTGATTAAGGCCAATTGTCATTTAGTGTTGACGACAGATGGACAGATAGGCTTGGCATGAGCCTTGTGGCAAACCCCAAAAATATGAAGCAGGCGGCATGCAGAGAAATTACAGCCCTGTGTATTAAAGTTATTGCAAATAGGCATGGTGCCTAGATAGTGGACGGGTCTTCCTAGCCGGTCTCTGGACTGAGTTTAAGGTGGTGACTCGAGCGAGATGTTTGGGTTAGGTTGAGGTGAGCGAGGAGTGAAGTTTGGGCAAAGTGGGCTATTTTGGAGAGGGGATTGACAATTCTGGCAGACTGGTAAATGCATGCCAGCAAAATGGCAGCAAAATAAGTCTTGGTCAAAAACATACCAATTGATCTGGAGGTAAAGGGCTGGTTTAGGCCTGCCACTGCCTTAGCTGTGAATGGCTAATGATAGTCATAATATACATACGCTCTGTATCAGTATGCTTAGTTTATGATTAGGTGGAGATAATCATCAAGCTTGTGTTGCCTGTGAGGATAGATGGTACATATCATATCGCAGTAAATCCCAAAAGCTAGAACCAACTCTGTGACAGTGTGTTTGTAGTTAAGTCATGGATCCTTGGCTTTGATTGTAATAGATATGTCACCATGGGTGGTGGTACAGGGTTCATATGAATAAGATGATGACAGCAAGATCGGAACAAGATTTTCCTCCTTCCCCTCAACAATGTTCCTCCTCAAGTGAGGAGAGATAAAGTGAGAGGGCATGATTGTAGGAGGGTTCTGAGATGCCTCCCCTTCTGCGGTAGGAGCTGGAAGTGGTAGAAGGGCAGGAGCTGATGTCTGGTTCTCAGTCTGAGTCCTCCTGTCCTGGAGTGAATGGATGGCAGTTGCTAAATCTCCAATAATTCTCTGTAATTGCTGGAACTGGTCAGAGGGCATGTTAGCCGTAGTCTCTTTGTGCTCCTTGGCACAGACGGTATAATTTTGTCTTCCTGGCAGATGCAGGGAAGTTGTTGAGCACCTGGACGAGTCTCTGGACAGTCCAAAGCCTTGGTGAAGCAGGACTGGCTGGAACGCATGGAACCCTAGCCAGAGAGGAATCGCCCACTAAAGGTGTGGTTTCGCAATGGATTGAACCATGTCTGCCATAGTTAGACCTTGTAACGATGTAGAAGATAAGAGGCTTTAAGAGATAATTAAGAGAATTTGGGGTAAGTGAATAGAGATTGAGGGCCCTCAATAAACAAATCTATATGAAGGCACCTGGTATCTACCAGTAGAAACACTGCATTCAGGTACATTTTTTGTTAACCCTATACTAAACTTCAAGCCAACAGCAGCACAATGCAGAAATCCAAAGCCGTAATGTCTGAGCTCCTCCTTGCAAGGAAAAAAAGACTACACGTTGCATAATGCTTAGCTGCCGACTGACTTCCCAGACATTGCAAAAATGTTATAGCTACTTGTGAATGGCCAAAACAAATAATTCACTTTATGCTAAATTAGCTTAGTTTTTCAGGGGCATTCCTTCTCAAAATCAACTGCCAGAAAACTGGAGAAATTTAAAAGCGGGGTTAATTTATCAAATATATTGGAATCCAACAGAGATGATAAAATATATGAATAACAACATCATCTTATAAATATGCAAATAAATATATCATCCCACAAATAAAAACAGTACAAGTGTGTTCAAAAATATTTAGGCATAAAGTCAAGATAATATCTTGGTAACTAAAATATGGTGTAACTCATAGACATTATTATAGTACAAAAATGTAATACTATATTAATCAAGCAAAATAAATGATCACAAAACATTGGAAATGATCCAAGATAACCCATTTGACTGCTTATAAGTATAATAGGTGAGTGTGTACGCTGTTTCTATGTTTCCTTCCATTGTTAAAGAATCTTAATCTCATGAGGATGGCATACATGTCTTATGAGAGGTTGTTGTCCTAATGTTGTTATGTCATCCTCAGTTACTCTTATGCAATTAAATACCTTTCCTAACTCAAAATATCTTAATATCTCTGTTTAGTTGATGCCATTTATTATTAATAATTTCACTCTCCTTTTTATCTAGATCAGTTTTAGATGATGTATTTTTGAATTCCTCTACTGGTTCCATTGTGAAATTTCATTATCTAGTCTTTTCTGGATATAATTTTCATTTCATCAGTATAAATACCAATGTTTCTGAACAATTCATTAGCGCTTGCTCCCATGTTTCTCTGTAGGTATCCAAGTAAAAAGCAAAAGAGGGACAAATACGTACTCATAACCCCCTAGGAATAATATACCTTGCAAGTAGATATTGGTTTTATCTACTAGATAGTTAATTATGCATTATCGTTTAATAACATTCCTATTCAGTAATTTATAAAAACAATTTTTACTATTAAATATACTTTCAAAGATTAGATTATCAGCCTCTAGTTAAGTTGCTTGTCTCTATCCCTATAAAATCATCTAAAGAGAAGGTCTGGTTGTGAGAGAGATCAAAATAGTTTTAAAATAAGAAACAATCTGATTTGATAAGACAAGTGAAAATAGAATAAGTTGGGAATGCAACCCGTATAAACACAACAGAGTTAATCTCAATAACTTTTAATTAATAACCTCTGAAAATGCCAGCAGAATTTAGCATCCTCTGAAGGTTAGCAGAACTCTATATCAATGTAATAATACTTAACTTTTATTAAATGTACAAAAAAATCTTCTGTATAGGGAACTGAATAAATAAAACTGCCAGACAATGTTATTCTTTTGTGAATAAATCACAAGCAATTGTGAACAATCAACTATAATAGTTATCGTGCTGCAAGTTATCGTCACGCTTTGTGGTCCTAGCTTTGCGAGGCCTGTAACTGCGGCCCTCGCGATGAGCGCCTTTGTGCTCCTCATGAGGCCCATAAGACTTAGGCTGCAATGAGCGCCAAAGGCGCTCATTGCAGGGCTCGCAAAGCCGCTCATCACGAGGCTCGTAGGACTTAAGCTGCAATGAACGCTAAAGGCGCTCATTGCAGGGATCGCAATGAGCACCACAGGACCAACGCCCGTAAATGCAACTGCGGCCCTCACAAAGCCGAGGCCAGCAGTTGTGGGGCTGCACTAAATTATGAATTTAGCGGCCGAACTACAGAACTGAAAAGAACAGCAAAAAAAACAAATATGCATCAAAATAACTTACACACTCACACACAGCATAGGGGGGAGCCAGGGAGCCTGTGAGTGAGGTTGCAAGTTAATTTGAGGCATATTTGTCATTTTTTCACAAGCGAAAATCACTGAAGCGAAAAGTAAAAATGGTGCCCTAAAAATCGTAACAGGATGAAAACGAGGCCGAAGGCAGTAAAAAAGAGCCCCAAGCCAGTAACACTTAACCCAAGACAGTAACATTTAGCCAAAGCCTGTAATACTTAATCCAAGACAGTAACACTTAACCCAAGTCAGTAACACTCATCGCAACGCCCCTAAACTACACGGGGGGAGAGGCTTGCCACGAGCGCCGAAGGTGATCATTGCAAAGCAGGAAAGTTGCAGCTTGCCAAAAACAACAATGAGCGGTGAAGCAAAGTGGCCTGCAAAGTACACGGGGGGAGAGGCTCGCAATGAGCACCGAAGGCACTCAGTGTTGGTCTCGCGATTAGCGCCGAAGGTGCTCAGAGGGGCCATAGTCGCTAGTGTTCATATATCTAGCAAACATACATACATAATGTATACCTAAATATTAGGTCTATTAGCGTTGTCTGAAAAGAGACTGTGGCCAAAGCTTTCCTACAATGAAGGTTTACCCCCTGGGTTAGCCCTATTCAGGGCACCCATAAAGCTGGCACCTAGTCGGAGCTTGCTACACTCTCATAACTATCTACCATGGTCAATTACCATTAACTGCCATCTATGCTAAAGGTGATAATAAGGTGATAAAAGGTGGTATAGACAAAATAGACTCACAATCTATTCTAAAATTAGCAGTCTCTGCAAAAATGCTGTATATACTGAGTAAAATAGGCTTGTAACAAATACTATTGTATGTGAAGTCTTTTTTTTTAAACATCAAATGCAACTGTCATGTCTGCAGCCATGACAGCACAACAAATTGATATTGTAACACAACCATACAATCCCCAACGAAAATTGTTAGTTTCTCTTTTTTGGTAGATAAGATATATTTTACATCAGGACTAGTAGGGTGAAACTTACACAGACGCACGTTTCAATAAATTGATTTCGGATTTCTCAATGGAGCGTGTTCACCGTCATCTATTTAAGCAGTAAAAGGTGCCCAGTTGCTGACGTCATAGTGCCAAGGATAGGTCGAGCATCTGTTTCTCAATTTTAGAATTGCTCTACGCCTGGCGCAAGGAGCTAAAATGCCTCATGCACGGTCACTAGCATCTGTTTCCATTTCTTGTCTAAATAACCAGCCATAATAAGCGCGAATTACCAAAATGCCTCCAGCGTAATCGCTAGCTTTATTGTGTACTCTGATAAGCAACTTTACACATTATATAGCAAATGCTTTAACGCTTATCAGCTCAATGTAATTATAACTTGTTTTTTTGTTGTTATTGTTAATATAAGTATGTATTAGATAAACTTTATATTTAAGAATTGACACCCTTATTAAATTGCAATTCAGCAAATGCTAAAGGGCTCTATATAAGCACATATATTTTTGTTACAGAAGTTTTTAGTTAGTGAAGACCTTGTTTTTGGATAGAAGTTCACTAACTAAAAACTTCTGTAAAAAAAATATGCTGCGTGCTTAACTAGAGCCCTTTAGAATTTGCCAAATTGCCATTTAATAAGGCTGTTAATATGTATGATTTAACTATTTAATACCACTAAGGTATATTAATAGCTCCTAGCATGTAAGACATCATTGGCAGTAATTCTGTTCATCTAATTATATGCTCTGATTTTGTATTGATAATTTATACCTGTAGTGCCTAATAGTTTTACATTATCTTTTGGATGACTATTAATTTAGTTATTACTTGAATTTATGTACTGTTACTACAAATGACCTTAGTACACCAATCTCTGAAAGGACAACGCATTTCAGACGTGTATATGTTATTTATGCTACGCTCCTATTCCTCCGCCCTCAACTTCGCCAAACAATACTAGTTCACATCACTAATATCAACTCTGTCATCTAACCCTAAGCGTCTGTTCGCCACTTTCAATACTGTCCTCCACCCACCACCTCCTCCCATCACTTCCTCTCTCACAGCTGAAGACTTCACCAACCATTTTATTCATAAAATTCAAAACATCCGCAGTGAACTCTCATCTCATAGTGGGTTACACACTCCACTTTTTCAACTAACCAACAACAACCGCCTTACCAGTTTTATATCCTCTAAGTCCCTTCTTGACACCTTCCAATCCGGATTCCAGACCCAACAATCCACTGAGACAGCTCTCACTAAAGTAACCAATGACTTGCTTACAGCCAAGTCAAAATGTAACTTTTCAATTATTATTATTGTTTATTTATAATGCGCCAACATATTTCGTAGCAAGATGTACATAAGTTAAGTTCAGGCAAAGAAAAATACAAATTTAAATATAGCAAAGCAAGGAAAAGCCTGTCTTTCAGCTCAGAATCCAATGTCCATTGTGCTTTCCCCAAAGTACACTGCAGGATTAAAATTGCAGACTTACAAACTAAATTTCAAAACTAGGTATTGTGTGGTAAAAGAGAGAAAGCAGTTGTAGTTTGAAAGTCCACAGGGGAGAAATGGTATCTTTAAAGATTGTGGTTACTGCTTCTGAGCAGTTGCAGTTTGAAAGTCCACAGGGGAGAAATGGTATCTTTCAAGATGGTGGTTACTGCTTCTGAGCAGTTGTAGTTTGAAAGTCCACAGGGGAGAAATGGTATATTTCAAAGTGGTGGTTACTACTTCTGAGCAGTTGTAGTTTGAAAGTCCACAGGGGAGAAATTGTTTATTTCAAGATGGTGGTTACTGCTTCTGAGTAGTTGTGGTTTGAAAGTCCACAGGGGAAACATGATATCTTTCACGATGGTGGTTACTGCTTCTGAGCAGTTGTAGTTTGAAAGTCCACAGGGGAGAAATGGTATCTTTCAATGCTTCTTCTTCTTCTAGATCTCTCTGCTGTCTTTGACATAGTCGAGCATCCACTTCTACTCCATATCCTCTACTCACTCTGTATTCGAGACACTGCTCAATCGTGGTTCTCATCATACCTACAAAATCGATCATTCAGTATCTCCTTCTCCGACACCTCTTCTTCTCCTCACCCCCGTCTGTTGGCGTACCCCAAGAATCAGTCCTAGGCCCCCTCCTCTTCTCCATCTACACATTCTCACTTGGTTCCCTAATAAACTCTTTTTGGCTTCAGTATTATCTCTATGCAGATGACACCCAGATCTCCCTCTCAGCACCAGATTTATCCCTCTCTCTTCTAACACACGTCTCCAACTGCCTCTCTAGTATATCCTCTTGGATGTCCACCCACCATCTCAAACTCAACATGTCTTGAATAAATATTCTTTTATTAGAAGGTATGCAAAATCCACACATACATAAAACATTCTTAACAGTCATAAATGTCAGTTTTATCAAGTCATCTAAACATAAAATTATCATTTTGCAGCATTTAACTGACTAAACCTTCTTGTTTTTTAATTTTTAGTGATAAAATTTTCTAGTGTCTAAACTGGCTTTTCCAACCATATAAAGAATACAAGGCAAAATGAACCAATTAAATTCTAAAGTATACAGTTGATAAGAGTATACAATATAACATTTATTACCTATCTATTTTTACTAAGCTATCATATACCCTCTCACACAAAAACCAAAAAAAACAAAAGTAAAAATAATAATCATTTACCCCTTTAGGTGGCCACGGAGCAATCCCGGCTGGTTTCTCCCTCTTACCTCAGATCCTCCTTGGCATCTAGTACCGCTGAAAGGTCTCCAGAGCTCCCCCACTCCAGTCCACTCATCCAAATCGCTTCAGACAATTACAGATATTATACTAGGGGAACGCTAAAGGAGGATGTTATCCAAGGGTCCCAAACTATCTGGAATTGGGGCATCCTATCTAAAACAATATGGGTTAGCCTCTCATTAATAAGTAAATAGTTGATCTTCCTAGTTACCTCTTGGAAGTTTAGATTCATGTCCTTCCATCTACTGGCTATGTGAATCTTTGAAGCTAATGCCATTATTTGAAACAGCTTGTTCTGGGCATGCGACAAATTTTTAATATGAACCCCCAGTAAACAGGATTCTATCGAAGGAGTTACTTTTTCATGAAAGAGTGTGGAGGCTAAATGGGTCAATTGTTCCCAGAGATTCTGGGCACGTGGACAGGCCCACCATACGATATGATCCCCCACATCCTGGCATCCCCTAAAGCATTTATTACTCTCCTGCGGCCTAAACTTCTGCATTTTATCGGGAGTACAATAGGCCCTGTGGAAAACTTTGATTGATGTTTCTAATAAAGCCGAATTAAGAGATCCTTTTGAAAGATTGGAGCAAGATTCAGTCCATTTATCCCAGTCCCACTCTACCCCCAGGTCCTTTTCCCAATGAAGCATAAACTTGGGTTTCTGGCTCCCCATAGTGCCCAGAAAGGTGTTATACAAAGAACTCAAGTTACCTTTAGCAAGCGGGAGATTTTTACAGATAACTGATAGCCAGGAGGCTCTGGGGGGCCCGGAGTCCTTAACCATCTTGGTAATCCAACTTCTAATTTTTAAGTAATTGTAGAGTTCCGTAGTTGGCAAGTCGTGAGTCGTGCAAAATTGGTCATAGGTCAATAGTTTGTCATTGGCGAACCAGTTCCCTATACGATCCAGGCGTCTGGAGGTCCACCAGAATTTAGACATAGAGCTTGAGTCTGCTAAAATTTGGGGAAAGGACATAACTGACAGAAGAGGTGATAATTCCGTGCTAAGTCGATGCCTAGAATTAGCCCATCTCCAGGCCTGAAGTGTTAAGGAAATCATGGGGTTTTGATGAGATGTGGAAGGGGCAGAGTCTTCAGGAATCCAAACCAACTTATCCCAACTATGTGGAGACATTTGGTAATTTTCCATAAAAACCCAAGATGGATGGTGTTTCGAAGAGTGAGCACTAGGCAAAGGGGCCAAGTGTGCGGCCTTAAGATAAAGTCTTAAATTCGGGGTCGCGAGGCCACCTCTATTCTTGGAGCAAAACATCACCTGCCTGGGTATGCGAGGGCGTTTATCGTCCCATATGAACCGGGAAATGCTATTCTGGAACTTATCTAGGTCTTTAAGGGAAATAGGGATAGGAAGGGATCTAAATAAGTATAGTAATTTAGGTAAGATATTCATTTTCACAGCCGCAATGCGGCCTGTCCATGAAATCTTAAAACTCCTCCATTTCTGCATATCTAAAGTCAAGGATCTATACAAGGGGGGAAGATTTGCCCCGTACATATCCCCCAACTTGGAGGTAAGTCTGACACCTAAGTATTTTATAGACTGTGCGGGCCAAATAAACTGGTGGTTAGCTTTAAGAATGTCAATCTCACCCTGCGGCAATCTTATCCCCAGCGCCTCAGTCTTCTCAACATTCAACTTGAGCCCCGAAATTCTGCCAAAGTCCTGAACAGTGGACATGAGTGCAGGTATGGATGAGAGGGGATTGGTCAGGGTACAAAGCATGTCATCCGCAAAGAGAGAGCATTTGAAATGCTGGAGGCCTACGTGTACCCCCTGGATGATTGGGTTGGCTCTAATCGCTTGCGCAAGGGGTTCTATGGCAAGAGCAAATAACAGTGGGGAGAGCGGACACACTTGCCTGGTCCCTCTTTGAATTTGGATGTCGGCTTGGTGGTCCCCTGGAAGTTTTAGATTGGCTGCTGGGGAGTCATAATATCTCTTAAGTAAATTAATAAAACGTCCCTGGAATCCAAATTTGTCCAAAATCTTATATAAATATGGCCATTCTACCGTGTCAAAAGCCTTCTCTATATCTAAAGCTAAAAGACAGACTGGTATATTAGACTTCTGAGCCATGAACTGTGCGTTCATGACCCTCCTAACATTGTCCCCGGCCTCTCAAAAGGGAACAAACCAAGTTTGGTCCTTGTGGATCAAATCTGGAAGAAATTTAGAGATGCGGGTGGCCATAATCTTCGCCAAGATTTTGACGTCCCCATTGATTAGGGATATAGGACGATAATTTTTCACCTCTAGAGGGTCCCTGCCATCTTTTGGGAAAACCACTAAGTCAGCCCGGTTTAGCTCCGGGGGCATAGGCTCTCCGTTTAATATGGCATTAAAAAGAGATGTCAAGTGGGGGGTAAGAAGGGGTTCAAGTTTTTTATAATACAAATTAGTAAAGCCATCCGGTCCTGGGGATTTGCCCAACTTAAGATTCTGGATGGTAAGCTTAACCTCCTCCTGTGTTATTTCTAAGTTCAAATCATCCAATTGATCATCCGGTATTTTAGGAAGATCACATAAATTTAGAAAGGAGTCTATATCTGATCCGCTGCAAAGGGGTTGCGATGAGTATATTTTTTGGTAATAATTTTGAAACGTTTTTTGAATATCATTGGGGCTGTAGGAAATTTGACCGCTAGGAATCCTAATTTGGGTGGTTCTGGGTTGGGAGAATTTATTGTTTAGTCTTTTAGCTAAAAGGGAGTCAGGTTTGTTTGCCTTCCAGTAATAAAGGTGCCTCATTTTTCTCATAGCCCGTTCAGTTCGATGGGATAAAATAGCGTCCAGCTCTAGCCTAGTCTGGTCAATTAACTTACGCCCCTGAAGAGAGGGACACTGTTGATTTTTCTCCTCTAACCTCTTTAATGAGGCTGAAAGCTCTGTCTCCCACTGCCTGAGAAGTTTCTTATGTATAGAGGACAGCTTAATGCAAGTTCCTCTAACAAAAGCCTTATGGGCAGCCTAAAGCCATCCAGCCCCAGTTTCGGGGGAGTCATTTGTCTCAAAAAACAGCTGTATGTCCTTCGATATGGAATCCATACTGCTCGGGTTAGACAGTAGAAATTCGTTCAGAACCCATTTATAAGGAAGTCGAGGGTTAGGACCCAGATCCAGCTCAACTAGTACCAGGGGCAGGGGACTATCTCAGAATCTATGGTAGTAGATGGTAGTATGGAGTCGTACAATGAGGAAGTGATAAGAAGAGCGTCAATCCTAGAGTATGTCAGGTGAGTCTGGGAGTAGAATGTGTACTCTCTCTTGTCTGGGTGCTTTCCCCGCCAGGCATCAACTAGCCCCAAACCGTTTAGTAAGGACTTAATCTGATTAGTCTTGTTGGAAAATCTGTTGGTTGGTTTTCCAGATCTGTCAAGGGTCGGATCCAAGGTCAGGTTAAGGTCCCCCCCCCAATTATCAATTTCCCCAAATCCTGAGCCTCTAGCTTTTTTAACAGGTCTATGAGAACAGAGTAGGGAGAGTTCGTAGGAGAGTACAAGGAAAGCAGCGTCATTCTTTCCCCTCTTATAGTCCCAGTTGCCATAACATAATTACCGTCCCCATCTACCTGAGTGGATTCTACATGGAAGGGAAAGGAACTATGCAATAAAATTGCACAGCCAGCTCTCTTAGTAGGAAGAGAGGCCAGATAATAGGTGGGGTAATCCTTATGCAAGAATTTAGGTTTGTTGCCGAGAGAAAAATGGGTCTCCAGCATGAAAATGACCGAAGGAGTGTATTTTTTGTAGAACGCAAATGCCTTCCTCCTTTTAAAGGGGGAATTGAATCCCTTCACATTATGGGTCACTATGGTGTATTTAGAAGTAGCCATTAGTAGTTGGGGATGCAGGTGTACGCAACCTTACCTGATAGCTGAGCACGTGAGCGACGAGGAGTGGAGGAGCCCGGAGAGCAGACAGAAGTCCCAGCGGAGAAGCTGTTGGCAGCGGAGAAATCTCCCTTTTATCAAGAGGGCTGAGAGCAGTAAGAAGAGAGAAAGGCAGTTAAATATCGGAAAGGTAGGTAAATCTTGAGACAAAGCAAACAAGCCAATAATAAAACAGAAGAAAAGAAAGAAAAAAAAAAAAGCACAAAAATAAAAATAATAAAAACGAAAAAAAAAATCAGAGCAGTAAAACAGCAAGGTTACAGTGCGTCTAAACTTCAAGCTGCAATTTAAAAAATATAGCAGGATAAGTATAAGACAGTCATCTGCACATAACCTTTCTATCTCTATTTGTAGTAAATAAGTTAAAAATCAAATCCACGTAGTGTGGGGAACTAGTCTGGCAAACTTTAATAATTCTAAATGACAATAGTTCAAACTTTCTATCAACATTCTATCTGAATTGTAAACAACGGAAATGAGCATCAGACCCTCAGCGAGATGTTATCACAGTCCAGCTAGGTAGGGGGCCTCCCAGGTCTCGGGCCCAACTTTGAAGTGGCAGAAAGTCCAGAGTCTGCTGAGTATACCAAGCGCTTGTCTTGCTGATCGCCTACATAGTCCCGGAGGCCGCTGGGCCCCTCCAGGGTAGGGACTTGTTTGCCATGGACTTGCGCTGGCTTTGGAGTCTGCTGCCTCTTAGGGATAAGCGGAACAAGGTGCTCTTGCTTTGCTTCTGTCGTGGGCTCCGGGCATAGCTGTAGTTTCTGTAACACATCTAGACAGTCTTCCGGGAAGAGGGTGGTATAAGTCTTGCCATGATAAGTGAAGGTCAGAGCAAACGGAAAGTTCCAGCGGTACTGGATTCTGTGCTGAAGAAGAATGGCAATAGCCGGTTTCATAAGTCTCCGCTTATGCAGGGTATCCGGGCAGAGGTCCGCATAAAACTGCAGGATTGAATCATCCGGCCCCTTGATAGTATGCAGCTTCCTGGTGGCCGATAGTAGAAGATCTCTGGCCTGCTGCCTTAAAAATCTCACAATAACACCCTTGGGAGCCTCCAAGCTTCTCGTACCTCCCAAGGCTCTATGGGCACGCTCAATCTCCCACACACTTTCAGGCTGATTAGGAAGGATTATAGGGATTGTATCCCTCAGATAGCTAGATAGGTCCTGTATCGCTCTAGGTATACCACGGATGCGGACATTGTGTCGACGGGACCGGTTCTCCAGATCCTCTATCTTATCCGTGAGGTCAGAGATATGAATGGAGTTTTGAGCAATAGAGGATCGGTCTCTTTCTTGCACCTCAGCCATCTGATCCGACGAGTCCTCCAATATTTGAGTGCGTTGTCCCAGGTCCTTCAAATCTTGTCTTAGAGGATCAATAACTTTTGCCAGGAGCCGTTCAATAGTAGCCACTGACCTGGCCGAGAGGTCCATATATTGGCTAGGAGTGTCAGGAGTACCTTCCCTGTCTGAGCCATCCGAGTGCTCTGAGGCGGATTCCGCAGGGGGGGAGCATCTGGCAGTTTTAGGTGTAAAGTGCTCCCTTATGCCCTTCACAGAAGCAGTTCTTTTGGGTTTCAGCATTTTGGAGTACGGGCCGCAAAAGTCAGCAAAGAGTCCGTTATGGAAACCGCTAGGTATAGGATAAGGGGAAGCTATGCCCCAAGTGGTCTGAGTGAAAGTCCGCTGGCCCAAATTGTAGAGTTAGTCCAGATTATAAAGTTGAGTTGAGGTAGGTGATAGCTGTGCTACCAGGCCAATTCCCCATTCGTCTCTTTATTCCATAATTAGAGTGTAGTCCCCAGCCAGGGCTCTGGGGAAGCCTTTGGAAATCCGGCCAAACAAAGAGTGATCCTTTGGTAGACGAGTGGCACAAAAAGTCGTACCCTCTTCAGGTAATCTGTCTGCTTTCGTTGACAGGAGCCCGTTAAGTAGAACTCAGCCGTAGAATAGATCAGTACAGACAGTAAGCAGCAATGAATGGCAGGGAGACTTCCACTCTTACATTATTCGCATAAGGCCAATGATGATCTGCAGTATTGTAAACGTCCACAGGGTGGCAGCATGTGTGCTGACGTTGTAAGAAATTGACACAGACCATGCAACTGACAGTGAAAGCACAGGTTTCAAGTATAGGTAGACACAGTATCTTTGTTAGATGCATAAATGATCCAAAAAAGTGCCTCAAGAGAGCGTCAGTTTCTGAAACCAGGTACCCCCACAAGGCTCCTAAATATTATGCAATTCAGTCTCTGGCAATGCTGCGAGGTAAGTCTCTATATCAAAATTTCAGTCCTGAATGGGTAGCTTAAAGAGTTGACTCACACCACCTTAACTCCAGATCTCAGGATTGCGTGGGGATATGACAATAAGTAGATCCTTGTGTGCCTTGCAAACTGGGGGGAATGCAGGCAGCTTCCTCCTCCTGCCCCACTATGCCTCTGAGATTAATAGCAGCCACAGTTCTTTGTGGGGAGAGAGCTAATCACCCTCTATTAGCTGTGGGGACACTGCTCCCTCATTTGGGGATGGTAGTAATTCTCCTGGGGCCCCCCTGGGGAGTCACAACCCTCTGGGGAATATCCCCCCTACCTGCAGCGTTCTTAAGATGGCGGCCCCGCAAGATGGCGGCCGCGTTTCGGGCTTTTCTGCCTCGTCTTCGTTGGCCCCACTCTGGCCAGAGGGGTCACTCTGGGATCCCGGCCGGATCCAGCCGCCACCGGGATCCGCTCCAGCACCAGCCCAGGAGCTGAAAAGGAGAGCCCCGAGGTCTTCTGGGGCCTCAGTCGTCGCCCCGCGAACCGAGGCCTCCTGTGCTGCTGGGCCACCCAGATAGTTCCCAGTCTCCCCCCGGGGGATGGGGGCAACCCCCAGTAGTGCCCTTGAGGGTAAGTAGGGCCCAAGAAGCCGCTCCAGGGCAAAATAACAGGCCCTAAACGGAGCTCAGCACTGAGCTCAGGAAAACACGTCTGGCTTCCTCAGACGTCAGCTCCGCCCCCCTCAAACTCAACATGTCTAAGACTGAACTCCTAATCTTCCTTCCCTCTCCCACAGCATCAATTCTTCACATCTGTCTCACTGTCATCAATGACATCATCACCCCCACCTCCCAAGCCCGTTGTCTTGGGGTTCTACTAGACCCTGCCCTGTCTTTCATCCCTCACATAAAGTCACTAACTAAATCTTGTCTTCGCATCTAAAAAAAATCTCCAGAATTCACCACTATCTTACACAAGGCACAACTAAAATCCTAATACACTCTCTCATCATCTCTCGACTCGACTACTGCAACTCGCTTCTTGTTGGCCTACTCACCACCTGACTATCTCCACTTCAATCCATTATGAATGCCTCTGCTAGACTCAACTTCCGTACACAGCGTTCAGTGTCGGCATCACCTCTCTGTCAATCACTCCACTTGCTTCCCTTAGCCTCTAGAATAAACTTTAAATCTTGACCCTAACTTACAAAGCCCTCAACAAAAGTGCTCCCCCATACATCTCTGCTCTCATCTCCAAAAACGTTCCCACCCGCCATCTTCGTTCTGCTAATGACCTTCCTCTTTCTACAACGTGTCACCTCCTCTCACTCTCGCCTTCAGGACTTTGCTCATGCTGCCCCTATTCTCTGGAACGCCTTGCTTCGCTTCACCAGAATATTCTCCTTTTTCAAAACATTTAAAAACTCACTAAAAATGCATCTCTTTAAAGAAGCGTATCACCTTCCACCCTAACACGATCATCACCTCTCTCTCCCTGCTTTATCACTCACAACACCTTTAGATTGTAAGTCTGCGAGTTTCAATCCTGAAGTGTGCTTTGGAAAACACCATGGACACTGGATTGCAAGCTGAAAGACAGGGGCCTCCTTGCTTTGCAATGTGTTAATTTGTATTTATCTTTGTCTGGAACTTAACTTATGTAAGGCGCTACGCAGTATGTTGGCGAAATTTAAAATAAATGATAATAATAATGTTAAATAAATGGCATATAGGTAAATCCTTCATTCAAACCTGCAGGTGCTAATGTTTTTAAATAAAAAAAATCCATTGTGCCTCCTTCTGCAGTAATAATTGATCTATGTACCCTCTTGTCTATGACATTCTAATTTTCTCAATACCAATACATTTCATGGCTTAAAACATCACCATCATGTACATTGTTGACATGTCTTGCAACTGGAGCCTCTAAACTATTGAATATTGAACGACTGTATTCCAGCACTCTACAATGTAACTGTAGCTAGTTTTGCCCACATATTTTAAACCACATCTGCATTCTATGAGATAAATTACTGCTGCAGTGCGGCAGTTTATAGCTTCAAGTATCTGATATGTTCTTTTGTTTTTAGAATCCGAGAAGCTTCTTGTGGTGTTCATATGTAGACATGCTTTGCAATGTTTGCAGGGCGTTGAGCTTATAACTGATTGTTCTAGCCAATTGAGCTCTCTTTTCTTTGTATGTGAACTGTAATGGCTATGAACTATCATATCTCTTAATGATGCAGATCTGTGACAAGTGATAGAAGGTTTAGTTGGTAAAACTTCCTTTAGGTCATCATCTGACCTTAAAACTTGCCAGTGTTTCATAAAGATTTGTTTAATTTCACTTATTGATGATTTAGACTTTCAATCTATTCTTATTTGTTTATTGTCCACTTTACTTTCTTGACGAGAACTTGACAGAAGCATGAATCTAGTTTTGCTATTAACCTTACGCATTTTATAGGCAATTATGGGAATAACCTCTGACGAAATCTTTGACATAATTCTTGTGAGTCTTTGTTATAATCTTCTTCTTTTGTACACCTGCATTTGAGGCGAAGATATGTACCATATGTATACTCTGCAATAAATGCAGGGGATGGGGGCTTGTTCCTAACAGCAAGTTATTAGTTGCCGTGCTTTTTCTAAATGTTTTCATGACTAGTGTGTTGTCTTCAGTTTTTTGTAGAAGTAAATCCAAGAACTCTATTTGAGTTCTTCTTATGGTTGTAGTTAGTTTCAAACCATACTTGATCTTATTAAGACATTCCAACAACTCACTCAAATTTGTTTCTGGACCCAGACACACCATAAAGATGCCATTGATGTAGCGGAGCCAGATTTCAACAGAAGTGACAATTTCATTTAGATTCTCACCGAAAACTATAGTGACCTCCCACCATCCAAGACATAGATTTGCATATGTGGGAGCACATGGAGTACCCATTGCCGTCCCATGTATCTGTTGAAAAATGTTTTAGTCTTACAAGAAGTAACAAATCTTAACAGATCCAGTACAAATATGTTATATCTATGAGTAATTCTAGTTTTCAAAAAATGTTCACATGCTTTTGTCCCTTTTTGATTTAACATATATAAAGACTCAACGTCCAGTCCTACTAGCAGACAATCATGTTCCAGGCTTGTGTTATCAAGGCTCTGCAATACATGCTTCGTATCCTGAAAAATGGATGGTAATGAGAAAACAAAAGGTCTTAAGATTTTATCAATATTATCACTAGATCTTTCTGTCATGCTATTATTTCCCAATACTATGGGTCTTCCTGGTGGTGACTTTAAGTTATTTTATGTTTTTAACTCTCTCTCTCTTTCTGGCCTATTCAAATTCACAATTTCTATTCCTGTCCATGTTTCTTCCATTCCCTTTAGATTGTAAGTAGCGAGTTTCCAATCATCTAGGATGCTTTGGGAAAAAGCACTTTCTGCAAAGATTCTAAGCTCAAAACAGGGTCCTCCATTTTCTTCAGTTGTTAATATTGTATTTTTCCCTGTTCTCTTCCTCTGTATAGCGCTACGGAATATGTTGGCGCGTTACAAATAAAAGTTAATAATAATAATAATAATAATATGCACTTTTGGGATGCTATAAAAAGTCACTACAGATGGATGTTTGTCTTTTAAGAAATCATATTCTTTCCTAGAGATCACATTGTGGACTAACTTGTATTCCAAAATTACATTTAAATCTTATTTAAATTGTATAGTGGGGTCACTTTCAAGCATTTTATAGGAGAGAGTATCTTCCAATAGCCATATTTTTTTTTCATGATACCTGGCTTAACAAAACTGTATTACCCCCTTTATCAGAGGGTTTGATTATAACATTTTCTAACTTGCGTAATCTAACAGTGCCTTTTTCTCTTCTCTAGTAATATTGTTAGGATATTTATGTTTTGATGTCGCTGGTTCCTCTAGTTCTTTTCCAACTATGGACACAAATGCTTCCACAGGGGATGGCAATTTAAAAGTTGGGGTGAAAGTACTTTTGGGTCTAAGATTTGTGTACGGCCATGGCCGGATTACCCATTAGGCCAACTAGGCAGCTGCCCAGGGGCACTTCCCTGTGAGGGGCACCACTTCTTTAAAAAAATGGTTCCTGCCTTTAAAAAATGAAATGTTGCAGTTCCTAGACTGGCTACTAGGGGGTAATCACCTAGAACATGACAGTTACAACAGGAAAGGGAATTTACACATACAGAAAAGTAAAAAATGGGTCTGTGCATACCTTGCATACTCACTCGCATGGGCTCCACCTCTTAACTACCTAGGGGCTCCAAAAAGGCAGATACAGCCATGTGTCTGGCGTTTCTGATTTATCCTCATTCGATAGTGACATCATTACTTTTAACAATATCTGTTCTTCAGAACTTAATCTTAATTCATGACATTGTTTTTAAAATTAGTTTCTGTGAAATTTTACTAGTAGAAGTTTCCTGGCAAATAAATGCAGATCTTTTGTCCCCTCAAACAGATCAAAATATGACGTGGGTGAAAATGATAGACCTTTCTTTAAGAGACTTATATGATGTTGAGTAAATGAGTTTCAGATCAGATAAATGTATAACTTGCATGGTTTCTGTTGACTTCCTTACTGATCCTTTGAGCGATATGCCCATTTGCTCAGATCTCGTCGTGAGCCTCTTTGCACTATTGGTCCTAAAAAAATCTTCTCTACTTGTTGATTTGGTCTCCTATTACCTCCCCTTAACTCAATCTACCTATAAATTGATTGTGCATGAGGCATTTTGGCTCCTTGTGCTCGCCGTAGAGTGAGCATTTGGGCACAGTTTACTGATTTAAATAGATGGCGGCGAACACAAAACAATATGCTTCCTTGAGGAATCCGAAATCCACTTGGGGAAATGGGTGTTGTGGTAATTTTAACCCTACCAGTCCTGAGGTAACAAATATCTTATCTAGCAAACAGGAGAAACTAACAGTACTCTTTGTGGATTGTATGGTTGTGTTACAATATAGATTTGTTGTGCTGTCATGGCTGCAGACATGACAGTAGCATTTGATGTTTTTTTTAAAAAAGGTATCTGATATAAGCTCATTTTACTCAATATATACCGTTCATTTTGTAATGGATTGCGAGCCCTTTTGGTCTATATCACCATCTATTTATTACCTTTAGCATAGATGGCAGTTAATGGTAATTGACCATGGTAGATAGTTATGAGAGTGTAGCAAGCTCCGACTAGGTGCCAGCTTTATGGGTGCCCTGCATAGGGCTAACCCAGAGGGTAAACCTTCATTGTAGGAACGATTTGGCCACAGTCTTTTTTCAGACAAAGCTAATAGACCTAATATTTATGTATATATTATGTATTTATGTTTGCTAGATAAATGAAAATTGTTTACAATTGCTTGTGATTTATTCACAAAAGGAAAACATAAATTTTCTGCTAGGTTTAGTTATTTAATTTCCTATGTAGGTTTTTTTTTTTTGTAGATTTAATAAAAATTCTGTTGGCATTTTCGGTGGTTATCACATATATGGTTCTCAGCAGAGCAGGCTTGCCAAAATCCGTTGGTAATGCAACGAAGCGAGGGCCGCGATTGGCCCAGGCAAGGAGCGCTGATGATGATTACAACACTGTACGACTTAGGCAGGGAGCGCCGAAGATGCTCACTGCGCTGGTGGAGATGAGCGCCATAGGCGCTCATCTCTACGGCAGGACTTAGGCAGGGAGCGCCGAAGGTGTTTACTGCACTGGTGGAGATGAGCGCCAGAGGCGCTCATCCCTATGACCCTGCACGCATTAAGCATCATACCTACGACCCGCGGGACTACAGAAATCTCAAATACACAATTCACATTTCGAGACCTGTAGCACTTTGAAAAAAATAGCCTGAAAAAATTACGTCCTGTAACACTTTGAAAAGGAGACCGCCACTTAGAGAAAAAAAAATACGACCTGCAAAAAATACGAACTTAACGGCCAAACCAAGCACATCCAAAAACACCAAAAAAAAAAAAAGGAGACGTCTTGGAGTGAGGTTGCACGCAAATTTAAGTCAAATTTGCAGAGTTTCACAACTTGAAAGTCGCCTAAGCGAGAGAAAATAGCTGCCGAAAAAAAAAAAAACAAGGCTACATGAGCCCTAAACACGCAAAACACCTCCAGGCTCATACAACTTTTACCCAGGACCGTACAAGGTACAAAATACACTATTAGGAAGGACGGAAAATGCTCGAGACCTGCGTAACACATACACACTCGCCACCATTTTACAACACTACCTTACAACTAATAACATTAACATTCTAAAATACTGCATTACACAACTAAACAAACGGTTTAGCCTTGCGCACGCAGCCTATATACACTGCACACTTGCCACATTGCTGACACTTTCTCCTCAGGTCACCAACAGTCTAAATGCACATTGTATGCTGCAGGAAAAACAGCACCGATTGTTAGCTCTTCAGCATATTCATTCCTGGATATATTCATTACAAATAGGTAAAGTATATTAATTTATTATTTAATTAATTAATTCATTAATGAATTATAAAAAAATATATTTATATAAAAAAAAACAGAGCATTGCTAAAGGCGCTCAGCGCGGAGCTCACAATGAGCGCCGAGGGTGCTCAGAGGAGCAAAAGTACACAAGGGTAGAGGCTCGCAATGAGGGCCGAAGGTGCTCAGCGCAGTGCTAGTATGTGCACCGAAGGTGCTCAGGCGACCAAAAGTACATGAGGGGAGAGAGTCGCAATGAACGCCGATGGTACTCAGAGGCAGTGGCGGCTGGTGACTTTTCAAGTTGGAGGGGCGACAGGGCGAAACATAGCCACTCCCCCTTTTTCAAACCATACCCCTTTTATAACTCCTCCCCCTGATGTCATAATGACCTTTATAAGCCCCGCCCAATGATCTTATACTTGTAAAGCCCATTGAAATACATGATCAGCAATGCAGAAATGTCAAGAAGTAAAGTAACAATGTGTCATAATTGCACCTATATGTATTAACAGAAAAATTAAAGGAGTGACACCTACCATTAGTCGGGTCTTCTTCTCAGGGTATTCATGTTCATTAAGTTGACCAACGAGTAGAAAGAAATCTGCAGCCACATAGGGTTTGCACCTGGGGTTGAAAGAAAACAAGCAAATCAATCAGACCATTCAAGAACAAAACCATACTTAAAAAACATTAAACGACCAAGTGGAACCATATAGGCCCCAAACATACCTTAGAAGACCAAGTGTGACCATAGGCCCCAAACATACCTTAGAAGACTAAGTGGAACTATATAGGCCCCAAACATACCTTAGAAGACCAAGTGTGACCATAGGCCCCAAACATACCTTAGAAGACTAAGTGGAACTATATAGGCCCCAAACATACCTTAGAAGACTAAGTGGAACTATATAGGCACCAAACATACCTTAGAAGACCAAATGTGACCATATAGGCCCCAAACATACCTTAGAAGACCAAACGTGACCATATAGGCCTCAAACATACCTTAGAAGACCAAGTGTGACCATAGGCCCCAAACATACCTTAGAAGACTAAGTGGAACTATATAGGCCCCAAACATACCTTAGAAGACTAAGTGGAACTATATAGGCCCCAAACATACCTTAGAAGACCAAATGTGACCATATAGGCCCCAAACATACCTTAGAAGACCAAATGTGACCATATAGGCCTCAAACATACCTTAGAAGACCAAGTGTGACCATAGGCCCCAAACATACCTTAGAAGACTAAGTGGAACTATATAGGCCCCAAACATACCTTAGAAGACCAAGTGTGACCATATAGGCCCCAACCGCACCTTAAAAACCTTAAATAACAAATTGGGACCATATAGGCCCCAACCGCACCTTAAAAACCTTAAATAACAAATTGGGACCATATAGGCCCCAACCGCACCTTAAAAACCTTAAATAACAAATTGGGACCATATAGGCCCAAATTGTAAAAAAAAAATAAAAAAAATAATATATAAATATATATATATATATATATATATATATATATATATATATATATATATATTGATTGATAGATATATTGATTGATATATATATATTTATATATATATTTATATATATATATATATATATATATATATAAAAATTGATATCAATATATCACAATAAATAAATATTAAATTATAATTGATATATATATATATATATATATTTATTTATTGTGATATATTGATATCAATTTTTATATATATATATATATATATATATCCAAATATATATATATATATACGCATAAAAAATACACATAAATATACATAAACATATACATACAACAATATATATTAATTGATATTTATTATTTGATTAATTAATGTTCTTTATTACTTGTTATATTATATTGTTCATGCATTTCTATTAAACATTATTTTTTATACATATTATAGTGCTATTTTTTGGCTATACATGTTACAGGATATTATCCTGTAACATGTATATCACATAAAATAGCCCTGTAATATGTATAATACATACAGGGTCAAACAAGTTCACACTAACCTTTTTTACCCTTACAGGCTTCCATACCTGCTTGCTGATTTGCTAATTTTTTAAAGACTCTCATTGGTTGAAATCTATGTCAATCAAAAATTTCAGCCAATCAGAGTCCTTCAAAAATTAGTATATATAGCAGACCGTGGGAAAAAAACAATTAATCGCGGGAGGGGCTCCTTGTAGGAGGAGCTCTTTTAGTTTGTTGTTTCTTTTTTTTTAGAGCGTCGTTTTTTTTTTTGTGGAGGCCTCTTTCAATGGACCAGAATGGATGGATGGACAATGGCTTCAATCAACATTGGATTATTTGACCAGTGGCTTCAATCAACATTGGATTATTTTGACCATTGGCTTCAATCAACATTGGATTATTTTATTTTGACCATTGGCTTCAATCAACATTGGATTATTTTATTTGACTATTGGCTTCGATCAACATTGGATTATTTGACATGGGCTTCAATCAACATTGGATTATTTATTTTTCATGACTATATCCAGAGGACAGAAGGCCAACGCTGGAGGGGTCAATTTGACAGGTAAGTATGTGCTGTTGTTTATTTTATTTTATATTAATGTTTGTTTAAAGCTGTTTATTTTTGTATAATAATGTGTTGTGTTACATACTGTACTGTTAATGTGTTTGTAATGTGTTTGTTTACTGTATTTTTTTTCCCTTCCCTTATTTTTATTTTATCTTTAAAAGTGACAGGCACATATACATGCCTGTTACTTCTAAAAATGGAATAAAAATAGGGGGGGGGGGGGGGGTAGGTAGTTGGTTCATCCAGGGTGGGGTTGGTCACGCTCAGGCGCCCATCGGTCGCCCATCGGACCGCGTAGGCCACGATCAGGGGTGGCACAGGCCTCATGGGGGTGAACATCCACCCCCATGTGGCCTGGTCAACCCCGCTCACCGCCCGAATACCCCGATCACCGTGATCGGGGTAATCGGGCGGTGCTAGCATAGGCCGCATAGGGGTGGTGTTGATCGGGCCTCGGGGGTGGCATAGAGCGGCGACATGGAGGTCATCAGGGGTGGCACAGGCCTCATCAAGGGGGTGATCCGATCACCCCCATGTGGGCCTGTGCCACCCCGCTCACCTCCCGACTACCCCGATCCCGTGATCGGGGTAATCCGGCGGTGGCATGATGGCATAGCTAGCAAAGGGGAGGCCTGATCGGGGGTGGCACAGGCCACATGGGGGTGATGGCTGGGGGTGGCACTGGCACCAGGCATTGTAGGCCTAGGGTCGTCGGTGGTAGTTGGTGGGTGGCTGGGTAGGTGGCACTGGCAGGTCAGGCAGGCATAGTGGGGGACTGGGGGTAACTGGTCACCCCTAACTTTTATTAGGGGCTACTAGGGGTTTTGGTTTGGCCAGGGGCAGGGGCAGGGCAGGTGCCAGGCAGGTAGACTTACTGTGTTAGGCAGGCAGAGCAGATGTGAGTAGATTCAGCCAGGGAGGTCTCTCAGTCTCAGCGTGACCAGGGTCAGGAAACAGAAAGGGGGAAGGGACAGGCAACTGGTGGTTTTATTGACTGTATCAGTCAATCAAAATGATAACTCGAGGCCCTATTTGCTGGCGGGCGCTCAGGGCTAACGGTCTGGGTGGGTTTAGATTGATCACTAAGTAACTGGACAGCCTTCCATCATTGATTGGTCAATGATGGAAGACTGTCAGTTATTAATTGATACATTTATGACCGCCCATGCATATCGTCACTGTGATGGTGGGCGGCATGCATTAACGGTCAGGGGGCCAGGCCAGGACTCATTGATGAGAAGAGAAGAGTCTAAAGGTTAGTGTACACAGTACTAGTGTAATTTGATCACACAGGGTGCAGGCAGGGGGCTATATAGATACACAGCATTAGTTAATGTAGCGCAAGGGTTATTTTAAAGTGACAGTGTCCCTTTACTAACTTTACTTCATTTTTAATACTATTGAGACTTGAAATGATGATGTACACCTTATATTTATTTGTTTTTGGGTTATACTAATACATTGTTGTGTTTTTTTTATTGCAGGGTGAAGAAAATATTTTGGGGGGCGTTTGCCCTGACGCCCCAATGGACGGGCCGCCCCTGCTCAGAGGACTAAAAGCCTTACATTGTGTGGCAAACCTCATTACCTGCCTTACAATTTTATTGCCGTCATTTTTTGACGGGCAAGTCGCTTGTTAGTTAATAGTGATTTGACAAGACAGCAGCCAACCCAGCAAGAGCTCATTGTAAAATTTCTCATTATTATTATTATGGAAGAGTGATTCAGCTGCACCGGCATTTATACCTTGTTATACAATCCTGTTGATTTTATATATTAATATAAATTATTCAATGCTTCCATTTATCTTTTCCCTTTTTAAAGAAAGTCCAAATTAGGAAAGGTAGTAGAGATGGAGGAAAGAAAGGGAGAGGAAGGGATAAAGGGTAGCTGAGAGGGGTCCAGGTGAGACTTCCAATGGGAGCATATTACACAATTTATTGGTTTAACCAAGGTGCCCACTTTTTTTAGGTTTGAGTGATTACCTTCCATGTTTCTTCCATATTATTAAATATTTAGTGCAACGACAGGACTGGCGATTTCCATTTTGAAGCACCATGAAGATTGGTGATTACAAATAGGGATTTTTCCCAGCAGGTCTTAGGAAACCACTTTAATACAGCAAGTTTCCAGTCAATGAAGAGCATTATGCTGCTACAAAATGAAAAAAGTCAAATCTGCCTTCCACCTTTGGAATTGTAGTGGGAGGAGACCAGCAGCTGAATCTGATATTTGATACAAAGTTTAATATTGAATATTTTTTTTAAATAATTTGAATATTAACTTTTTTAGAATGATCAATGTCTAATACATCTAACCTTGTTATTCCCCTTTTGGATCGCAACCTTGTCTTCGTGAAGGGGCTTGTGTACTTTAATGACGCTGTGAGCTATACCATCTATGGTTACCCAAGATGGGCAGGTCATAGCAGAGAGATCAGACAAATCACGATCCACTGGAGAAGGAACTGTCAATCCAATTTAGTATCTTTACCAAGATAACCTTATGGATTAGCACAACTAGAAACATACAAATTGTGCCTGCAAACTGAGGTCCATAGGGTCACATGGAGTCGGACATGACTGAACTACTAAACAATAATACATTGTAGAGGTCATATTGTAAGCTACTTAGGTTTACTTTGCATAAAATTTCAAGTAACACATTTTACAATGGATCCCTTTAAGATGCTACATTGGTAGGGAACGTTTTGTTTTAATAGGACACCATATTTCATTTTTTGGTGCTATTGCCCTAGTCCCAAACCTGCTGGTGTGGGCCTCCTAATAAAATACTATTTATTTTCCTTCCCATTTTCCTCTCTCATCCAGGGCCTCACAGAACTGCCTTGTGCTGAGCCTGCAGCTGCAGCATCAGGTGCTATTAGGAATGATTGAGCAACAGTAGGGCGGCGACACAACAGGGGGTATAAGGACACTTGGAGCACTGACCCTGCAGACATCTGCCAAATATGCAGTGCCTGCAGGGCAGGACATGTGGCGGGCCACTGTATGCTGCAGACTAACCCCTTCACTGCCAGATGGGCCTAATGCTTTTTATATTGCTTTTTATATTGCTTTATATTTTATATTTATAGATTCTAAAATTTACATATAAACTTTCATATAAGCAAAATAAAGTAGCCTATGTATGAGGAATTCAATCCAAGGTTTCAAAGGTGAATATCATCTAACTTATGCCCAATGAAGTAAGGACGTAAAAAGAAATACCTTTAATGGGCCATTTACCTCACTATCAGTGCTCTCATGGTGTGAAAAAACACAAGATGTTAGAATGATCTTTTTAGTTACACCAATAACAGCTAAAAATGTGCAGTCTTAGGTCTGTTTACAAATACTCTCCTGACTGTTCCAGGATAAACAGGACGGTGCAAGCTCAGTGAACACAATATTTATGTTTTTTTCTCTGCATTCCAGAATGTAATCAGCCATCAGTTAACCCACAAGTAACATATGTAGGAGTCTCCAGCAGTTCTTTCCCTGCCACAGATGAATTTGGGAAAGGTTAACCCTCTTTCTGCTTTTTCTCTCTGCACAGAGGTCTTGCTGTCATCCTGCCTGGGGGACTTGCCAGAGTCTCATGTAAACAGACACTTCATTTATTTCAAAAATTCAAAATGTTTTTTTAACAAAAGCAGCCTATATGCATGCAGCACATCTCATAAAACATTTTGTTTTTATTAATATCTGAAAATCCCTCTAATGATTATGCTGACACCTCCAGGGGGTGTCTACACAGGCATCGGATTCCCCCAGCATGCAGCATCAGGGGAGCAATATTACCCCACTATTTACCAGCTGTTACTTGCTCGGCCAATCTCCCTGTCTGTATGTCAGCAGCAATACATAGCACATTTCAGTGATACACTACATATTCCAGGCTGCTTTGCAGCACAAACAGGAACCTAGAATTAATTCAAAGGTTTCCGCTTACCTGATTGGCCCAAACAAATCATTTTAAATTTGATGCTAATTTAGCCTTGGTTTGGTGCGTGTTAACCCTAATGTTCAACTGGCAGAAAAGACTTTGCTGACCTTAATGTAAGTGTTTAAATGTTTATTTTGGGATTTTTCATGCAATTTTTTTTGCATACACTTCTAATTCTCCCCTATCAGATGCATTCATAATCCAGCAAATTTACATATCCCTTCAATTATTTCACTCTGTAACATTGTGAGCTTCCAGACTTTTTTTCTTTAGGCTATGTGCTATTTCTGCTGTAATTGTTTAAATGTGTTACCTAAGATAACAATCCTCTACTTATTTCACACTTCTGTGCCCATGTATATAAATAATGCACACTTATGATAACAATCACTTAATCTTTTACCGAGAGCTTCTTTCACTCTTCAAATGTAAATCTGAAAGGGATACAAAAGCCTAGTAATGTTAAATACCTTGCGACTCTATTCACTACAATACCATAAATTGTAGTTTCTTATATGTACCTCATGCACTACATTTACCTTTATTGTTTTACTAACACATAATTGAGAACACTGTGACCTATTATCCATGAATACTTCATGACACTAAGGGCCATATAAAATTTGAAGCCTGTAGAGACCCCGGTACACCCGCAAAGCCTGTGGGCTTGAAATACGGTGAAGTTACAGGGCTATTACATTCAACCATGCCTCGACCAACTGGCCGGAGATGCAAACCCGTAAACCATTCTTGAGCACATTGCATGTGCGATCAATTAGTCAAACCCGTAGTCACGGGTTTAGAGAGAGCCAATGGTAAAAGAGATCATCATCATTACATCACTGAAAAATGGAGGTTAGATTTCAAACCCTTATGGACTTTGAATATGAGTTTCGATTGGACCAGCATTCCAGAAATAATGCAATATTAATAAATCAGTAAATATGATATGCAAGTCCATGCTAGTTCCATTATACTGTATGTATTAACACATTGATTTCTGGGATCATATAACACGAAAATTAAACAAAAAAAAAAGTATTTTATATTGCAGATTTGCGAGCTTGAGAATGTTGTGCTATTAATTTTAATACCTAACATCACTTTCCCTTTATTTTAAAATAAAGTATTGTGTTGATATTTGCATTTACTGTGCTACGGATAGAACTTCAACCCCCTTGCGGGTCTTCTCTAGTACCCGTAGGCTTTTTGGCTCCATTTGCGGGTTACGGTTTTGAACGCCAGTGGATTCGTAACAATTTAATAATGATTTGCGAATGTAACATTTACAGGCTTTTCAGCAACAGAGTTTTGATTTCTACATCCTGTATGGCTTTTCCACCTGTAACGCGCAGATCATTTGCGGGTAGCTTTAAGAGGCCAATATTATAGCCGTAAGTCTAGCGGGCTCCGTTACGGGCTACAGGTTTTCACGTTAGGGGAATTTAATAGGGCTGCCAGTTTGGAGTGTTCATTACTTAAAATTCTTACCCACAGTTGTGCTGAATCATTTGTATATTTCAATTCCTGTTGCTTTAAATGCACCTGTACCCAATTCTTATGCGCTCTTGTAAGTACTATTGTTATTTAGCAACATGAGATAGAAATAAATCTAACTTGCAGTGTGTGTGAGAGGAGCTGTGATTAAAGCTGTGGGAACACTGGCACACTGTTTAGATTGGCATTCATATCATCAGGATGCACCCAACATGCGTTTCATCTGGTATTTTGATCAACTCTGATGATTTTGATCTAACCACCAGCCTTTAATTTATTACCTTTAATATAGAACTAGTAACTTGCCCTTCATAAATGACAGTATCATCTCTCCATGCCCCCTCTGTCTCACTGTGCATTCTCTCTCTCCTGTCGATCTCTCTGTGCACCCTCTCTCTCTCTCTGCCCTCTGTCTCTCTCTCTTTGCCCTCTCTCTCTCCCTCCCTCTCTCTCTGTCTCCCTCCTCCCTCTCTCTCTCTCTCTCTTCCTGCCTCCCTCCCTCCTCTCTCTCTTCCTCCCCTTCTCTCTTCGGCACAAATTAGCATCAACTGCACATCACAAAGATACTATTAGTTTTCTGTACTGCTGTACTACTGTACTCTGTACAGTGGAGTGCTTCTATCACTCTTCAGCCCACCATATGTTTAATTATTGTTGTAGTGAACTACTCTCTACAAAAATCTACCACACAAACCAGGAGCCAGCCCCACACTGATGAGATCCATTAAGTGACTGTCTGTGGGTAGGTCTCCTGGTTTGTGTAAAACAGTGAGCATATGTATAAAATGTTTTTTGGATTAAAAGAGTGCGAGTACATTGTGGTCTTCTTTGCATGCCCCGATCGGTTTCGCAGAGTGCAGTGTAACAACCAATTTCACAGAGTGCAGTGCAACAATTGTCTTTCTGGTAATCTTGAGCAGGAAATACTGTATTTCTTAGACATTCAAATGGAATCACAAAGTTACTATTCACTTTCTGTGCTACAATTCTCTGTACAGTGGAGGGCTTTTATCATGCTTCAGCCCACCATAAGTTTAATGATTTTATTTATAAATAAATATATATATATATATATATATATATATATATATATAGAGAGAGAGAGAGAGAGAGAGAGAGAGAGATAGATAGATAGATAGATGTGGGTAAGCTTTTTATTTATTATATATATATATTTTTTTTTTGTGTGTATTTATTGTGTTTTTAATGTTTTCAGGTGTGCGCGGTTCGGCCGTTAAGGTTTTAATTTTCATTGTAAGAGCCGTGGTTCATATTGTGGCGCTTGTGTGTGTATTTGTAACCGCTTGTGAGGCGCCGTAAAGCCTCCACCTCCGCAAATGTGGCCCCTTGCTTCGCGATGGTCCTCATTTGCGGCCTACAATGAGCCTTTGGCTCATTGCAGACAACGTTGGAACCTCCACCTCCACAAATGCGGCCCCTCGCTTTGTGAGGGTGCGCATTTGTGGACCAAACTGCGTCCGCAAGCAGTACAAGACCGCTGGAATCGAACACTACGAGTGTCAGGATGGGATTCCCCCCATAGTCAGGTACAATTGGTTTCTTTAATAGAACTGCATAATCTAACCTAATGCCTTCATGTTACAGATTGTTTGCAAATGTGCAAAGACTAACTTCTATTCTGAAATAGATCCATATTGTTACACCACTCTAGTTCTGTGTTCTTACAAATACAACAGATTTCATCATTACGATCAGGGCTTTTACCTGACTTATGTCATATTACACAACTAGATTCATGTTGGGACCTAGATTTTGAGTACTGTTTAGTTAGCTACATTTTGATATTGTGCAATTCTGATGCTCAATTTATATTTTTTTGCCTGCTGTGGAGAATACCCCATACCTGCTCTTGGAGGAAGATCTGATCAATCAGTGCATATATGTATGTTTTGGGATAAGAGTATATTTATTACCCTTTTCCCTTTTTTGTATACTGTTGTGATTCAGTTCACCCCATATTTACCTGATTATTACCGGACCGGGTCTCTCTACATTCTTTTTTCTTTTATCAATTTTGTCGTGGCTCACTTCGCAGTCATCTGGGACTTGGACAGATGTCTGTCACAGACTGTTGACACAAGAGACGATACCTGGGGGTTTGGGGCTCCCAGACACCCTGTTATACTGTTGTAAGGTTATATTGTTATGTTGTGGTCTAGGGGATAAAGTATTATAAGTTTACCCCTTAGCATATCCCCATCCCTTCCATGTTTAGGCTCATTGTAATGGGTGTCATGTGAGGGAGCTGGTGGGATGTGTTGGTTCTATGTGTGTGAAACATTGTGTGTTGTATTTGTAAATATGAATGTATGGTATTATATTAGTATGTCATTATATTGTAGAGGGGAAGCCATGGAATACAGCCACGCCTCCTTTGTTCCCAAAGGCCTGTTAATCCCATTAGCTAAGTGTCCAGCATAGAACTAACAATGGGAAGCTCACAGCTGGAGAGCAGACAGGCAGGCACCCAGAAACAATGGGATGGCCTGAAGGCTTCTCATGGGCACAAGAGAGTAAAAGACATGCTTTGCCCTGGAGAGTCAGACCCCAAATGAATTAGTTGGCCTCGCCTAGTGGGCGGACCTGGGAGGGGACTATTGGTTCACACACAGTTCCCCTTCATGATTGGCCAGACGTCATTTGGGGCTGGCTAACGGTAGCCACTTCCCCCATTCTTGTGTGATGTGGTTAAATATGCTGTTCTAAAATAAAACATGGTTCATAATTTTCATCAAGACTTTGTGTGCAGGTGTATTATTGACCCAAGGGCATATGCTGGCAGAGGAGATCGTTTCTGACTCCCTTCCAGGGTTTCCCAGGCACACTACCAAAAGCTGGGACTTATGCTCTTGCATCCGCAAAGAAGGTCCATTGGTCTGAGTCACCCAAATCTTAGGTCTAAAACCTACAGGAGATAAGAGGACTAGGATTCTCTATACTCCATCATCATTGTAGGTTGTGACAAATTTTATCTATAGTATTGTTTTTTGTTTGGCTGACACATTTTTATATAATTTTATTAAAGGTTATGTTTTAGTGCTATCGTCATCTTTATACAAGTTTGATATTACCAGCGATGATTTGGTGTGTCCATGACCTTTAACAGGATTGTCTAATTCAATAATCTTGTGGTCAACCGTATGAGCTGATATAATAAATTAGGCTCACAGAATTATATTTGATCGGGTACTATCGTGATTAGTTTATTCATATTATTAGTTGCCACTATCTCTTCCTTTCTCCATACTTAATACTTTTTATAGCAACTATATGCATAAACCATCACACCCATTTTACCTTTCTTACAGAATTATACCTATATTAAGTTAGAGAAACTACCAAAGTGGGTTTTTGTTTATATATATATATATATATATATATATATATATATATATATATATATACTAGCGACATGCCCCTCAAAAATGACGGGGCAATAAAATTTCAAGCCATTGGAATGCTGTTTGAAACATAATTGAAACCGTTTTGTACTGTGAGGACCTTCGGCGCTCATTGCGAGCCTCTAATGTCGTGTACTTTTGGTCCTCTGAGAGAGATATATATTTCTATGTATATGTAGTTAAGTAATCAATCAATATACTTTAATTATTTATAATTGATATATGCAGCGAGCAATAGGCTGAAGAGCAAACAATCTGTTTGTATTTTGAGTCTGCATAGAATATACATTTTGAGTGTTGGTGCCCTGCCTATAAAGTGTAATGAATGTTTGAAGTGTGCATTGTAAATAGTCTGCGTGTGCGAGGTAAAGCCGTTAGTTTATTGTGTAAAGCGGCATTGTATAGCCGTAATTGTATTAATGTGGTATGCGTCACGCATTTTCCGGCTTTTGTAATACTGTATCTTGTAGGTTGTAGTGTGATGTGTAAAGTGCTACGCATTTTGCAGTGCTTTGCGTGGTTTGGGGTCGTGTAGCCTTGTTTTCATTTTTTTCGCGGTCATTTTTTTTCCTTGCTTAAGCGATTTTCAAGTGGCGAAAATCGTCTAAATCGAGTAAAATTTGCGCTTCACCTCACTCACAGACATCCTGGCTGTTGCCCCATGCTGTCTGTGATATTTTTGTAATTTTTGGGGGTGTATTTAGTGTGTTTTTCAGTTTTTTTGTTCGGCCGCTAATCTCATACATTTTTGTGTCTCGTATCTTTTTTTTTCTAAGTCCCGCGTCTCACATTTTTTTTTCTAAGTCCCGAGTCTCATATTTTAACCTTTGCCTTTGCCGCTCATCGGCTAAGTGCTACGGTTTAACTGCTTGCCTTGCTTTGTGAGGCTCGCAGCGATGAGTGCCTGCGGCGCTCATCGCCTAAGTCATATGCACCTCGCAAAGCGTGACGACGTCTCGCAGTTTGACAACTATTATATGTGATATATATATATATATATATACATATATAAATAAATATTGAGAAAGAGATCAACTATTTTCTCTAAATACATTCTGTCCATTACCAGGCTTAGCTATTCAAAAGTCTATATAGAAAAAATGTGGTTACAATGCTTCTTTCACTTATAAAGATACATTACATGCATTGTCAGCCTCGTTGTTTCTCATATTTTTTATGTGTAACTAGCGTGAAAATCAGAGGAGATCTTGTAATCGCAGCACAGTGGGGAATATATTAGTTACACACCAGTGCCCATCATTTTGAAAATAAGTATATGAATGAATGAAGGATTTGCTTGAAACTGGAAACCAATCAAAAACAATCCTCATTCCCTTATTTTGTATATACAGCTAAAATTCTTAACCAACTGCTAGTACTATCTGTAAGGGACAATAAATAGGAAGTATCCTTAAGAAAAATAGTTTGTATTAGAGCACTCTGCTTTGACTACATGTGTTAATTTTCTGAAGACTTACTGGTGTAGTGTATGGAGCTTCAATAAAGAGAAAGTCATCCAGGTAGTAATTTATGACATTTGGCAAAATCTGACATAGACTTTTTAGTCAAAGATGTTGGTGCTTCTCCTTGACCTGGAACTCAAGCGGGTGGCAAAGTAGTACTTGTTATTCCAATTGATTCCATGTAGGCTTGGATCGATAGGGAGTTGCTTGAACGAGTCTTTAATGTCCAATTTGGAGAGCCACCTTCTAGGGCCTAACATGGAGCTATGTGTTATAGCGACATCAACTCTAGCATATTGGAGCAAGTTTTTGTCAGATGCAATCAGCTAGTTGATACTTGGGATGGAGTACATTGATGATGAGCCTCATTTTCAATGAATATTTTTGGGTAACGACTACGACTGACTTAATTCATCATACAGGGAATGGAGGGGAGTTAAATGGCCCAATTATGTAATTGTTTCAAAGCTCCATACAAATGAGGTTTTCCACAACCTTAGTTTCCTTTGTGGCTGATTGCAAATTATCAATAGTGATGGAGACATGAGGCAATATTGTGACCCCTGTGTGATACCTGTGGGTGAAGCCCGATATAAGGTAGTTGATGAAAGGAGGTAAAGGGTGATCCTTGGTGAGACATATGGTCTTGGCATGGGCTTTATGGCAAAACACACAGACCTGTAGTAGGTTGCCCCTGCCTGCTGAAATTGCAACCTTTTGAGTTAAAGTTGTTGAATATGACTGATGCCCCTAGGTAATACACTTGGCACCCATCTGTCTTTGTGGCAGAGAGATGGTCAAAATTTGTGAGAAACTTGGATTGGGCTGGAGAGGTTTTGGACAAATGTTGAAGGCAGGGAGGGGGGACTGGCAATGCTGGCATATGGTCTCCCTGGTGCCAACGAAGAGCCGACAGAACAGCTCTTGATTCAGGTATGACCACTTCATGGATGCAGTGGCTCCTTTTGTGGAGAATCACGTGTGGTTGTCTTAGACAAATCCTCTGAACTTATAGGTGAGATCCACAATATGATGGTAAGAGGTAGTAATCTAATTCTTGTCTGTGGTGATGGAATGAGGAGCAGAGTACATTGCTGTAGATGATAAAACCCAGAACAAATTTCCAGTTCAGCTAAGGGTCATTGGCCTTCACAATAACAGTCACCATGGGATATTGTCTTGTTCTTGGGGAGATCATTGGAAGAAATGAGAAGTGACACCAGGATAATATCCTTGCCTTCTACAATATCCCTCCTAAAATGCACCGGAATGAAGTGAGCATGATCATTGGAAGAGTGTTGGAATGCTCCCCTGGGGTGTTTAGAGGGCATAAATGATGTTTGTCCTAGTACTCGCAGGGTTTCAAGGTTTAGCATCAAGGTTCTAACAAATTGATAGAGACAGCAATTTTGGTAAGCATTCACTGCATTTGGAGGAGTTGTTCCTTAAGTGGTTCTGTGGAGGTTGAAAGGATGGACTGGCATGAAGAAATTGGTACAGTTCCACTTTTCTGGCCCAGGCCAAAAAAGTGGTCCTTTAATTCCTGGGTGGTTCTAGGCACTGTCCAGAGCCATTCTAGGCTGTGACAGGGGTTGGGCTGGAGAGGCGACAGCTTGGGAGGGCATAGAATGAAAAGGTTATCTGAAAGGAGATTGTAAAGTTACGGGATGAAACTGATGAGATAGGTGTAGTGTGAGGAGTGCAGAGAGATTGATAGTGGTTGGGGAAGGGGCCACGGAAGTTGTGGATTTGTGGAGGGATGGAAAGGAATAGATGCTTGTCAGAGCGAGGGTAAAAGAGTGGATAGGGCAATGTGTGGTGTAGGTGGCAGGGCGACATGGATCCGCAGCAATTAGTAAGCAGCAGCAGATTGTGAGTAGCTTCTATGGCCATCATGTGAAGCCGTTGACAGCGGCTGGGAATTGCAATTAGAGTATGTCAGTACTGGTGATGAGCGACTTTGAGGGTGGAGCATCTAATGGGTGAGGCATTGAAGCCTGTTGAACAGCTCGGAACTGAGGGAAGGGATGTCAAGTGAGAAGTGAGACTGGCAGCAGTGGAGCAAGGGAAGAATTAGTAAAAAGGAAATAATTAGTAAACATGCTGTAGCTTTAAGGCCAATTGAGGGAGCAAAGAAAAAAATGAAAGAAAATTAGAAGAATGTTATAGAGGGGGTAAGCCCTTTAAGGAGAACAGAGAGCAGATTATAGGGCATGGAAGTTTATTAGTTAAGTGTTGGTGGCAGTGGGTGAGCCATTAGGCAGGAGCAGGGATGTAGGGAGAATGAATGAAGGGAGAAGGGATCAGTATAAAAAATCGGTTGACGGGCTAAAAAGCAAGGAGCAGAAGCGGCAACGTCAAGGGATGCTCAAGGAGGAGAAGCGTTGGCATTGCTAGGCAAGAGAGCTGCACTTTGAGTGCCTAAGTAGTAGGGCCTAGAGAAGGATGTGGAAAGGAGCCAGCAGACAGAGGAGAGATGCAGAGGGGGCAGCACAGAGAAGGAAGATGGCAGAGGTTGCAGGAGGGCAGAGAAAGAAGCAGCCAGAACACAGGAATCCAAATGAGGAGGTTTTGCTCAAAAGAATGGGTGGTCAACGGGAAGGGGAAAATGCGTTGGCGAGAAGAATGCCGCAAAGTGGATGCTGGGGAAAAGAGGAAGGGAAGTGGTAGCCACAGAGGCAAGGAGAACCTGAGAGACAGCAACAGCCACTGGAGGCTGCAGGGGAACCGAAGGGAGGAGGAGAAGAAAGGGAGGGGGAAATGCACAGCAGGAACAAGGCAGGGATTAGGAGAGGTGTGCAGGTATTTTTTTAGTGTGGAAGAGGGCCCTCTCACAATTTCAGGAACATCTGATTATATATACCTATAAATACATACCCACATTTAGTCATCCCTTTTTTTAACTATAATATTCTCTGTAATAAAGTGTGAGGGTTCCCTGGTGGTCGGTTCACTGGTTAGGATTTGTTGCATTCACCACTGTGACCTGGGTTTCATTCCAGTCAAAGAATCAAGAGGTAACATCACCCTGAAGCCATGCAAGGTTGGGCCTGGTCAATACTTGGATGGGAGACAACCTAGGAATACCAGGAGCTGTATGATGTGGCTCACTGGATAAAGAACTTGCAACATACTCCAATATATCTGCCATGAATACCAATTGGATCAGCATGACCATGGACATAAAGGTATCCTGGTGAGGTCACAGAGAGTTGAAAATGACTGAACGATGCAAAAAAAAATTGAATCAATGATATTTAAAATATAATTTTCAGAAAGCTAAACAAATAACAGTGGAATTAAACAAGAAATAATCTGACTATTCTTGTCTGAAGCATAGATGCTACCGTGCTAAGCAGGAAGACCAAAAAGTGATAAATGAATAAGAACTCCATTTTATGTTTGTGTGTCAGAATCAACAGAGCAACTGGATTTGGAGAAAGCGCTTGGCTGGAACCCAACTTTTTGTGGAATATTATATGATTACCAGCACAGATAGTCAGACAAATCATTCAGCAACTTTTTTAGTCATTACTGGATTATAATGGCCACAACATAAATATATATATGGTTTTATAGTGTAGTAAAATATGTCTGCTCTTCAACTTCGCTTTTCATTATTAGAGCTGCTGTGTTTCCACTGACAGAGATGGGGTTATGGGACAATCAATATATTTTTAACTAGCGTATTGCCCGTCAAAAAATAACGGCAATGAGATGTGTATGTTTGGAAAGTTGTTTAGTTATTAATATACATATGGAATTGTAAGGTAGCTAATGGTGTTTTGTGTGTACTACTGAAATATATAACTCCAATTAATAAATAATTAATAAATTAATATACTTTACCAATTTTTATGCATTGTGTTTCAGAGCTGGCAATCTGTAGTGATGTTGCAGCAGCATTAGTGGTGTGGAGGTGCTGTGTAACCGTTAGCGTAGTTGTTTACTTCCGCATTATCGCAAAATGGCGGGTAATGTGTGGTATGCGTCTTAGCGGATCATCCGTACGTGATTTAAAGGCCGGTAATAAGTGGTATGCGTATTAGCGGATTATCCGTACGTGTTTTCCGTGGCTATAGTGCTGTAGCCTCGTTTTCGTTTTGTTCGGCCGCCATTTTTTCTCTCGCTTCGATAATTTTTTAGTGTGTAAACTTTTTTTTTTTTGAGCTAAATGAAGGTGTAACTTGTTTTTTTGAGGTTGTGGATGCTCCCTCTTGCTGTTGGTAAGCTTTTTCTGTATGTGCTGTGTGTATTTATTGTGTTTTTGCTTTATTCCTGTCAGCGTGTTGCGTCCGATTTTTGTGATGGCGTAATGTGTGTTATGCGTCTTATCGGATTATCCGTACGTGTTTTCCGTGGTTATAGTGCTGTAGCCTCGTTTTCGTTTTGTTCGGCCGCCATTTTTTCTCTCGGTTCGAGAATTTTTTAGTGTCTAAACTGTTTTATTTTGAGCTAAATGAAGGTGTAACTTGGTTTTTTGAGGTCGTGGATGCTCCCTCTTGCTGTCGGTAAGCTTTTTATGTATGTGCTGTGTGTATTTATTGTGTTTGTATTTTTTTTCCTGTTTGCAAGTTGCGGCCGTATTTTTTTGCTACGGTTTAAAGGCTGGCCTCGCTACGCGAGGCTCGCCTGCAATGAGCGCCTGCGGCGCTCATTGCCAAAGTGCTCCATATTAACGGCTCGCCTCGCTACGTGAGGCTCGCCTGCAATGAGCGCCTGCGGCGCTCATTGCCAAAGTGCTACGGTTTAACGGCTCGCCTCGCTGTGCGAGGCTCGACAGGCCTGCGGCACTCATCGCTAAGCCCGCTAAAGTACTACGGTTTAACGGCTCGCCTCGCTTCGCAAGGCTCGATGGGCGATGAGCGCCTGCGGCGCTCATCGCTAAGCCCGCTAAATCATACGGACCACGCAAACAGCGTGACGACGACTCGTAGCAGGACAATTATAATATGTGATGCCTTATTGGCTGGTCTGAGTTTCTCCTGCACATGCTGCCTCAATGTCACTGTCTGACATAGACAATCTCAGCTCTGTGACCTCTCCAGAAGAGACTTAATGTTGTGAGTAGAAATGTGAGTAGTAGTTATTTATTTCTTTCATTTATGTAACTTGATATTACAACAAAACTACATCTCCCAGCATGCTATGTAGAGAAGAGTTGAAGAGCAACACAATTCAGACAGTCAGACATAAAATTATTTCCACCTAAAAGCAATTTGAATTTCCGGATATAGCAGTGTAAGCCATAGAAACTCTCAATTAACATATTTTCAGTACTGCTCCTACAGACTGGTGCTTCCTAACCACCTGCCTATTCTGCCTAATGGTAAATCCACCCAAGGCCTCATGTTACACACAGATGATCTAACCTTATTTCCCGTCTCTATTTCTGTGATCATCTATTACAGGTAACCACCAACTAACTTACAACCATTGGATTTACAATCCCCAACATTTACAACCAAAACTCAAATTGAAAACATGGAACACTGAGCAAGCATGGAAGTTTTATTTATTGTTTGTTTTCATTTAATAAATGTCTGTAAATGAAAATACAGTTTGTGTGTTTTATTTAGTTTAATAATATGGACTGGGTTTTCAGAAACAAAACCCAAATTTGTAAGATTTCTTCTATAATAAGTGTTTGACAATAGCTCGCTTTATGATCATCATCCAGGAATACATTAGATTGTAAGCCAGCGGGTCACCTGTACATCCACCCTGTACAGAACGTGTGCAAACATAGCTGGATCAAGCTCCTGAGAATCATCAATATAAGTGTCCCAGAAGTAGATAACAAAATAGATAAGATACAAATGGCACTGTCTTTAAAGTCTGGTTTTCCAAATTACGATTTAGATGTAAGAATCCAGTGCTTCAAATATCAGCATAGAGACACAGAAACCCAATACTGGATTTTAAAAACTATTTAATAATTCAAACTATGAGTAGAACTCAAGATAAAACACACACTTTTCGGCCAAATAACAGACTTCTTCAGTGATTGTTTTATTGTGAGTATATTTTAAAATATTAAATTGTTTATTATACGACACTATTGAGGTTAATTTGTTCTCCCTTTTCTCTGACTCTACGGGCTTTGTGTAGAGAATGTGTATTTGCTTCTGTTTTGGATTCAGGGGAACAGACATAAATTCACAGTGCCCACAATAATTATGTGCCTGAGCAGAATTACAGAATTGCTGAAGTCTCAAATTCAGCTCTTCAAGACAGAATGGAGTAAACATGAGACTTCACTAATTCTGTAATTCTGGGCAAAATTATTTGAGCAATTAGTGGCAACGGTTTTGGCATCAGCAGAAGGCTTAGGAATGTCAGGGGGAGGAGTCAAATTTTTACCAAAAATTATTGTACGGATAGGTTAAATTAAGCTACACCAATGTTTTAAAACATTAAAAAAAATCTCCTACTCAGATTTAGGATTACTGTTAGAAGATCTAAAACATTGAAAGCAAACATATATATATATTAGAATCCCTTTAAAGGACCACTGCAGTTGCAATAGAGGCCTGGCAGAGCATCACCAGAGATGTAACCCAGCGTCTGGTGATGTCTATGCGTTCCAGACTTCAGGCTGTAATTGACTGCAAAGGATTTGCAACCAAGTATAAAAAGTGAAAGTTTGATTTATGACTGTTACTTTTGGTCCCTTAAAAAGTGGGAGGCACATATACAAACTGTTGTAATTCCTACACCGTTCACCTGATTTGGATGTAAATACCCTCAAATTAAAGCTGAAAGTCTGCAGTTAAAGCACATCTTGTTTGTTCAAATCCATTGTGGTGGTGTATAGCGCCAAAAAGGTTAGAATTGTGTCCATGTCCCAATATTTATGGACCTGACTGTATATATATACAGGGAGTGTAGAATTATTAGGCAAATGAGTATTTTGACCACATCATCCATTTTATGCATGTTGTCTTACTCCAAGCTGTATAGGCTCGAAAGCCTACTACCAATTAAGCATATTAGGTGATGTGCATCTCTGTAATGAGAAGGGGTGTGGTCTAATGACATCAAGACCCTGTATCAGGTGTGCATAATTATTAGGCAACTTCCTTTCCTTTGGCAAAATGGGTCAAAAGAAGGACTTGACAGGCTCAGAAAAGTCAAAAATAGTGAGATATCTAGCAGAGGGATGCAGCACTCTTAAAATTGCAAAGCTTCTGAAGCGTGATCATCGAACAATCAAGCGTTTCATTCAAAATAGTCAACAGGGTCGCAAGAAGCGTGTGGAAAAACCAAGGCGCAAAATAACTGCCCATGAACTGAGAAAAGTCAAGCGTGCAGCTGCCACGATGCCACTTGCCACCAGTTTGGCCATATTTCAGAGCTGCAACATCACTGGAGTGCCCAAAAGCACAAGGTGTGCAATACTCAGAGACATGGCCAAGGTAAGAAAGGCTGAAAGACGACCACCACTGAACAAGACACACAAGCTGAAACGTCAAGACTGGGCCAAGAAATATCTCAAGACTGATTTTCCTAAGGTTTTATGGACTGATGAAATGAGAGTGAGTCTTGATGGGCCAGATGGATGGGCCCGTGGCTGGATTGGTAAAGGGCAGAGAGCTCCAGTCCGACTCAGATACCAGCAAGGTGGAGGTGGAGTACTGGTTTGGGCTGGTATCATCAAAGATGAGCTTGTGGGGCCTTTTCGGGTTGAGGATGGAGTCAAGCTCAACTCCCAGTCCCACTGCCAGTTCCTGGAAGACACCTTCTTCAAGCAGTGGTACAGGAAGAAGTCTGCATCCTTCAAGAAAAACAGGATTTTCATGCAGGACAATGCTCCATCACATGCGTCCAAGTACTCCACAGTGTGGCTGGCAAGAAAGGGTATAAAAGAAGAACATCTAATGACATGGCCTCCTTGTTCACCTGATCTGAACCCCATTGAGAACATGTGGTCCATCATCAAATGTGAGATTTACAAGGAGGGAAAACAGTACACCTCTCTGAACAGTGTCTGGGAGGCTGTGGTTGCTGCTGCACGCAATGTTGATGGTGAACAGATCAAAACACTGACAGAATCCATGGATGGCAGGCTTTTGAGTGTCCTTGCAAAGAAAGGTGGCTATATTGGTCACTGATTTGTTTTTGTTTTGTTTTTGAATGTCAGAAATGTATATTTGTGAATGTTGAGATGTTATAATGGTTTCACTGGTAAAAATAAATAATTGAAATGGGTATATATTTGTTTTTTGTTAAGTTGCCTTATAATTATGCACAGTAGTAGTCACCTGCACACACAGATATCCCCCTAAAATAGCTAAAACTAAAAACAAACTAAAAACTACTACATGGTTGTTGTTCAATAATAAAATTAATCCTCAAAAATACAACTTGCCTAATAATTCTGCACTCCCTGTATACTAGTAAATTGCCCCTAAAAAATGACAGTATCATTTTAAATGTTTCTCTCCCTCCCTTGTGTCTCTCCCTCCCTTTTGTCTCTCCCCACATTGTGTCTCTCTCCCCTCCCCTGTATCTCTTTCCCCTTTTCCTCCACTGTGTCTCTCCCCCTCCCTCCCCTGTGCCTCTTTCTCCCCTCTCCTCCCCTTTGTCTCTTTCCTCCTCTCCCCTCCCCTGTGTCTCCCTCTCCCCTCCCCTGTGTCTCTTTCACCCTTTCCCCTCCCGTGTCTCTTTTCCCCCTCTCCCCTCCCCTGTGTCTCCCCCCCCCCCGGGTCTCTCTTACCCCCACTCTCACCCCTTTGTGTCTCTTCTCCCACCTCTCCCCTCCCCTGTTTCTTTCCCCCCTCCCATCCATCTTTCCTCCTCTCCCCTGTTTCTTCCTCCCCCTCTTTTGTATATGTATATATATATATATATATATATATATATATATATATATATATATATATCAAATATATAAACAAAATCATTATGTGGTCATTTCATTTATTAACTAACAGATAAAAATATATTTTACTGTGGCAAGCCAATTCCTTTTTTTTGGTGCTATTTGACTGAGGGGTCTTGTAGACTTATTAGATTTCAATGAGTCCAGTTGGACTGCCATATTTCAATAGCTTTTCTGCATATTTGGTTAACTCTCATTTAATAAATGTGAAATAATGGGGGCTTCCACTACATAATTCTTGCAAATAGTAGTTGAAGGAGCACTGTATATTGGTAAAGACTTCACGTTTGAGAAGTTTGTAACAAACTGACAACATTAACAGATGTGTAAACCATGAGGTTACTCATGTCTGATATTATTAGATGATTTTATACACCACAAATGTGAGGTTTGCGCTTAAGTTTGGTAAATTTTACCATAAAGCGAGCCGTTGCCACTTCCAACTCTTTCTTTCCATGCCCATTTACGTCCCTTTTAGTCTCTAGGGTGGTTCCAGAAACTGGAATTTATTTCAAAAGGGGAAATTCCAGTCTTAGTAGTGGGCGTGCTTTGACCGACCACAAGGTAGGTTGCAAGTTGGTAAACAGAATGATTTCTGGGTCAAGAAATGGAGGTGAGTTGCAGATATAATATTCAGAATAGGCAAGTTCTTATCACCATAACTGCAGACAAATATGCTTTTCCTGTCATTGTTTAACATATCATTTATTCCCTTTCTATATAATATTGGCACAACATTTATTTGCTTTAAGTTTCTTATCGATTTGTGCCAGTTACAAGATTATAGGGGTGTGTGTCTTGAGTGCCATTTGTCACTCCCTAAGGCTGATCAACAATTCTGTGTTTAAAGACTGATAATGACTGAGAAATTACTCTGTATGAAATTTAAGGCAAACATTTTAAATACTTTGTAACTGTAGAAATAACAAAATATATTACAAGACAGATATGTTGTTACGGCGGTATATAATTAGTAAAAATATTGTTTTTCTTTGTTGTATCTGAAAGATGGTATTTGTGTGCTAAAGTGTGTTTTCAATTTTCAAATACTGCTCACATTGCACGATAAACTGATTCAAATATTTAGCTGCTCTGGGGGCTTGTCTCTGTCTGTCAAGGACAAGTAATATATGTCTATGATTCCTACTTGTTTGCATAATACAGTATGTTTTGTGCATTTTCTGCTCATTTCAATTAATTTTATAAACATATTATACTTATTTATTTCATGCAGAAAACTATTTTTGGAATAATTAATATATACATAACAAATTGTGTTCAAATATCCCCTTTAAGACCCCTAAAAATTAATTAACACTAGGGAATAAATTCCCATTAAGAATAAATTCAAAAAGAAAGGTGATATCTCTACCAATATGACACATATCATTTTGTTTAAAATATTCTTAAAAAAAATATGAAGTTTTCCAGTGATAATTTCGAAAAAAAAAAAAATTGGATTTTTATTATTGGGAACTTTTAAAATATTTTTGTTGTGTTCAGTCGTGTCTGACTCTCTGTGACCTCATGAACACACCATGCTGATCCACTTGGAATTCATGGCAGAGATACTGAAGTGGGTTGCCAGATCCTTCTCTAGTGGGCCGTAGCTCCTGGTATTCCTAGGCGGTCTCCCATCCAAGTGCTGCTAGGCTTCAGGTTGGTGTGACCTCTTGGTTCCCTGACTGGAATCAAACCGAGGTTGCAGCAATGAAAGAACGGAATTGTAACCACTGGATCACCAAAGAATACGTTTTTTTAAATATATGAAGATATTATTTAGGGATATCACTAAAATTATTATTATTTACTGAGCTTATATTGCTATTAGTGGTCACTTTTATGTTTTTACACATGGTTTGTGATTTTAATTTATTTAATATAATATCAGTTGGATGTAATTTCAGTTTTAATTTATTGTTCAATTTTATTCGGTATTATTACTTAGTAGCTTAACATTTGGGATGGTATATTATTTTCAGAAATTGTGATACTATTGTTATATTTCTAGAGACATGATTTTTGTTACTATTCATTTTTATAGTAAAGAATGCTACAAAAAATAGAAAGACAAAATGAACAAGAGAACAAGATCATTGAAATTATATAGAAGAGACAGCAGCTAGATATATAGACTTAAAGGGACTAAGCATTACATGTAGATAAGAAAGAATTTACTTTAAGACAGCAAAATAGCAGTAACAGACACAGCATAAGAGAAGACGTAGCAAAATTGAAGGATACAAAAAGCATAAGTAGTAAGAGAGTGAGAAAGTGGCTTGACAGCAGTTACAATGATTGCTCCTTCATGACTTTGTAGCAACATCAGTCACTCATCATATATATAGTTGTCAGTATGGTGAACGAAGCGAGGCGAGCCATCACGGGCCGCAACCGTGAGGACTGTGGGACTTAGGCGGCAATCAGTGCCGAAGGCTCTCTTTACAGGTCTCGCAAAGAGAGCCGCAGGCGCTCTTCGCCAGCAGTGCCGGACTTAGGCTGTAATGTGCGCCAAGGGCGCTCATTGCAGCCCTTGCAACTAGCGGCACAGGCGCTCATCGCCAGTGATGCAACCCATATGACTTAGGACCGAAACCCGTAAATGCCCTGTGCGTCTTGCAAAAATCCGACTTTTACGGCCGAACCACCTAACTCCCAAGCCCAGAAAATATCAACAATTATGCCTCAAATTCACTTATACACTCATACACAGCACGGGGGGGCAGGGAGCCTGTGACTGAGGTTGCAAGTTCATTTGAGCCATATATGCCATTTTTTACGATCGATAATCACCTAAGCGAGAAAAAAATGGCTGCCGAAAAAAACGCAACACAACGAAAACGAGGCCGAAGGACGTAAAACTAGCCTGTAGAATGTAAAAAACGAGCCCTAAGCAGTAACACTTAACGCAAGCCACTAACACTTAATCCAAGCCACTAACATTTACCACAAGGCAGTAAAACTTAACCCAAGGCAGTAACACAACCCAAGACAGTAACACTCACGCCTATAGAGTACACAGGGTGAAAGGCTTGCAATGAGCGCCACTCATCGTAGGGCTTGCAAGAAGTGACAAAAGCAGGAAAGTTGCGGCTCGCGATAAGCGCCAAAGGTGCTCAGAGGGCCCATAGCCTCACATTGTGTGGCAAACAGCATTGCCAGCCTTAAAATTTAACTTCAGTAATTTTTGATGGGCAATTTCATAGTTATAATAATAATGGCTTGTTAATTTATAACTTTCTACATTATATATATTCTATTGAGTATAATTATACTTTTATTAGTAAGTCTTAAGTGTGTGTGTTCTTATATTGAGAGTAAGACAGCTCTGAATTGAAGACATATTGAGTATTACATTAGCATTAGTTATGGGTACTTAAAGCTAAAAGCAGTCCGTTTTAACAAGTCTCTTTCTCACTCTCCTTCATAACTTTGAGGTGAAAAATGCACGTATTTCAAAAATTCAAAAAGTATTTCAACACACTTTTAGGAGATCTTTATGGTGGTCATTAGTGTATGAAAAAAATGCAATAAAGTTACAAGGGAGGAACTATGTTAAAACTGACTGCTTTTAGCTTTAAGTCCCCATAACTAATGCAGATGTAATACTCAAGGAGCCCTTATTCAATTGAGGCTTCGGGAGATCCGGCTTTGGAAATGGAGCCCATAACTTATTTTACTATTTAATTGTTGTCTTTTTGCTGGCTCCAATCGAGTTACAGGCTCCGGCCTCTGATTCATTGCGATAAATAACATTGCAAGTAATGCCTCCCCAAGCCTTTGATCTTTCAAGGTCGCAAGACTTCCGAACGCTAAAATCGTAAATCAATATTCAATTGCTCTGATTCTCCCTCGCTAACCACCCCATCAAGCCCGCAAATGGCAAAAATCAAACCACAAGTTAATGTACCAAGGGGGACTCGCAAAGGGCTTATAATGACATGTCCGGAGCACTGTAAATGCAAATATACTCACACTACTGTACTTTTATTAAACGTGAAAGTGATGTTAGGTCTTAGAATTAATAGCACAACATTCCCAAGCTCGCAAATAGGCCCCGAAAAATACTTTATTTCATGTTTAGTTTGCGTGTTATATTGATCCCGGCAATCAATGTGTTAATACATACAATGTAACTCGCATGTAATAGAATATTATATTACGGCTTTATGAATATTGCACTATATCTGGAATGTGGGTCCGATCGTAACTCGTAATTCAAGCTCATAGGACATTGAAATCCAACCTCCATTTTTCAAAGACTTAATGAAGACGATCTCTGTTTCCATTGGCTATTTCTAATCGGGAGTTACGGGCTTGCTTGATTCATCATGTTCAAGCTCACAAATGTTACATACAATGGCATGGTTTCCGAATATTTGAAGTTCAGAGCTGTCTTACTCTCAATATAAGAACACACACTTAAGACTTACTTATAAAAGAATAATTATGCTCAATAGAGTTCTAGAATGGAGAAAGTTATAAATGAACAAGTCCCTATTAAAATGAATGATTGATGTTGCTACAAAGTCATGATGGAGCGACTATATTAGCTGCTGTCTACAATAGAAATAGGAGAATATTTGCTGCAAATTGATAATGTTAAAACACAAGCAATTATTATAAAGAGTTTAAACAAGAAGCAGTGTCAGAACTGCAAGTTTTCAGAAAATAATATATAACAATTGTTTCAAACTAAAGCAGTAAGGGAGTGATAGTTGCAAACTGAGAAAGTTATTCATGAACAAAACACCATTATATTGAGCGGCCAATGTATGAAAAAATGTCTACAAAGTCACAAAGCAGCAACTATATTAATATTGATCTTGATTAGAGTAGTAGTAAGTAGTAGAAGCAGTAAGAGAGTGATTGTTGTAAAGAGCCATTTTCCACACTGTAAGTGCTCTTCATGGTGTGAAAGAGCACAAGATTATCGGTTAAAACAATCTATTTTTTTTTATTACACTAATAACAGATAAGAAATCTAAAATTTTAAGTCTGTTCGCATAACAAAGTGTAGCCTGTCTACTGATTGTCTCATGATTAATTACAGCCACACGTGCTGTGAGGACACACATTTATAGCACGTTTTCCCTGAACACAGGAATGCACTCAAATGTTAACCTATCACTGAGCTGTTTAGGTGACTCCAGCATTCCATACTCTGCACAGATTGATTTGTTAAGCAGGTTAACCTCTGTTTTTCTTTTGCACACTACACCGAGCTGTGGCAGAGGGTAGTCAGTGACTCATGTAAACACAGATTTCATTTATTTGATTTCTTAGTGAAAAATACACATATTTAAAAAAAATAAAAAAATATTTCAACATGCTTTTAGTAAATCTTTACAGTAGTGTGGTCCAAACTGTACTGAATTAAGTGGTACTTTAAATAATAAGTTACTAAAAAAAGAGTCACTAATGTATGAAAAAAATGCTTTTAGCTTTAAAATAAAAAAATAGTTACATATGTTATCAGTACTAGAGTAATCACAACAGCCACAAAGCCACATACTAACTCATTTTTATACATTGATAGTGGCTATGGACATAGAGATAAACCATACTCAAAAAGAAAGATCATATCATGTGAGATAGCTATTCATGAATTTACTTAACCTATAATATTTAAGATTAAATATTTGTTAAAGAACAAGGTTAATCAATCTGAGTGAGTGAAAAAATTTAAATAGCTGCAATGATTATTATTAAAGAATTAGGTAATTAAAACAAGATCCATATATAAAGGCTCAGTAGAAAACATTAATATTGAGAGTTTAAAGGTAGAGCAGAAACATAAATTCTGCCAAATAAACCTATATGTCTTATGACCTCTTCAAATCAATCTCGGTAAGAGATTTGGTGGCATAAGATTCAGCCGGAATAATACAGCGTCAATCTGTTATCTATCTAGCAAATGTAGTATGATAAATGAAAATTTCTTTGTCCCCATAACTAATGCGGATTTAATACTCAAGATGTCTTAATATTTACAATTCAGAGCTGTCTTAATCTCAATATAAGAATACACACTTAAGACTTACTTATAACAGCATAATTATACTCAACAGTTATATATCTCCACCACGTCACAAAGGAAAGGCTTGACAGTTTTAAACAACGATTTTTAATAAATACAGCATCTTTCTTTTTTCTGTATGGCTAAAGATAATAAAGGTTACGTTTTAATATATGGTGCATTAACAAAGATGTAGCTTTTGTCTCCACAAGCAAAGATTGTTCTTTCTTTGCGTTTGTGGAGAATAGGATTTCACCAAAAAAAACTCATATAATTTTATTTAGTTTAAAATATCCTAAAAAATATCTAAAATTCCCAGTGATAAAAAAAACACAAAAACAAATAAAATTGGATTTTTATTATTGGTACTTTTTTTTTATATAGGGAGGTATTATTTAGGGATATCACTGAGATTATGACATTATTCATTGAGTTTAGATTAATGTTACTGGCCACTTTTAAATTTTTACATATGGTTTGTGATTTTATTTCATTTTATGTAATGTCAGTTGTGTATTATTGATGTAATTTCAGTTTAAATTTGTTGTTCATGTTCTTAATCTGTATTATTACTTTGTAGCTTAACATTTGGCAGGGTATAGTATTTTAATAAATTGTGATATTATTGCTATATAGAGACATAATATTGTTACTAATCATTTTCATAGTAAATGATAAACATACTAGTAAATTGCCCGTCAAAAATGACGATATCAGTTTTAATTTTTCTCTCCCTCCCCCCTCTCGCTCTCTTGTGTTTCTCCCCCCTTTCCTTGTGTCTCCTCCTCCCCTCCCCTGTGTCTCTTCCCCCCCTCCAGCCGTGTCTTCCCGTCTCTCCCCTATCCTGTGTCTTCCTCCCCCACTCCCCTGTGTTTACCCCCGTCCCCTCTACCCTGTGTTTTCCTCCCCCTCTCCCCTGTGTCTTCCCCCCCTCTCCCCTCCCCTGTGTCTCTTCACCCTCTCAACTCCCCTGTGTCTCTTCCTCTTCCCCTCCTCTGTGTCTCTTCTCCCTCCCCTGTGTCTTCCCCCCTATCCCCTCCCCTGTGTCTTCCCCCTCTCTTCTCTCCCCTGTGTCTTTCTCCCCCTCTCCCCTGCATCTTCCTCCTACCTCCCCTCTCCCCTGTGTCTTCCTCCCCCTCTGCCCTCCCCTGTGTCCTCCTCCCCCTCTGCCCTCCCCTGTGTCTCTTCCCCCTCTCCCCTCCCCTGTGTCTCTTCCCCCCTCCTCTTTGTCTAGTCCACCCACCTCTCCCCTCCCCTGTGTCTCTTCCCCCCTCCCCTGTGTCTTTCCCCCCCTCTTTGTCTTTCTCTCTCTCCCCTCCCCTGTGTCTTCCTCCCCCTTATCCCTGTGTCTTCCTCCCCCTCTCACCTGGCTCTTCCGCCCCCTTCTCCCGTGTCTTCCTTCCCCCTCCTCCTCTGCATCTTGCAGCATGGGCGGCACGCGCTTGCAGCCGCGAATGCGTGTACACTATGTGAACAGACGCAGCGCCCATAAGGAGCTGCGCATGCTTGCAGCTCTGTACAGACTTAGGAAGTGGTAAGTGTGTATGCTCCCATGGAGCGTTACTAACCTACTACAATTATTATATAAAATGTAGCTCAACAATCTTGTATCAATCACCAACATTCACTAAGCTCCACTGCGGGCTACAGTTTCATTAATTTGTAGATGGCATGGTTGGAAATTTGAACATTTAAAGTTATCTAGGGGCCATGTTCGATTGAGGTTTCGGGCGATCCGGTAGCCCGTAAATCAGGTCGCAAGTTAATTTGCTATTCAATTGGTGTCTTTTTCCGGGCTCCAAACAGGTTACGAGTTACGGCCTTGAAATCATTGCGATGGTTAAACCCGTATCTTATAGCCTCCGGAAGCCTTTGATCTTTCACTTTCGCAAGGCTAAAATCGCAAATCGCTATTCAATTGCTCAATTTCCCCAAGTCCACAAATGTTTTCACACCCATAAATAGCAAATGAAGGAGAATATCCAACGAGTACTAGAGAGGACCCGCACGGGGGTTAAACACCTATTCATAGCACTGTAAATGCAAATATGAAATCACTACTGCACTGTAAATAACGGTGAAAGCGATGATAGAGATTAGAATTAATTGCACAGCAGTCTCAAGCTCGCAAATCGGCAAGAAATTACATTTATTTTTAGGTTTCATTTCGGGGCTAAATTGATCTCGGGAATCAATGAGTTAATACTTATCAGGCCACCCATATTGACTAGGACAGTATTGGAATTAATTTTCATAATTCTGTATTTTGAGGTTTTGCAAGTCTGATAGCATATAGGTCCCCGAACCTAATTGATTGACATGTAACCTCTGTGTTTTACTGCTGTAATAATGACAGTCTCGAAATGAGAGGTTACAGGCTTGCTTAATTGATCATGTCCCTGCCCTGAACTGCTATGAACCAGTGCATGGTTTACGGTTTCGTCTTTGGGCCAGTAACTTGCGGGCTTGAGCAATTAAATAGAATTGCAATTGAAGACGAACGGGAGCCGGCAACTCACTTGCAGACATTCAGCGATGTGCGATCGAGTTGGGGACTTAGAATTGGATATGGCCTTAAGTCTGCACTTTCATATAAGCAGTTTAAATTAAGAAGTTAAATTTTAGTATTGAATTGTGAGCTACCAATCTATTGGGGTGTTCTTATGTACTTTTGTATGCAACAGAATCAGAAAACCTATCTAAAACATTGAGGAAGCAATGTATTAAAGAAAATATTATGCTTTTAAGAAGTTTTAAACTTACCTTAAAGATGTCCACAATTAAATTATTTGCAAGCAGTCAACTGAATGGAAATCTTATTAGTGTCTCAGCCAATCACAGATAATATCCTGTGATGCTTTTCTCTTTCATCATCCTGAGTAACAACAGTTGCAGGCTTATAAAAATAAACTTCCTGTTGCATTCAAAACACTTTGATTAAATAAACATCACAATGTAATTTTTTAATCTCTATAATAATTTAGATATATCAGTTTCGGTAACACAAAGTATTTAATGTGCACACCAAGCAAAAACAATATGTAATAAATATTTATATATTGGCTTTGCATTAAAACTGTGTAATACCGCATGAATAAGCTTAAAGGAAGCCATGTTTGATAATGGCTATGGATTGAAGAGAGAGTCATTTGTGGGCACATTTGCATGTTCCAGCTAAGCTTCCCAGAATACAGTGTAATAACAGTTTCTTCTCAGAATACTGAGCTGGAAGCAGGTTTTTTAACTTGCTTTAGACATTTAAATGTGATGACGACGCGCTGTTCTCCAGCGCGCGAAATACGTGCCACCACTTCATTGGGCTTGATAAGAATCTAGTTCTAACCTACCCAGTAGAATTGTGGGATTTGTTGGTAACCCTGTTAGCAGGAATAGGACCAGGACCAAGGTAGGAGAGGTTACCGGCTGTAATCATTTTCCCAAAATGACACTTTACACATAGATTATGCACAAACTGGACTCTTTATTGATAGAACACAACATATTTATAGGCACTGTAAAACATTAACGTAACTGGGGGATGAATACTTCAAACCATAGGGTCAGTCCCAGGCCCAAATCAGGAAATTCCTTTCTGCTCTTTGTACTTCGTAGGGGGTACTCACTGATAACCACTGTGGAGACATCAAGTCTGAATGGCATATATTCTTTTAGGGTGGGGACCAATTCCCCATAAGTCTGTACCCCTCCCCTGTGAATCCCACAAAACATATTCTATTAGAATCCCCAGGGAAATCCCGCATCCCCCCTAGAGAAATATTACTGAATAGATAATAGCATTGCACCCATATTAACCCTATCTGTGCCACCATGGTTGCAGCAGTCCTGATATCCACGTGGTCACTTACCAATAAAAACGGAATATTAAAAGATATCTAATGCATAAAACCCTTTACAGCATCTGGATAGCTATACAGATTATGCAATACCCCAGTTCCACTATTTCAAAGCAAAGATATCCTAGTGTGTAGTTTTTCATGCTCCATACTTATCCTGGTATAAAGATTAATGAGGAGTTATTCATTACACAGCAAATCCAGTGTTATTAAAATATGATAAATAAGATTGAAATACCACCTCCCCCACCCTTTATGACTGTCTCTAAATTTCTAGGTCTTTGGCGCCTGCTGACCAGCTGGATATTCCCTTGCCTGAAAAGAGAAGTAATTAACATGTTAGTGTCATTATCCGGATTAGATAACAATTAGATGACAATGCCCCCCTCCCCACCGAGAGTCGGGAGGGAGGGGGAGGGTAATTGTAAACCTTTTTTTCGGGGGACATGGTGTCAGATTAGCCCCTTTCATGTACATGGCCAGTAAAACCAAAATGGAGTCACCTAAAAATATGGAAGACACAGGCAAATACACTGCTCAAAAAAATAAAGGGAACACTTAAACAACACAATGTAACTCCAAGTCAATCACACTTCTGTAAAATCAAACTGTCCACTTAGGAAGCAACACTGAGTGACAATCAATTTCACATGCTGTTTTGCAAATGGGATTGACAACAGGTGGAAATTATGGGCAATTAGCAAGACACCCCCAATAAAGGAGTGATTCTGCAGGTGGTGACCACAGACCACTCCTCAGTTCCTATGCTTTCTGGCTGATGTTTTGGTCCCTTTTTAATGCTGGTGGTGCTTTCACTCTAGTGGTAGCATGAGACAGAGTCTACAACCCACACAAGTGGCTCAGGTAGTGCAGCTCATCCAGGATAGCACATCAATGCGAGCTGTGGCAAGAAGGTTTGCTGTGTCTGTCAGCGTAGTGTCCAGAGCATGGAGGCGCTACCAGGAGACAGGCCAGTACATCAAGAGATGTGGAGGAGGCCGTATGAGGGCAACAACCCAGCATCAGGACCGCTACCTCCGCCTTTGTGCAAGGAGGAACAGGAAGAGCACTGCCAGAGCCCTGCAAAATGACCTCCAGCAGGTCACAAATGTGCATGTGTCTGCTCAAACGGTCAGAAACAGACTCCATGAGGCTGGTATGAGGGCCCGACATCCACCGGTGGGGGTTGTGCTTACAGCCCAACACCGTGCAGTATGTTTGGCATTTGCCAGAGAACACCAAGATTGTTAAATTTGCCACTGGCGCCCTGTGCTCTTCACAGAAGAAAGCAGGTTCACACTGAGCACATGTGACAGACGTGACAGGGTCTGGAGACGCTGTGGAGAACGTTCTGCTGCCTGCAACATCATCCAGCATGACCGGTTTGGCAGTGGATCAGTAATGGTGTGGGGTGGCTTTTCTTTGGGGGGCCACACAGCCCTCCATGTGCTTGCCAGACGTAGCCTGACTGCCAATAGGTACCGAGATGAGATCCTCAGACCCCTTGTGAGACCATATGCTAGTGTGGTTGGCCCTGGGTTCCTTCTAATGCAAGACAATGCTAGACCTCATGTGGCTGGAGTGTATCAGCAGTTCCTGCAAGACAAAGGCATTGATGCTATGGACTGGCCCGCCCGTTCCCCAGACTTGAATCCAATTGAGCACATCTGGGACATCATTTCTTGCTCCATCCACCAACGTCACGTTGCACCACAGACTGTCCAGGAGTTGGCAGATGCTTTAGTCCAGGTCTTGGAGGAGATCCCTCAGGAGACCATCCGCCACCACATCAGGAGCATGCCCAGGCGTTGTAGGGAGGTCATACAGGCACGTGGAGGCCACACACACTACTGAGCCTCATGTTGACTTGTTTTAGGGACATTACATCAAAGTTGGATCAGCCTGTAGTGTGTTTTTCCACTTTCATAATGGGGGTGACTCCAAATCCAGACCTCCATGGGTTGAAAAATGTGATTTCCATTTTAAAATGTTTGTGTGATTTTGTTGTCAGCACATTCAACTATGTAAAGAACAAAGTATTTCATAAGAATATTGAATTCATTCAGATCTAGGATGTGTTATTTTAGTGTTCCCTTTATTTTTTTGAGCAGTGTATATCTACAGGTTTTAGCTACTAGCCAGGAGGTAACCCTGTCAGGTACTTTAAAAAAAAATCCTGTTGAAATACGTTGCATTACTCCCAACTACTGCTAGCTTATAGCCACATTAAATTCCCCCAACTCGTAAAAACGTAGCCCGTAACGTAGCCTGCAAGATTCTGCGGGTTATATGCAAAAAAAGCCTGTAACCGCTACGTTCCAATTTTGCTATTAAATTGCAACAAATTCACTGGTGATCAAGCCCATACCCCACAAGTGGAAACAAAAAGCCTACGGGTGCAAGAGAGGACTGTACATGTAGCACTTTAAATGCAAATATACACACACTACTGTACATATAATAAAAGGGAAAGTGATGTTAGGTATTAGAATAAATAGCACAACATTCTCAAGCTTGCAAATCTGCAATATAAAATACTTTATCTCATGTTTAATTTCTATGTTATATCGATCCCGGCAATCATTGTGTTAATACATATAATGGAACTCGCAATGTAATAGAATATCATATTTATGCTTTATCAATATTGCATCACATCTGGAATGTGGGTCCGATAGTAACTCGTAATTAAAATCCGTAAGACATTGAAATCCCACCTCCATAATTCAGTTATGTAATTCTGATGATCTCTGTTGCCATTGGCTTCATCTAAACCGTAACTACAGGTTTGACTAATTGAAAATGTTCATCAGCGCGCATCCAACGTTCGACAAATGGTTTACGGGTTTGCCTTGCAAGCATGTAGCTCGCACCCTGATTAAATTGAATACCTCTGTAACTCTGCAGAATTTCAAGCACGCAGCCGTTGTGGGTCTCACGTTGCAGTTACGGGCTTCAAATTTAATGTGGCTATTAGTCATGCAATAGGAGCCCCAGCATGTTATATTCTGCCATGTAGTCACCAATTCCACTGTCCCCAACATAACAACATCTTATACAACATATAACTGGTAGAAATTACATTGAAATTAACAATAACCACACTATCTGAGCCAAAAAGGGCCCTTGCTTGTGGGGTTCAGGGATGTCCCACCCTGGTCCGAAAAGTCAGTCATGACAGCTGTGTAGATCAGATCTTGTCTGGAGTGTACTGATATGTATCACATAGTTGACTTATGTTTCACCTTCTTGTTTTGCCACCTTGTGTGGCTTCATCAAAGTGGGGGGAAGTAATACAGCAGTCATGGTCAATGATTAGTAAAAATAATAAAAAAAATATAATCAATTTATCAAATTTTTTAATTAGAGAGACACATTGTTCCTTTTTACTTTTACCTAAAAATCCAACCATTGCCACTTTTAAGCCTTTCCTAAAAATATAAGAATATCTTGCCAGTTCTGGAAGGCTCACAATATCAGGCAATGACAATTTAACCCAGAATGCAAGCTTATTTATATATCATCTGAAGACTTTAGTGAGCAAACTCCCATATTATTTAAAAGACACCACATGAAATGCGTGTGTCATGCCTTTCTGACTGCTGTCTCCTGCTGATGACGTCAGACGCTGTCTCCTGCTGATGATGTCAGACACAGTCTCACTGTTGAGCTAGCCACATTATGCCACGATTATACCTCACTATGTTATTTGGGCGAATCTCTTATCAGTTTTATTGCAGAGTAAAGAAGCTTTAGAGTGGCTAAAATTGTAGACTTTGTTGTCCGTTACTAGCGGGTGCTTAACCTCCACTATACCAATTTTCCAGGTACTGCAGTTTTTGTGACATTGGTATCACCATACTCACTACCTATTTTTGGCTTCACAGCTAATTTTGACGCTGTGCCTATTCAGATATTATTATATTTTAAGTTATTTTGTAAGGCTACTTGACATTCCTTCCTCTTTTAGGGCCTCATTCAAATGCAATTTGGCCAATTAAATGGGGCTCTATATAAGCACATAGCATATTTGTTTACAGAAGTTTTTAGTTAGTGAAGATCTTGCTTTTGGATAGAAGTTCACTAACTAAAAACTTCTGTAAAAACAATATGCTATGTGCTTATATAGAGCCCTATTCAATTGGCTAAATCGCATTTGAATGAGGCCCAATAATGTTTTTGTTTTTTTTAGAACATATTTACCTTAAAGTATTTATTTATTCAATGTTTAAATTGACACATGCTTTTACTGATAAACTTAAACAATTATTTTTGGGTATATTATATAAGATATTCTATAATGCTTTAGTGATACATATTGGGAACCCGTAGTGTCCTTATGGTGATGTCTTTAATCAGCAGCAGACAGCAGATTTGTTCTTATAAATACAGTGTATATATTTTTATTCATTGTTATTTGATCATAGTTTTTTTGCATTTGGAATAAAAGTTAAGTTTTATTGAGACATATGTATGCGTGTCCATCTCCACATAATACAAGTGGTATGTTAAAACTATTATTATTAGTAGTAGTATTTATTATTATTAACTTTTATTTGTGATGCGCCAAAATATTCTGTATCGCTGTACAGGGGTTAAGAACAAGGAAGTATACAATTATTATACAATATTAGCAACTGTACAAGATGGAGGGCCCCGTTTTGAGCTTAGAGTCTTGTGAAAAGTAATTTCCCAAAGCACCCCACAAGAATGGAAGCTTGCTACTTACAATCTAAAGAGGAGATGAAAGAAGGAGAAATGGTTATTTTTTGGGGGGACATGATATAGGGAAAATGATGTTGAAATCCAATGGTAATACCTTGTTGCTTGGTTCCAGGTGATGCAAAGGCAGTCAGGGGTGCAAAGCAGTGAGTTTGTGGGTATGCCCATCATAAATGCTGGAGATATGATCTACTAATTTATAAGAAAGGCTTCATATTCTTTCTCTTATGTATTAAGTCTACTCTCAGCACTTACCAGTTGATCCAAGCCTGCCCTGATATTTTTGGTTAATTAAGTTGCATTTTTCATTATTTTGCCCAGTGCAGTCTTTGATCTTGGTGATAAGATTCATACAGAGTCCTACTTTTGGATCAGATATTTATGATCCTGATTTTATCTGGAAGGCGTCTTTATCGACTCAGTCCTATTAACATTCACATTACTTTGGTACACTAAGATTTCTGCTAATACAGTATTGTTGATATTTTCCCACTAAACTATAAGTACTGATTTAGGTGCTAATTAGATTTTTTTTTCTGAGGGCGCCTAATAATTAATAATAATAATAATAAAAAAATATATTACCTTGTGTTAGCTGGGTTACTGGCTCTGCCTTAGAAGTGTTGATTACCATTTTTCTTTTTCTGCGACATTTTGACAACTTAAGCATACCTTCAAGTGCATTTCTAGTTAGTGTCAATGTGGAAATATTGTATGGCAGCAAACCACATGATACAGGAATTTACGCTACCGGTTATTTTTTAAGAAGACAAACTTTCGAGATAACTTTAATGATTTTGTATTGAAGCTATTAAATTGACAAAATCAACTTTATTTTTTTAAGGAATTTGCAAGTTCCAAAAAATATGAACAGCGATGGATACACCATGGGCACCCAGTTACGCCATCCTTTTTCTGGGTTGGTGGGAAAAGACTTATGTCTTCGATGATTCTATGCTTTACTGCCCTAGCCATATTCTATTATGGTTACAATATATCGATGATGTGCTCCTTATGTGGACAGGATCTGAAGAAGACTTTGTAAATATTTTGAACAAATACATTTTTTGATTGAGCTCCACCTCTGTGATTCAGAGCTCACATTTAGTTTTTCTTGATCTTAAAATAAATAATCAGTGCAACTGCTCCTCAAAAGCCCAAAGACATAAATACATTGTCACTCTGGAGCGGCCAACATTCAAGAAAGGAATACCGATAGAACAATCTTTGAGACTATACAGAAATTGCAGTAAAGATGATGATTTTAAAAATGAGGCCAATAAATAGAGATTGTGATTCAAAGAGAGAAGGTATCCCAATCCAAAAATGGTAAAATACAAAAAGAAAAAAAATTACAAGAATGAGGAATATTTTATTGGATCTACATTGACTTATGGAGATAACTGGAGAGGAATTCAATTAGATCTATAATATATATTTTCAAAGCATTGGGAATGAATAAGATGGAACAGTGATATAAAAGACTGTCTTACCCCAAATGCTTCTTTTACATATCCAAAAAGTTTAAAGGACTCACTGAGCATGAGCCATTTTCAAACTGGACCAATACAATCTATGTGTCTGAACCCCATTAATGGTTCCTATCCATGTGGCAACTGTCTTCCATGTAAATGTATTACTCTAATAAAAACCTTCCCAATCACTGGGAAGAACTATATATATATATATATATATATATATATATATATATATAATAACTATTGTACAATAGTGTATTCAATTAAAAGCTATTTTAATTCCCCAGTAACAATACACATGAAAAATGTATTACAACAAAAACCCTAAATATCTTTTGACTTATGCAACAGATGGAGTCATACAGGGCCCTAGATAAGGTGACCTTGACAAAACACTATTAAAAAAGGAATGCAGATGGATCTACCATCTACATGTACAGGCACTTCGTGGCCATAATGAATGGGTTTCCTTCAGTGGATACTGAAGGAAAACCCTTGTTGGTCCAGTCAATATAATATTATTTCACATATTAAAAATCTAATTCAGTGATGCTTTTCTTCCTTAGCATATACAATTATATGAACAAGAATATTCTTTAAGACATGTATTTTGCATCAGTTAATCTTAAATTACAAAGCTGAACTATACATTGGTCTTGAATGCTATACAATGGTCTTGAATAATACAGTTAGACTTAAATGCCAAATTTTAAGTCTAACTATAAGTAATCTTAGCTTTGTTCCCCATTTTTTTTATTTTTATTTTTTTGGATGTTTTATTTATTCATGTGTATAAGGCAACTTGATCATGAGTATTGCAGCTTGTTAGATGTTGCGGTGAATGATATTACAAATCATTAAGGTATTCAAACTGTCATAGGGAACAAACCAGATATCAGGGGCCACAATATTATACTTGTCCTTCTAGGGCTTTATTTGGGCTTTATTTGTTTTTAAATGTATTTCACTTGTATTATTTCATCTTAACATTGCACCAAGTTTTAATCTAATTTCTAATAAAGATTAAAATTTTTACCCCTAAAATCTCCCTCTTTATAGTCAAAATTGCAAAAACTACACAGTTTTAGTTATCTAATTAACATTCCCACCAGGGGAAAAGTTGAATATTTTTAGATAAATCCCTTTTGTGTAGTCTAATTTTTTTGTGTGTATATATATATATATATATTTTATTTTTTTGTAGACACTTGATGATCTCTAATATTTATGTAACATGTTTTCAAACTTCAAAACTATCTTCTCTGTGAGCTCTGATATTCTAAAACAGGGGGATTTCCATCATTTGTTTTGTTTAAATTACTTAAAAAACAGCTTTGCAAGCTGTTTTACCAAATAACAAAAAATCAAACCGATAAGAAGTTGTAAGGATTGTCTGCATTAAATAGAGAAACATATTCAAGATATCACTACTTATAATCTCATTTATTAGTCTTCAAGAACAGATTTTATTATATAGATTGTAGTATCATCTGAATTAAATAAATCAATTGAATGATTTTAGCACTCTTGGTATAGTCTACAATAAATAAATCAGATTGCATGTTCTTAGTATGGTCTGCATTACATTAACTGGTTGGCAAGATCTTTGAAGTCTACATTCAATAAATTAGATTGTAAGCTTCACACCATAGTAGGTAAGGTTTATAGTGAGTGAGTGAAGTCATAGCTTTGACTAACTGTTGGAGATCTTATATCTAAAGACTCCCAGCTTATATATATATTTGTTTAAGACTAAGGTCCCAATGCTCAGATTCTTTTTCACATGTTCTGTGCATTATTAGACCAGTTGTCTTCATGGCCCTGTATATCCCTTATTCATATGTATATTGCTCAACCAGCTTCAAACATTATTAATTAAGACCTTAAATGTCTCTACTTTACATCCAGACTCCAAAGCTATCTTACTCTTATATTAAATTAGTTTAAATAAATAGCCATGCAAGCTATGAATGGGCAAATCAGACATTTACTGTCATTGGGGTCTCAGGCAGCATAGGGTTAAGTATCAGAATGTGCCTGTTTGTGTTTGTTAGATGGATCCTGCAGGGATAGAGCCCCCAGCATCCTCCAGCTACCCTATAACCCCTCTGCCCTCCTGCACTCACTGCCCCAACCTGGAATGTGAGGGAGGGGGGAGTCTAGAGTTACTTCCTTCATCCTTTAAATATCCCAAGTCTGGTGCTGTGTTCTGCTTGAGAGAGACCAGTCAGAGAGTGCAGCCTAGGGGGGACCAGTCTGAGAGTGCTGCCTGTGACAGACCAGTCAGAGAGTGCTGCCTAGGGGGGACCAGTCTGAGAGTGCTGCCTGGGGGAGACCAGTCAGAGAGTGCTGCCTGTGACAGACCAGTCAGAGAGTGCTTCCTTGGGGGGGACCAGTCTGAGAGTTCTGCCTGTGACAGACCAGTCAGAGAGTGCTGCCTGTGACAGACCAGAGAGTGCTGCCTGGGGGGAGTCCAGTCAGAGAGTGCTGCCTGTGACAGACCAGTCAAAGAGTGCTGCCTGTGACAGACCAGTCAGAGAGTGCTGCCAGGGGGGGCAGTCTGAGAGTCCTGCCTGTGACAGATCAGTCTGAGAGTCCTGCCTGGGGGAGCAGTCTGAGAGTGCTGCCTGTGACAGACCAGTGAGAGAGTGCTGCCTGGGGGAGACCAGTCAGAGAGTGCTGCCTAGGGGGGACCAGTCTGAGAGTGCTGCCTGGGGGAGACCAGTCAGAGAGTGCTGCCTGTGACAGACCAGTCAGAGAGTGCTTCCTTGGGGGGGACCAGTCTGAGAGTTCTGCCTGTGACAGACCAGTCAGAGAGTGCTGCCTGTGACAGACCAGAGAGTGCTGCCTGGGGGGAGTCCAGTCAGAGAGTGCTGCCTGTGACAGACCAGTCAAAGAGTGCTGCCTGTGACAGACCAGTCAGAGAGTGCTGCCAGGGGGGGCAGTCTGAGAGTCCTGCCTGTGACAGATCAGTCTGAGAGTCCTGCCTGGGGGAGCAGTCTGAGAGTGCTGCCTGTGACAGACCAGTCAGAGAGTGCTGCCTGGGGGGGCAGTCTGAGAGTGCTGCTCCTTAAGCTGGATCATTGTGGTACCAGCTCTGTCTATTCCTCATGTGCCTGCTCTATGAGCCCCTTCCCTGTCTTCCCACTCCCCTCACTTTCTCCATGCCCTGCCTATCACAGTCTCCCTGCTCTCTTCTCTAAGCTCTAGCTGTGCACTCCTTACCTCTGCCCTTCTAGTCCATGCTCTCCTGTATTCTCTGTTCCTGGACTCCATGCCCTGTATCACTGCTCCCTCTACTGTATCTCTGGTTTGCTTACAGTCTCCCTGCTCTATATCTGTACTCTCTCTGCTCTATCACTATACCCTTGCTGTCTCTTTTCTCTCTCTCTACACCCTTGCCATCTCACTGTCTCAGTACTCTCTGTGTTGGCACTATGTCCCCCTCCTGACTGCATTGCTTCCTGGGGTAATCACCAGCCTCTCTCCTTGATCTGGGATTAATCACTGGACTGCTGTTGCCAGGAGGAGACCCCAACTCTAAGGTACTGTGCAGGGTAGGGTGGGGGGATTCAAGACTAGGGGTATGAGTAGCAAATGTATGTGTCAAGGCAGCTAGTTATTAGTACTAATATTTGTGATTGGGTACTAACAGAGGGCAAATCAATGTTAGACAAAGTCACTGAGGGCTGGAAACCATGAACAGCAGGCACAGCTGCAAAATAGGGTTAACAGCACAGCTCAAGTTCCAGCACTCTGTATAATATATACATAGCATAGATACAGTGCCAGCCCCCTCCCCTCACATAACTCTACTCACTAATATGTATATATAAAGCTGTGATAGCTGCACGCCTCGCAGACTATCACTCCATGACATATATATTGTACAGAGCACATTCAGTCCAAGGCTTGTGCCATGTGTAATGCACAACAGTCAGTGATGGGTTCCCCTCACTGATGAAATAATGCACACACCACCTTCATTCAAGCAATGTTTAATCCATTGACTAACGCAGAGCGTGGCAGTGCCAGTCTTACCCTGACATACTACTATACGAACAGCCCTATTAAATTCGAAGCCTGTAGCGGCATACCCCAAATAGCTGCGGTCTTTGAAATCGGGTGCGTTACACAGCTTTTAAATTGAACCAGGCTGCGAGTTACGGGCTGTAGACGCAAACCCGTAAACCATTCTTGCGCACGTTGGATGTGGATGTAGTTACGTGTTTAAATAGAGCCAATGGCAAATGAGATCGTCATCATTATGTCACTGAAAAATGGAGGTTAGATTTCAAAGCCTTACGGGTTTCAATTACGAGTTCCGATCGGACCGGCATTCCAGAAATAATGCAATGTTAATAAATCAGTAAATAATATATTCTATTACATGCGAGTTCCATTATATGTATTAATACATTGATAGCCAAGATCAATATAACATAACACAGAAATAAATGTATTTTATATTGCAGATTTGCGACCTTGAGAATGTTGTGCTATTAATTGTAATAATATCACTTTCTCTTTCATTGAAAATACAGTAGTGTGTGTATATTTGCATTTACAGTGCTACGGATAGGACTTTAACCCCCTTGCGGGTCCTCTCTAGTGCCCGTTGGCTTTTTGGCTTCATTTGCGGGTTACGGGTTTGAACGCCAGTGGATTTGTAGCAATTTAATAGCTTTTTTTTAAAAAACGTAACAGTTACGGGCTTGACAGATCAAAGGATTTGCGGCCGCTGAGTTTAAATTTCGACGTCCCGTAAGGTTTTTCTGCCTGTAACCCGCATATCATTAGCGGGTTGCTTTACGAGCCAATTTAATAGCAGTAAGTCTTGCGGGCTACGTTACAGGCTACGGTTTTGCACATTGAGGGTATTTAATAGGGCTGGAAGACATGATTTAGCAGCTGTGCAGTCTCTTTCTCACACTCAGTTTGGCAAGAATCATAGGTACAGAGAATATAAAACATAGGCTTGACTGTGATAATTGCCAAATGGCTCACCTAGTCTGCCCATTTACTTACCTAAATGTTTTGCTTTACTAAACCTCCATATAGCATTATGCTTATCCCAGACATGCTGGAAACCCTTAATTATGTTAGTCCATACCATATCCACTGGAAGGTTGTTCCACATGTCTTCTACCCTTTCAGTAATGTAGTAGTTTTGCATGTTACTTTCCAACTTCAAATCATGACTTCTTCTTCCTGCATTCCTATTTTCGGGGATGATTCCCTCCTAAACTTTATTATATCCTTGGGGCCTCATTCAATTGCGATATGGCCAATTGAATAGGGCTTTATATAAGCACATAGCATATTTTGGTTATAGAGGTTTTTAGTTAGTACATTTCTATCCGAACGCAAAGTCTTCACTAACTAACAATGTGCTTATATAGAGCCCTATTCAATTGGCTAAATCGCAATTGAATGAGGCCCTTAGCAGTAATATTATTGTCATGCACATCAACAACATTGCTAATGATGGGGGCTAACATTCTTTTTACAATGAGAATGATGGACAGAAGTTTAACCCCTAGTACTACATTCTATATTAATTTTCAGCAGGTATTTCAGCTCCCTGTGCTTCCAGCGTCCCTGTGCCAAATTCCATCTTTTACATACTACTATGACATGTATAGACCAGGCTTTGTGTTTCATGCTGCACTGTGTCCCTGCTTCCAAGTTACTACACCTTCTCCCCTTGCTGTGCTTACCATATGTTTAAACAGCAGCATAAAACCGTGCGTGTTCATTTATATATATGTACTATGTCAGAAATGTCTCTACATGAATACATTATGTGAATATAAACACACTATTCAATGGCACTGCTCCAGAAGAAGTGTGCTGCAACCTTAAAATGTGCTGCACTGGATCTGGGCTTTATTACCCTAGGCATAAACACACAGCTGGTATAAACATCACACCATAGTGTAGAGAAGTCAGTGGCAGTGCCAGCCTTGTCCTTTACCTCATAACACAGTCAGAGCCAATTGTACACTCACAAGGGAATCCGTAGCTTTAAAAATAATTTATTTATTCTATGTGGAGGATCTAAAGAACAAAATCAGAGACCGATGTAGCTGTTTCAAATTTAAATTTTGCCGAATGCTCTTCTACAAAGAGATCAAGGGTGATAAAGATACTGTTAAAGGGACAGTGTAGTTAAAGTTCAGTCATGCATTTAAAAGAACAGGGTTATATTAATTGGAGAAAACTGTGATTTTATCTGATTTACATTAAAACCAATTTGAACAAAAGCACAATGTGTTGCATTTCAAAGATCCATAAGGCTCACTGCCCCTATGTTACTTGTTGAATAACAGAACAGACGAGCAGAAAACCTTTGCACACTGTCCATATTTAATGTACTTTTCCCACATTATAGATCAATTATTTCACATCCCAATTTTTTTTGAGTAATGTCCAATACATGATTGCTTGAATGCATACTAGAATGTTTTGGAATAGCGTGGCCCTTTAAGAAGTCCTGCTCAATGATGGTCACTGCATAACTATAGTACTATGTAAGTTTGCGAGTTTTCAATTGTGTGTCAGTGTCTTGGAAACAAGCACTATGTACATTTGATTATATGCTCAAAAACAGGGCCCTCCATTCTTTAAGGTGTTAAGTTTGTTTTTTGCCATGTACTAACCCCCTGTACAGCGCTACGGAATATGTTGGCGCGATATAAATAAAGATAATAATAATAATATATTATTATTATTATAATTTATATGTAATGCGCCAACATATTCCGTAGCGATGTACATAAAAGGCAAAGATAAATACAAATTAACACAAAGCAAAGCATGGAGGGCCCTGTCTTTGAGTTTGGAATCCAGTGTCCATGGTCCTTTCCCCACAGCACATTGCAAGATTGAAAACTCGCAGACTTATAACCTAAAGGTTTTGTGTGGGTTACAGGAGGAAGAGAGAGGTGATGAGCGTGTTAGGATGGAAGGTAATACGCTTTTTTAAGAGATGTGTTTTTAGTGAGGTTTTGAATGTTTTGAGGCAGGAGGATAGTCTGGTGGAGCGAGGCAAGGAGTTCCAGAGAATAGGGGCAGCACAAGAAAAGTCTTGAAGGTGAGAGTGAGAGGAGGTGACGATTTGTAGAAAGAAGAAGGTCATTAGCAGAACAAAAGGGCGGGTGGAAGAGTATTTGGAGATGAGAGCATACATATAAGGGGGTGCGCTGTTGTTGAGGGCTTTGTACGTTTGGGTCATCATTTTACATTTTATTGTGGAGGCTAAGGGAAGCAAGTGGAGTGATCGACTGAGAGGTAATGCTGACACTGAACGTTGTGTACGGAAGATGAGTCTAGCAGAGGTGTTCATAATGGATTGAAGTGGAGATAGTCGGGTGGTGGGTAGGCCAACAAGAAGCTAGTTGCAGTAGTCTAGTTGAGAGATGATGAGAGAGTGTATTAGGATTTTAGTTGTGCCTTGTGTAAGATAGTGGCAAATTCTGGAGATGTTTTTTTAGATGGAGATGGCAAGATTTAGTTAGTGATTGTATGTAAGGGATGAAAGACATAGCGGGGTCCAGTAGAATTTCAAGACAACGAGCTTGGGAGGAGGGGGTGATGATGTCGTTGTTGACAGTGAGAGAGATGTGAGGAATTGATGCTGTGGGAGAGGGAGGGAAAATTAGGAGTTCAGTCTTAGACATGTTGAGTTTGAGATGGTGGGTGGACATCCAAGAGGATATACTAGAGAGGCAGTTGGAGACGTGTGTTAGAAGAGAGGGGGGTAGATCTGGTGCTGAGAGGTAGATTTGGGTGTAATCTGCATAGAGATGATAATGAAGCCCAAAAGAGTTTATTAGGGTACCAAGTGAGTATATATAGATGGTGAAGAGGAGGGGTCGTAGGACTGATCCTTGGGGTACACAATAGACAGGGGGAGGAGCATAAGAGGTGCCAGAGAAGGAGACACTGAATGATTGATTTTGTAGGTATGATAAGAAACATGAGAGAGCAGTGTCTTGAATACAGAGGGAGGAGAGGACTATAGGCTAAAATATCAACCCTTGTGAGTAGAGGTGGTACTTTTCAGGATCTGAGGGACCCAGAAATAATTTTGATGGAAAAAGATAAGAACACAAGCGCACATAAGGCCATGCTCCTATACGAAGTGTCTCCTACTTCCTCATCCACCAACATACTGCATGATAATAACTGACAGGGGCAGGCAGAACTATTGTACATACTATTGTACGCCATCATCATCCCCACCTCCCAGGCCCATTGTCTTGGGGTTCCATTGGACCCTTCCCTCTCTTTCATTCCTCACACACAATCCATTACAAAATCTTGTCATTTTCACTTAAAAACATCTCCAAAATACTATCTTACACAAGACACAACTAAGATTCTAATACACTCTCTCATCATATCTTGTCTCCAGTACTGCAATACTCTCCTTGCTGGCCTCCCCATCTCTCGTGCGCTCCAATCCATAATGACACCTCCGCTAGACATCTACCATACTCAATGCTCAGCACCTCTCTGTCAATCGCTCCACTGGCTTCCCGTAGCCTCCAGAATCACATTTAAAATCAAGTGTAATTGTAATTAATGTATAAAGCCCTCAACAACAGCGCACCCCCTTATATCTCTGCTCTGGTTTAAAATACTCTCCCAACCACCCTCTTCGTTCTTCTTTCCTCCTTTCTTATCACCTCCTCTCACTCCCGCCTTCAAGACTTTTCTCATGCTGCCCCTAATCTCTGGATCTCCTAGCCTCGCTTCATTGGACTATATTTCTGCCTCAAAACCTTTAAAAAAAATCACTAAAATTCATCTGCTTAAAAAGTTTATCACCTTCAGCCTTAATATGCACATCTGCACACTCCACAGCTTAATAACACTCACACCCACAATTTACAGTACAACACACAGACACCTCCACTTGAGTGTACCAATTCCTTTCCCACCACCATCTTGCATCTATCACCTTTTGTATCACACCCAGACCCTTTAGATTGTAAATGTGTGAGTTTTCATTCTTGTTTCGATGCTTTGAAAACAAGCACTATGTACATTTGATTTTAAGCTCAAAAACAGGGCCCTCCATTCTTTGCTATGTGTTAATTTTGTTTCCGCCATGAACTTAACCCCTGTACAGCACTACAGAATATGTTGGCGTGTTACAAATTGAAGATAATCATAATAAAAATAATGTTGCACATGACTGCCCAGGTAAGGGATCCTGACAGCAGATCTATCCTAGGTCAGTACCTTGTTTGCCTATTGATAAATCCCACCATGACTATAGTACATGTGCATTTCTTGGTACACAGTAATATGACATGTGCACACTACCAGTCACATCAGTACAGTGGATGAAGTCTTTCCTTTTCTTCACAGGCTCTATGGATAACAAAGTGCCTGGAGCAGTATGGAATGGGGAGTCGGTGCCAGCCCAGCCTCTGGTGGAGAAGGAGGAACAGGGTGAAGGCCCTCATGATATGATAGAGCGAGGGGAGTGGAATAACAAGTTGGAGTTTTTGCTGTCTGTGGCTGGAGAGATTATTGGACTTGGGAATGTCTGGAGGTTCCCATACCTGTGCTACAAGAATGGAGGAGGTAAAGAAAGCTATTGTATTATGACAATATGACATCTGTTACAGGCCTACTGTGGGATAGGGCTCTCACACTTATGGTGATGTCTGTAATTTGAACTTGATAAGGTTATTCAGCATTTTGCGGATCTAGGTGTGAGTAGTAAGCATTGTATACGAATACTGAGCATAGTTTGAAGCTAGATGTCCGGACTTCATATAGTGTAAAGGTCAGTAAGAATATATATTTGTTGTTTAATCTGTCTGTCGTGTCCAACTCTTCGTGACCCTATGGAGTGCAACATGCCATATGCATCTTGTGTCTGGTTGTGCTTATGCATAAGGTTTTCTTTGAAAAGATAATGTAGTGGGCTGCCCCTTTCTTCTCCAGTGGACCCCGAGGTGTCTGACTTCTCTGCCCATCTTGGGTGACCCTACATGGTATATCTCACAGCTTCATTGAGGTACAAAAGTAACATCACCATGACAAGGTTTCGATCCAGAAAGGGGAGAATATATATAACTGTATAAAGCTAGATATGAATGCTCAATATAGCCTAAAGCTAGATACAAGCAGATAGCATTGCATGGAGTTAAGCATTGTGTGAAGCTACATGTGAATACGCCGCATTATGTTAAAGGTATATCTACGTTTCCCTGTGTTTCCCTTTTTCTAATCTAACACTTGCTGCTAATATCAGGCACACACATTGCATTGAGTCATCCTTTACACATACGGATACATTTTATTTAAAAATAAAACTTGTTTTCCACACCGAAGAGCTGCCTACATAGGCACCTGATACCTACCAATAGAAATGCTGCATTCAAATACGGATTTCAACTCTTTACTAACCTTCAAGCCAGAAGCAGCTTAATGCAGAGATCTACAGATCAGTGTCTGACTCTTCCTGTTTTCTTCTGCAAGGGGAACTACACATACCATGATTTCTTCCTGCACAAACTGCCATCACTGATTGTTACATTGTATTAAAAATATAGCTGCCTGTGATTGGCCAAAACAAATTATGAATTTTATGCTAATTTTAGCAGGGATTTTCAGGGGTGTTAACTCACAAAAGCAGCTACTTGCAAACTGAAGAGATTTAGCTTTTTTATGTTTATTCTGGTATTTTTTCATGCAAATTTTTTTTCCATACACTACTGATTCTCCTCTATCTGATGCATTAATAATTCAGGAAACTTACATATGCGTTAAGCTAGGTTTGAGTAACAAACATTGCATGAGACTAAATGTAAATATTCACCATTGTTTATTCTAATTGTTAATTGTCTGCTCTTTAATAGAGGATATTTAAAACCAGTATATAAATAATGATATCATTGATGCGCCCTTCTGTGAAAATGGTCAGACCATGGGTAGCCAGTTATGTTTCACAAATTTAAGGTCCAGTATTCATATTTTTATGGATTCACAGTTACATTTATGAATATAATTGCATTCAGAAGGGGCCTGGAATTAAGCTTGTACAGTGAATAGGTTTTAGGAGCAGAGCAACATGAGTGTTAAATATCTGTCATTTAATAATGAATTAGAGGTCCAGAAAGATGGAGGTCCTTGTTCGCACACCCTGGTCTTCCTATTAACTTCCTCTGGGCCAGACTTTACATTATCAGCCTTATTAAATTGCAATTCGGCAAATTCTAAAGGGCACATAGCATATTTTCTTTACAGAAGTTTTTAGTTTGGGAAGATCTTGCTTTTGGATAGAAGTTCACTGACGAAAAACTTCTGTAAAAAATTTATGCTATGTGCTTATATAGAGCCCTTTAGAATTTGCCGAATTGCAATTTAATAAGGCTGTATATATCCATGTGTGTAACATTGTATCAGTGCAGTGAAGCTGAAACATTGTATCTGTAACTGTGGAGCTACGTGTAAATACTCAGCTTTGGGTTACGTTTCATGTGAATATACTTCTGATTCTAGGTGTTGAATACTTAATATTACACCATGTGAATATTCTGCATTATGTGAGGCTAGGTATGTATACTCAGCATTGCCTGAAGCTAGATGGAAATACTTGGCTTTGCCTGAAGCTATATGTAAATACTCAGCATTATGTTAAGCTATATCGGAATACTCAGCTTTGTGTGAAGCTGCATACGAATACCTAACATTTTGTGAAGCCAGATGTGAATTATCTGCATTGCCTAAAACTAGAAGGGAATACTCAGCATTGTGTGAAGCTAGGTGTGAATAATCAGCATTGTGTGAAGCTAGGTGTGAATAATCAGCATTGCCTGAAACCAGATGTGAATACTCATCATTTTTTGAAGCTACACGTGAATACTCTGCATTGTGTGAAGCTACACATGAATTCTCACCTTCAGATTGTAAGTTTGCGAGTCTTCAGTCTTACATGGTGCTTTGGGAAAGCGATATGGACGCGTGATTCTAAGCTCAAAGACAGGGCCCTCCATCCTTTGCAATGTGTTAATATTGAATTTGTCTTTGCCTGGAACTTAACACATGTATAGCGCTACAATATGTTGGTGCATTACCAAATAAACAATAATAATAATAATGTGTGAAGCTACACGTGAATAATCAGCAATGTGTGAAGCTAGATGGTAATACTCAGTTTTGTTTGAAGTTGCATGTGAACACTCTGGATTTTGTGAGGCTAGATGTGAATTGTCAGCATTGCCTGAAGCTAGACAGTAGTACTTAATATTGTGTGAAGCTAGATGAGAATACTAAGCATTGTGTGAAGCTACATGCCAAGCTAGATGTGAGCAACTAGCATTGTGTGAGGCTATATGTGACTACTCAGCAGTGGGTGAAGCTACATGTCAAGCTAGATGTGATTACTCAGCATTGTGTGAGGCTAGATGGGACTACTCAGCATTGTGTGAAGCTACATGCCAAGCTAGATGGGACTACTCAGCATTGTGTGTAGCTACATGTCAAACTAGATGTGATTACTCAGCATTGTGTGAGGCTAGATTATTATTATAGATGGGACTACTTAGCATTGTGTGAAGCTACATGTCAAGCTAGATGTTATTACTCAGCATTGTGTGAGGCTAAATGGGACTACTCAGCATTGTGTGAAGCTACATGTCAAGCTAGATGTGATTACTCAGCATTGTGTGAGGCTAAATGGGACTACTCAGCATTGTGTGAAGCTACATGTCAAGCTAGATGTGATTACTCAGCATTGTGTGAGGCTAGATGAGACTACTCAGCATTGTGTGAAGCTACATGTCAAGCTGGATGTGATTACTCAGCATTGTGTGAGGCTAGATGGGACTACTCAGCATTGTGTGAAGCTACATGTCAAGCTAGATGTGATTACTCAGCATTGCGTGAGACTAGATAGGACTACTCTGCATTGTGTGAAACAGGTGGTAATACTTCATGTTATGCAACTCTAAAAGTTGTCATTCAAAATATTGAAAAGCAAAGTGTAAGTACAGGCAGACCCCGCTTAACACTACCCCGGTAAACACTGATTTGCTATAAAGCTGTTTTTGCCTGACACATCCCCCATTTTATATAACACAGTCCCGAGTAACACTGATTTGATGCTTGTGTATCATCCAAAACACCAAGAGCCATAAAAGGAATTTTAAAATCAAGTTTACCTGTGATTTAGTCTATGTTAACATTTACCCGTTTAACACTGTTTCGTTTAGCACTTTGTCTTCTACAGAAGGGATATTCCTGTACTTATATACAGGTATACCCTGTTTAACGCTACCCCTTTTAGCGCTGTTTTGCTATAACTCTATTTTGACCCATAATTCCCTGTTTAACGCTATAATGCTGTTTTTGCTGCCAAACCCCTTTTAATGCTCTGATACTCAAAAAAAAAAAAAAGAATCCAGGATGAGCCAGGAGCTTCAACATCCCAAATTTAAAGTCTATATTTCTGCTAATGTTTAGTTTGTGTTAGTGTTATGTTTGCTGTTTGTTTGAAGTTCATATAAAACAAAAAAAGTTTAAATTGCAGTTGTGTATTTTTATTCACGAGTTCCCCTAACCCGATCTTTCCCATGTACAACTGTCCCATTTAGAGCTGTTTCGCTTAAAGGGATATCTAAGTGAGCTAGATTAATACATTTGTGCACTCTGTAGGGAAAAAGCAGCCTATATGTATGCAGCACATCTCATAAAACATTTAATTTATATTAATATCTAAAAATCCCTCTAATTATCTACACAACTTCCTGGTGCCCCCCCCCCCCCCCCAATCAGCATGCAGCACCCGGGGAGCAATATTAACCCACTATTTACCTGCTCTGGCTAGCTCAGCCAATCTCCTTGCAGCTTCCTCCTTGCAGCTTCCTGTCACATGTCAGTGATACACTACATTTCCCAGGCTCCTTTGCTACAAATCCCATGCTGCTTTGCACCACAGCCAATAGGAGAGCAGTGCCATTCATCACTGCTGGTATATGACTCATCCCTACTTCCTGTCTATGCTGTGGGCTGTTGCCATAGCAACTAACATAATGCTATGTCTGAAATCCTTCTCCAACTGGATTGGCCAAAAAAAATTGCAGGGGTTGTTAACCTTCATTTTAAACTGTCGGAAATTACAATGGATTTTGCTAACTTCAAGGTAAGTGTTTAAATGTTTATTTTGGTATTTTTTCATGCAAACATTTTGTTTCATACACTTCTGATTCTCCTCCATCAGATGCATTCATAATTCAGGAAATGTATATATCCGTTTAACACTCCTATTGCTTGAAACCTATCTACAGCGTTAAGCGAGGTATAGTTGTACATATCATTGCACTGAAGGATCACACAGTTTTATAGTGTAGGTATGTGATAGGCACAAATTAGCTTTTGAAGTCAGCCACAAAGCAGGTGTTGATGAGTGAAAGATGCAGTTTTTACCCAATATGTCAAAGCTTGAAAATCTCGTTCTTATATCCAGGTAAAAATATGGTCTGTACTTCCAAACCTGAATGGTTAAAGTTTAATTATTTTTAGATCTTGCCTTTTCTATATATTGTATGTTTTGTAGAAGAAATACTTTCTTATTTGAACCAATATGGACCACAGCTGATAATACCATGCCATGTGCAGAGACTGAAGACCTCAGTTAAGTGGCCACATTAATGCTCTAACATGCAACAGTTTGCTGTAGATTACCATAAGATAAAAAACAATACAAAATATATAGTTTTTATAAAATGCAATTTTAATTGTGAAATTTAAACTTCTTTGTCCTTTAACAAGAAATAAAGCCAGTAACTAAATCAGAAAATGTCAAACTCATGTGTCCTGAGGATTTCTTTCTGTAATAATCATCTGTTTTTATCAGCAAATAATGTCAGGCAATGTAAAAGTCACTGATACTTAGATACTAATGTCTCAGCCTCTTATTCTGAGTTTCTCCATCTCCTAAGTGGCAATGTTCAATGAGATGTGATTCTTGTTTAATTGCCTGTGTCATCCACCCGTGTAAATGGACCATACAGCTCTTCTTATATAACTTCCCTTTACTATGTACACATCTTAAGTTTACAAAACAAATATATATGAAAGCAAAGGTATTTGTGTGCTAATGTATGTTTATGGGCCATGCATTCTGTCTTATAGACCATGTATATCTTCTTAGTCTATGGACCATGCATATCTTATTATTGGCTATTCATATCTTCTTTTTCTATTGATTCTGCATATATTTTTTTTTTATGGACTATGCATATATTCTTAGTCCAGGGACCATACACGTCTACTTATGGACTATGCATATCTCCTTAGCCTATAGATTAGCCATCTATTCTTATGGACGTTGTATCACTTCCAATCAGCTATTGATATTGTCTTATGAACTATGCATATCTTCGTAGTCCACAGACCATGCATATCTTCTTATGATTTGTAAAAATTAAACCAAGGTCTGGAATTCATATCTTTATGGATATACAAATATCTGAATATAAATGCATTCAGTAGGGCCCAGGAAGGAAGCTTGCATATAGTGAATAAAACAGGAACAGAAGAACATAACACAAAGACTGACATTTTAAACATACATCTACCATTAGCCACCATTATAGATATATTAAGGAAAGCTTAAAATGCACTTCAGTGTAAATTGGCTTTATGATTTGAAAAAAAACCCCATGGCCATACATATAATTTGGCCTGCTTTGGCACTGTGGTGGAGCTAGTGAATGGAGGGCCCCAGTGCAAAATTGGGAACCACCCATACAACTTCTGCCTGCGTACATATATAGGCATGATAAGTGCTCATGGGGGTCAATAAAAAAGCTAAAAAATAAAGCTAATTTTCTAACCTTCTCCCCTAATAAATTAAGAGTCCCAAAATACCCCAATGTATTGGTAGTAGAGGGCTCCGAGCCTATAGTGGGTCCCAATTCTTTGCACCTGCTGCAGCTTTCCCTTGCATATATCCACATCTGGCAGTACCAAGTTAGAACTTAGTGTTAGTGTAGCAAGAAATAAGTATGTTGCTGTGATTTCTTCCAATGAAAGGGTTACACAAGGGGTAAGACCTTGAATTCCAAGAAACAGCTTTGTCCATTTTGAAACCGGCTTAAGGATCTGCAGGAGAGATCAGCTTGTCCCTCCCCTTGTCTGATTGGCTGTGAATCTGATGGTGGGGTGAGGTGTGAGGGAGGGGTAAGAGCCGCACAGCTTTACTACATTTCCAGCTATGAAAGTCACAGGTTGAAGGTCTAAACTCTATTGAGAAATGTTTAATTAGTCAGTTATCCAATTAGTGCGACTACCTAGCAACAAGAGAGGCTGCCATCAATTGGATTAGATGTATGATCATTCTGTGCTGTAGTAATGAGCAAATCTGCTTTGCATTGAGTCAGCGTGCAACAAGTCAACCCCCCCCCCCATCTACAGCAAGTTTGCCCTACTTCGAGTAACCCTACTATAATAATACTATGAGTTTTTACATAGAGTAAGCCTGCCTCCCAGTGAGTGAGCATACTGTAATATTGCAATGAGTGGATGTTTCCATAGAGTAAGTCTGCCTTCTAGTGAGGGATATACTGCAATAATGCGATGAGTGGACCCCCAAGGAGTGGGCATACCTTCCATTAAGTGAGCATACTGGAATAATACAGTCAGTGGATACCCACAGACTGAGCTTGCTTCCAGTGAGTGGGCATATTATTGTACTACAATAAGTAGGCCTTCCTTCCAATTAGTGATCATACTGTATTAATACATTGAGTGAATCCACATTGTGAGTGTATATTACATTAAGAGCTAATGTCGTTACCTGAGTTATATTATTCTCAGATGGATATGACCTCTTCCCAATGACAAGTTCTTTTTGATGATTTGAGACATTTTAAAGAGTAAATCTTCTTTTGCCTCCCACAAGTATTTTTTAATAAATGGAGATTTTTCTGGCAAAACAGTTGCATGAATGTGAAACGTTGTTACTGTAAATTTTATTAAAACCATAATAATTACGGTAATTTATAATTATAGTGACAATATGGAGGTTTCAGATATGGTATAATTTAAAATGGTGGGTAATAACAAGTGCTTTAGCATGCTTTAGCACTTGAATGTTATAAAAAACAATTTTCCAAAAGTAAATTTACTTTTATGTTTTTGAAATTGTATCTGGCAGTCTTTTTGTTACACCCACTCAGAACGCTCTGGTATCTCTTGCTAATGTAAGCTCATTGGTAATAATTGCTGATTACTTTGCTGATTACATCCTACTTGGTGCCTGAGCATGCCCAGTACTTTCTTTTACACACGACTAACACTGAGGACTATATATTCAAAACCCCAACAACAACCCCTGCTGTTAGATAGAAAGATAGATAGACAGATAGATAAACAGATAGATAGACAAACAGACAGATAGATAGAGAGATAGAGAGAGAGATATAGATAGATAGATAGATAGATAGCAGTATCCTTAGAACTTGGATCAGAAAGGCTTACTAACAGCGACACATGGAAGATTACTGTTAAAACATTTTTTTTTTTAGACTGGGACTCTGCTTTCTCTGTGCACGACTGCAGTGCCCAAAATGTGAGACTGCACCAGAATATGTCAGGGTGTCAAGAGCGGAGACTGTTTTCCTAACACAGAACAATGGTAATAAAGGTTTTTTGCCAAGTAGTGATGGCCTTTATCATATAGTCACATTAAATTTGAAGCTCGTATGTGCAACGTGAGACCCGCAACGACTGCGAGCTTGAGATTTTGTGGATTTATGGTGCTATTAAATTAGAACATGCTGAGAGTTGCGGGCTTGAGAGGCAAACCCGTAAACCATTTTTCGCTCATTGGATGTGCGGCCATGAATGTGATGAAATAGTCAAACTCCTAGTTACGAGTTTAGATGGAGCCAGAGATCATCAGAATTACGTCACTGAAAAATGGAGGTGGGATATTAAAGTCTTACCTGGTTTAATTACGAGTTACTATCGGACCCACATTCCAGAATAATGCAATATTGATAAAGCCGTAAATATGATATTCTATTACATATGAGTTCCATTATATGTATTAACACTTTGCTGGGATCGATATAACACGGAAATTAAACATGAAATAAAGTATTTTATTGGGCTGGTGTGCAAGCTTGATAATGTTGTGCTAGTAATTCTAAGACCTAACATCACTTTCCCTGTTCATAAAAGTACAGTAGTGTGTGTATATGTGCATTTAAAGTGCTACGGGTTGAACTTAACCGCCTTGCGGGTCCTCTCTAACACTCGTTGGGTTCTTGGCTCCATTTGTGAGTTACGGGGTTGAACGCCAGTGATTTTGATGCAATTTAAAAGAGCAATTGGAATGTAACAGTTACGGGCTTGAAAGAACAAAGGATTTTGCAGGCTTGCAAGTCGATTTCTCACATCCCGTCGGGTTTTCTCACTCCTTCCCCACAAGTCGTCGGTGGGCTGTTTTAAGAGGACAATTTAATAGCCATAAATCTTGTGAGCTATGTTACGAGCTATGTTTTACACTTTAGGGGAATTGAATGTGGCTGATAGACTACATACTTAGTGCATATGGTCTAGTTTGAGTAATATTATATGTTGGAGAATCTATTTTACTAGGAGAGGATCTGCCAAAAACATTTTCACTTTAATCAAGGGAGACCGGCGCTACACGAAGTAGAACCACGGAATATGTTGGCGTGTTACAATTAAACAATAATGATAAGTGTAAAGAATTTGCCACCATTTTTACCACTGAGTAAACTCAAAAAATACTCCTGAAAGAACTCTGTTCCATATATTACGCATCTGCATTCCTGTTGCCAACCTTTCAACTTCGGCCATTGCGTATCTGAGCATACATTACATCTCAGTCAGTCAGTTACCTGTATCAAGGTTGATTATTACAGTAGCTGTTAGGACGCTTGCTTGTTAACCATTGCTAGTTATACCAACAGAGGTGTCTGCATCTCACGTGCTGGGATTTTTGTGCCATCAGCACTTTTTAATATCTCATTTGATTCTCCTGTAATTTTCCAGAATCATAATTTTGTACTGACTAAGACTGACCACATAGTCAGAAAATAAGCATTACATTGTGATTTCTTCTGGAGCATTGGTTGGTGATGGTGTTCCTCAAAAGACCACTGTATGATGACTGAAACTGGAAAAATGTTAGCCTGATTAAGCGTATAATTAGGCAGCAAAAATGTCATTAAGTAAGTGGGAAAAAACAAAGCTTTGGTACCTTTTCTAGTTTGTTGAGGCAACCATATTACTTTGATGAGGAGAAATGTCCTCCAGAAATGTAACCTGTCTGCTTCAGTGTATTTGCAAGGGAAGGGGGCAGATGTCAAATGTACAAAGCTCCAATCATTTAAGAAGTCCCCTCAATCTTTTCCCTCTTCGCCCAACCCCTACCTCTACTGTACAGTCAACTATTGCATGCCTTCATGCTTTAAGCTTTCAGGAAGTGCTCAAGTCAGACAACATGGAAACTTGCATCATACAAACTATTTTTCAAAAGTTAAAATGGTAGGTTGTATGTAACACAATCTTTTAAATAAAATATTCTAATATAACCCGTATACAGTCTTGGTTGCTCTCACTAACATACCTTTTATAGTTGGGAAAGCCTTATTCTCTAAAATAGAGGGCATCAAACTTAAGCTTGCAAGCACAGACAGGTTAATCCATTCTGCCTCCTATTCATTTAGAGGGAAAGATTTGTTTATTTTATTTCTGTTTCACATAATGTTTTTAACCATTATACTATACATCTGAGGTTTTTCCTGTGTGTTTCTTGCATCCAGGATATTTGTTTAATTTCAGACCCAAATAAACATGTTCATTATGCAGGCACCTGATGTAATGTATGAATTATAGTTAATGTGAGAAACTGATACAGCAACTGCTAAATAAAACCTTCCCCCGTTTCTCAGTTCCCCAGGACTGGCCAGACCTTGTTTGCAGCTGTTAGTTTTGCATGGGAAGCTCAAGGCCAGGACTAACTGTCCAAGGATCAGGTAGTTAATGGGCCAGAGGAGATATCCTATTTATAGTATGACTAGCCACTTGCTCGTCAAAAATGACAGCAAAAAAATGTGAAGCCTTGTAATGCTGCTCTCCCCCCATCTAACTTGCGGGCCTCGCCATTAGCGCTTTTGGGACTCATTGCAAGCCTTTCACCCCCTCTACTTTACGGGCCTCGCAATGAGGGCCTTCGGCACTCATTGCGAGCCTCTCCCCCTCTCTACTTTATGGGCCTTTGGCGTTCATCGCGGGCCATGGCATTTGCTGCACATGCGCAAGTCCGTAACTTTGCTCTCCCTCCCCTGTGTCTCTTCCCCCCCCTCTCACCCTTGTGTCTCTTTCCCCCCTCTCCCTTCAGGTTCGAAAACATGTGCGAGCCCGCAAAGTGCATCCGAGTTACAGCCTTGAATTTTTTTTTCGTTTGTAACGGCTGCCATTTTTTTTCAAGCCCGTAACTCAGAATCCGTTGGGAGGCCGCCAAAAGATGCCAATTGATTATCACATTAACTTTCAACCTCACTTATGGTCTCCTTGCCTCAGTGGGAGACAGGGAGCCCATAAGTGAGGTTGCAAGATAATTTCCTATTCAATTGGTGACTTTTGGCATCCTACCAAAGGCTTCCGAGTTATTGGCTTGAAAAAAAAAGGTGGCCTCGGAAGCTGTACAGAGCTTCTCCCCCCTCTACCTCGCAAGCCTCGCCTTCGTCAATCAATGCGAGCCTCTCCCCCCCTTCTAACTTGCGGGCCGAAGGCGCTCATCGCAGGCTTTGCCCCAACTCTACTTTACCCTCATTGCGCATGCGCAAACACGTAATTTTTAACATTGCGTTACTGACAAACTCACAATTACGATAACTATATATGTGATTCGAATGTATGAATAAATATATGAACATTATTCATTGGAAATGATAAAAAAAAAAATTAGAAATTGAATTTACTACATTTTGGCTGTTCCTCAGCTTAATAGGTCCTCCCACCAGAGTGGTTTAGATTTCAGTAATTAATCCCCACATTAGTAAATTAAAGTGTTCCTTTTGCATATGACCTCTGTGGTAACAAATACTGGTTGTCTTCTCATTCTGACATGTGCAAAACAAATACGTTAATCAGGGAATCATCCACCAGTAATAAGAGAAATTATATACTGATAAGAAGGCCAGACAAGTGGGAGTAATCGTTGAGCTGAGGTACAGCTAAATGTTGTAAATTCAATTCATTTTCCAATTACTACAGGGCTTTTTTTAATAACTTATTTTACTATCCTACTTTGTCATTTCCCAAATTGTATGCCATTCATGTTTTTAACACAATTTTCCCACCATGAAATAAATATGAGTTTATTAAATATTAAAGGGCCACTGTAGTTTTGGAAAATATCACAATTGGGGGAAGTAAGTAACAAACTATAAAGGTTAGTAGCTGTGTAAAGCATACATATAAAATATTTTTAGATAGAAGTTTATTTTCTTAAGATGTTTGCGCATACTGTCACAATCCCCCTGACCACCAGCCCCTTTGGACTCTTATGACCCAGGATGGATTAAGAAAAACAGGCCATTACTCTGGCCACATAATGATTTGAGGGAGCTCTTATTGTACCTTGTCTGACCCACCCGCATGTGTTCGATATTTGTTTCATAGTTATTTAATATGTTTTTATGTTATGTTGATTCCCCATGTATGATGTTAGATGCTGTTTCCACTCTCCCTGCATCACAGTTTATATTCAAACTGAGAGATCCACTTCTTGTTAGTTTTGCTCCAGACTTGATAAAGTGAGGTATCAGATATCACTGTCTCTGACTGGATTAATATGTATATGGAACAAGATATCTACAAGATATATGTGTCAAAATCCTCAGAGAAGATAAGAGCTGACCTGGCTTTATACAACTAACGAAGTGGATGTTAGGATGCCTTGGTGAAGGGACCAAAAAGAACATGAAAGATCTGCTGGGTAGGTTTGGCCATAACAGCCTTTTCAAGGTCAACTGAAATAAGCAGATCTCCACATATACATTGTTCCATATTGTCTGACTTCAGCAGTTCCAAAAAACTTGGAGCTGGATGAAATATGCTCATCTTATCTATCAGTGTTGAGAAGGAAACTGATGGGAAAAGTGGTTAGATCATTGGAATTTGTAGTATTGGACACAAAACCACTTCCCCTGTGCCTACCTAGATGTTTAACTGTAGAGATGTAAATACATGTCTCATACAGGCAACCTACACCATGTTTACCTTCAGGGACCAGCAGAGGTCTGATTCAAATTGTGTCACCATACAGTGGTCCATAATAAAATTATGTGAGCCTAAAATCTGTCAATCACCTTCCTTCACACTGCCAGAGATTTTCATTTTTCCATGCTGTGTTCAGAGTTCATCATTTAAGGCAGTGGGTGTCCATGTGTGTCTTTATAGCTATTTATTTTCAAGAAAACAATATAATGCCATTTTTTGAAATTACAGCTTGCAAGCTCTTTTACTATAAAACAATAATTAAAATAGACTGGAAGTTCTCTGAAAATAGACTATTAAATATAACCATGCCATGGTGGGGAAGTTTTCTATATAGTGGTTGTACTTTCTGTTTTGCCACAAAGAAAGCTACTGAGTAGTAGCTAAGTATGTTATGGTGGATACCAAGGTAACTGAAATATCCTCCACTGCACAACCAGTAAGGAAAGAAAAAAACATTATCAGTAGACTTAAATGTCTTGAGAAGACCGGTGGACATGCATAACTTCTCAGTGTACAGTGTTTCTCTGCTGCTAAGGATTCTGGGTAGTTCTTTCTGTATCATAATCCAAGGCACATAGCCTTAATCTTTTTGCTTCTAGACCCACTTAACATGGGAATCCGTTTTGAGACTCATTTGCATGTCACTACCCAGAATCCATAGCAGCAGTAAAACTTTTTACTGAGAAGTTATATGGAAAAAGGTGTACTCCGAATGCTCTTTTGTTCCTCTACTGAGAGGCAGTCAGAGAGTTACAATTATCGTCTAGCTACCAACTCAATGGATAGTAAATGCACTCTTCCAGTAAGTTAATGTTACTTCCTTCAGTCTCTTATTGAAGAATGTTTTTGAGTTACTCCAATTGTTCTTACCAAAGAGACACAAATATAATCTTCAATTATTCCACTAGGGAAAAAAAAGTGCTCTAAAATTTTGTACAAGCTCCATTACCGTCCCCCACACCACCCTGATGTCTTCTCATTCCCCATTTTTTCCTACCCGTATCCTAAAAAAGAAAAAAACATAGGTTTATAAACATTTTGAGCTTTATTTATTCAGATACATGTGTTTGTAAAAAAAAAAAAACACGTGTGAGTGTACATTGCCTCATTCAAGAAATAGATTTTCAAAAGCCAAAAAATATATGTAATTGTTCATATCACCCTTAAGGTGGTCAGTTCACATTTCTATAAAAACAGTTATCTGCTCTTCTCACCGAATAAATTATAATTTACCCTAGGCTGCTGCAGTAGCAGTGACCTCTACCAATTGTGGACCCTAGTGCTTTGCATCTGCTGCACCAGCAATTGCTTCTGTACTGTCCAGGTGGTAGGAGAGGATCTGCCCAGGATGCTGTCCTGATGAGAGTATTTATTTGTTGTGTTGCTAAGACTCTGACTTGCCTCTGCCCATGAAGTGTCTACTACAAACCTAGACCAGTCAAAGTAGATCTTAGGACAGTCCCTATGTCAGATCCTCCCCTGAACACCTAATAGGGGGTGGAAAGAAGCATAGCTACTGAAAGTTACAATGCTAAGGTTCAAATGGCAGTTTTAAAAGCTACACTGAATTTATTTCCTTTGAATACTAAATAAACAAAAGCCCATTGTATGAGTACTACAGTGGCGCATCAAATATGCTCCCTCTATTATTAATCTAAGATCTATGTGTACCCTGAACAAAAACCCTTTATTCCTCATTTCCTTATTATGAGTTTATTTCCTTAATATGAGATTATGGTACCTGTATATTTAACCCCTCTCACCATCGCATATATGGCCACCTTGTTCTATCTCTGTTCTTTTTCTTTATCTCTTTGTTCTCTTGATGTCTCTATCTCTCCATAAACATTTTTATATATCATAGTCACATACTATTATTTTGCCTTATTTCTTTTCACTTTCAGGAGCCTTCTTCATCCCATACCTCATCTTCCTCTTCACGTGTGGAATCCCTGTGTTCTTCCTGGAGACTGCTCTGGGTCAGTACACCAGCCAAGGAGGTATCACATCCTGGAGGAAAATCTGCCCCCTGTTTGAAGGTTAGTAATGTTTAATTAACTGATTATAATTGTGAACTGGCGGTCTTGGTACATATTGGTACCAGTGACAAAGTTAGTGGAAGATGGAGTGTCCTATAGAATGATTTTAGGGAACTAGTGGATACGCTTAAGGCAAGGACCTCCAAGGTAGTATTTTCTGAGCCACAAGCTAGCCCAGGGAGACAGAAGAAGCTTAGGGAGGTTAATGCTTGGATAAAAAAGTGGTGCACTAAGGAGGGGTTTGGGTTTTTAGAGCACTGGGTTGACTTCTCACTTGGGTACAATCTCTATAGCAGGGAGATTGTACCCAAGTGAGAAGTCAACCCAGTGCTCTAAAATGATGAGGGAACTTGTGTGCTAGGGGATAGGATGGTAGAAAGGCTGGGGGAGTTTTTAAACTAGTAGCTGGGGGGTAAGGGAATAAATGAAAGTAATGGGGTAGAAAGTATAGAGGGGTAAGAGATGAATTAACTACTCATGGGGGAGGAGATGGGGGAAGGGTTAGTATTATAGTCAATAGGGAGGTATTACTAAGTAACTCAAATACAGAGGAAGGCACTTCAAAACTACAAACTCATAGCATAGGGTGTATGCTCGCTAATGTCAAGAGCTTGCCAGGAGAAATGGGTGAGTTAGGATTATTAGCAAAGATAAAAAAGTACCTGTAATACTCTGTAGCGCTCCTTAGATAATTTAGTTCTTAGGGGATTAGTTCTCAATCCGATCTTTAGATTGTTCTAATTTTTCTCTGAATTAAGTTAGTTTATTCTCATGTCCAATGTGATGGTTATACCTAGGTGTGCTGCTTACCTCTACAGTGTGGTATGCAACAAAGAGAAGGTGGGTGGGGAGAGATAGCACACCAAATCCTAGTGCAAAATAACCAATACATTGTAATTAGAGATGTCCCGAATAGTTCGCGGCAGACTGTTCCCGGCAAACATAGCATGTTCGCGTTCGCGGCGAACTGCGAACATATGCGATATTCGACCCGCCCCCTATACTTTATCATTGAGCAAACTTTGACCCTGCATGTCACAGTCAGCAGACACATTCCAGCCAATCAGCAGCATACACTCCCTTCCAGAGCCTTCTAACTCATGGACAGCAGCCATTTTGGAATCATAACTAACTTGCAGTCTTACTGAGAGGAGGCTGAGTGTAGGTGATACTGCATCAATAGGGACAACCATAGCTAGGCTACTGTACACAGTGTGCAATACAGTCCTGAAGGACTCTTTTGATCTCTGCTGCAAGGACACCCCTGTGTCTCTTCCCCCCTTATCATCATCCTCCCCTCACCTTAGCACCCAACCCTAACACCCCTCACACTTATCCATAACACCCATCAACCTAACACCTAACCCTAACACCCCTCACACTTATCCCTAACACCCCTCACCCTAACCCTAACACCCCTCACACTTATCCGTAACACCCCTCACCCTAACCCTAACACCCCTCACACGTATCCCTAACACCCCTCACCCTAACCCTAACACCCCTCACACTTATCCCTAACACCCCTCACCCTAACCCTAACACTCCTCACACTTATCCCTAACACCCCTCATCCTAACACCTATCACTAACACCCCTCACCCTAACCCTAACACCCCTCACACTTATCCCTAACACCCCTCACCCTAACACCTAACCCCCTCACCCTTATCCCTAACACCCCTTACCCTAACACCTCTTACACTTATCCCTAACACCCCTCACCCTAACCCTAACACCCCTCACACTTATACCTAACACCTAACCCTAACACCTAACCCTAACACCCCTTACACTTATCCCTAACACCCCTCACCCTAACCCTAACACCCCTCACACTTATCCCTAACACCTAACCCTGACAACCCCTTACACTTATCCCTAACTCCCATAACCCTAACACCCCTCACACTTATCCCTAACCCTAACACCTAACCCTAACACCCCTTACACTTATCCCTAACACCCCTCACCCTAACCCTAACACCCCTCACACTTATCTGTAACACCCCTCACCCTAACCCTAACACCCCTTACACGTATCCCTAACACCCCTCACCCTAACCCTAACACCCCTCACACTTATCCCTAACACCCCTCACCATAACCCTAACACCCCTCACACATATCCCTAAGACCTAACACCCCTCATACTTATTCCTAACATGCCTCACCCTAACACCTCTTACACTTATCCCTAACACCCCTCACCCTAACACCCCTTACACTTATCCCTAACACCCCTCACCCTAACACCCCTCACACTTATCCCTAACACCCCTAACCCTAACACCTCTCACACTTATGCCTGTGTCTCTTCCCCCCCTTATCATCAAGGGAGGGGGGAGGATGATGAGGGAGGGGGGAAGAGACACAGGGCAGGATGATGAGGGGGGGGGGGGGAAGAGACACAGGGGAAGATGATGAGGAAGGGGGGAAAGAGACACAGGGGAGGATGATGAGGGAGGGGGGAAGAGACACAGGGGAAGATGATGAGGGAGGGGGAAAAGAGACATAGGGGAAGATGATGAGGGAGGGGGAAAAGAGACAAAGGGGAGGATGATGAGGGAGGTGGGAGGATGATGAGGGAGGGGGGATGAGACACAGGGGAGGATGATGAAGGAGGGGGGAAGAGACACAGGGGAGGATGATGAGGGAGGGGGTAAAGAGATACAGGGGAGGATGATGAGGGAGGGGTAAAGAGATACAGGTGAGGGTGATGAGGAAGGGGGAAAGAGACACAGGGGAGGATGATGAGGGAGGGGGTAAAGAGATACAGGGGAGGATGATGAGGGAGGGGTAAAGAGATACAGGGGAGGGTGATGAGGAAGGGGGGAAAGAGACACAGGGCAGGATGATGAGTGAGGGGGGGAAGAGACACAGGGGAAGATGATGAGGGAGGGGGAAAAGAGACACAGGGGAGGATGATGAGGGAGGGGGAAAAGAGACCCAGGGGAGGATGATGAGGGAGGGGGGAAAGAGACACAGGGGAGGATGATGATGGAGGGGGGAAGAGACACAGGGGAGGATGATGAGGGAGGGGGTAAAGAGATACAGGGGAGGATGATGAGGGAGGGGTAAAGAGATACAGGGGAGGGTGATGAGGAAGGGGGGAAAGAGACACAGGGGAGGATGATGAGGGATGGGGGGAAGAGACACAGGGGAAGATGATGAGGGAGGGGGAAAAGAGACACAGGGGAGGATGATGAGGGAGGGGGAAAGAGACACAGGGGAGGATGATGATGGAGGGGGAAGAGACACAGGGGAGGATGATGAGGGAGGGGGTAAAGGGATACAGGGGAGGATGATGAGGGAGGGGTTAAGAGATACAGGGGAGGGTGATGAGGAAGGGGGGAAAGAGACACAGGGCAGGATGATGAGGGAGGTGGGGAAGAGACACAGGGGAAGATGATAAGGGAGGGGGAAAAGAGACACAGGGGAGGATGATAAGGGAGGGGGGAAAGAGACACAGGGGAGGATGATGAGGGAGGGGGGAAAGAGACACAGGGGAGGATGATGATGGAGGGGGGAAGAGACACAGGGGAGGATGATGAGGGAGGGGTAAAGAGATACAGGGGAGGATGATGAGGGAGGTGGGAGGATGATGAGGGAGGGGGGATGAGACACAGGGGAGGGTGATCAAGAAGGGGGGAAAGAGACACAGGAGAGGATGATGAGGGAGGTGGTAAAGAGATACAGGGGAGAATGATGATGGAGGGGGATGTTAGGTTATTTATGCCTTTTATGGATTAAAACCAGACTCTGCATCAACTATGTAATTTTCCGTGGGAGTTTTGACATGGATCCCCCTCCGGCATGCCACAGTCCAGGTGTTAGTCCCCTTAAAACAACTTTTCCATCACTATTGTTCGCGACATCACTAATTGTAATCCCATACCCTTGGTCACAGATGTTATAGACTATGTTATAGACTTCCCAACACTTGTTGGCTTGTAGGTTGGTACTTCTTTCCTCCATGAACGTCTTATCTCATATTCTTACAATAGAGTGTGGATATTAGGGTAATGTATATGTGTACTTTTCAGAGCATGGGGATCATTACAACACAATCAATACATAGTGGTTCCTGAATATAAATATTTTGGACGGGTTTAATATATCCCCTTTGGAGTAATGGGAGGTGTCTTTAAACATATGTGTTAGTTGTGCTTGGTAAAATCAGACACACATCTATTCCACTCCTAGCCCTTTTGACATGGTGATGAGGAATTTGAGGGAGATATACCCTTACCCAACCATGTTTATAATTAGATAGGCTTTATTAGGCCAGGGAGATTCAGTATTTTACTGGCCCATTGGCCATCACCTTGTCACTCTAGTCTTCCACTATACACATTCCAAGGTGCTTTTACAATCCATTTAAGGAGACATTACCTGTGTTACAATATCCCTTTTCTTCCAGTACTATGGTGCAGCTGTCATTATTAATTATTTGCACATTTTAATCATACATAATAAAGGTTACATTTTATCTCTCCCCTTTTCACTTTTTCTATTTGTCGATTTGGGTGTTAAGCACCTGGGTTTGAGAACTATTTATATTATGTTTTTCATCATCTTAATAACCGACAAATCTTAACAAAAGTTTTATACCAGATGTATCCAGCTCTAGCCCTCGGTGCCAAGCCAGATTTTCAGTTTAATTAAATCAAAATAATTTAACCACTAGAACTCAAGATATCCTGAAAATCTTCTGTGGGATACAGACTGGAGTAGGTCTTTAAACACACTAAAACGGTGTATGTACTTTAACTTGAAAAATGTAATGCAATTTTGGTAATTATTTTTATTCCAATAAAATAAACTTGTATATATTTTCTCTTTCGCCGCAGGTATAGGATACTCCTCCCAAATCATTGTGATACTCCTAAATTTCTATTATATTGTAGTCTTGGCCTGGGCCCTGTTCTATCTCTTTAACTCTTTCACTTCTGACCTGCCCTGGGCTTCCTGCAACAACTGGTGGAACACAGGTAAGATTTAATGCATCTTCACATTTCATCCCCTTAATTCAAGCTTTACACACCATTTCAAAGTATATTTTTAACTAAAATATCTGCACATCTTTAAAAGGATATAGAAGATTCCCTGTTTTCTGAGCAGCATGTTGTTGAATTGCTGCTGATACACCGTCTGTTATAGGCTAGTATATCTAGTACTATAGAGAAATTGTATGCATGAGCTACAGGGGCTATGTTTAAATCTGCAAATAAAAACTTAGGTCATTTATTTTAATATTAAAAACAGCATTTTCTTATATAAAACTGACAATGAAGTATGTCATTTTTTTCTGTCCTCTACTGACGCTTGACATCTTATCTTGGTGTTGGAGACATTACTAATTAGTTTATAAGGGGTTACATGTGCTCAGAATGTAAGTAACAAATGGAGGCCGAGAACAGCAGAGGACAGATAAAGATTGTTAGACTCTAATTCCAAGGTAAGATGTCAAACTTGAGAAGAGGATCAGAACTGCTGATTGAAAGATGCAACTTACAAACTTCACTTAAAGGTTAATGTAAGAAAATGCATGCTACTGATGAAGTATGTGTTACTACCTACTAGGAAATTGCCTGTCAAAAATGATGGGAATAACATTTTAAGCGTGGCAATGCTGTTTGCCACACAATGTTAGCACCTTCGGCACTGATCTTCGTCCTCCCTTGTGTCTCATTTCCTCCTACTCTGCATCCCTTGTTTCTCTGTTTCCGCCCCCTCTGCCTCCCTTGTGTCTCCTTTCCCCCTCCTCTCCCTCCCTTGTGTTTCTTTTACCCCACTTCTCCCTCCCTTGTGTCTCCTTTTTCACCACCTCACCCTCCCTTGTGTCTAATTCTTCCCCACCTCTCCCTCCCTTGTGTCTCCTTTTCCCCCTCCTCTCCCTCCCTTGTGTCTCCTTTCTTCCCTCCTCTCCCTCCCTTGTGTCTCCTTTTCCCCCTCCTCTCCCTCGTGTCTCATCCTTCTCCTCCCTTTCCCCCCTTATCCTCCCTCCTTCCCCCTCTCCAAAAACCTCCCTATCCCCTTTCCCCTCTCTCCTCTTACCTTGATCTGCTGAGCTCCTGCTGCTGCAGCGCGTCCTCTGCCTGTGTCTGGAACCGCCATATGCTAATGACGTGAAGCGCATGCGAGAAGAGAGGAGCGAGGGCAAAGGGGATTCAGAGGTTTTGAAGAGGGGGGAAGCAGGGAGGATAAGGGGGTTAGGAGGGAGGAGGAGGATTGCGGCCCTCACTGCAAGGCTCACAGTTGCAGCCCTACAGGCTGCAAAGTGTGACAAACATCGTAAGCGTTCGAAACACTGACAACTATTATAGTGACTAGCGAATTGCCCGTCAAAAAATGACGGCAAAGAAATTGTAAGGTAGCTAATGGTATTTTGTGTGTACTACTGAAATATATAATACAATTAATAAATGAATATACTTTACCTATTTTGAAGCATTGTGTTGAAGAGCTGGCAATCTGTTTTGATGTTTCTGCAGCATTAGTGGTGTAGAGCTGCTGTGTAAGCGTGATGAATGTGTGCAGTGTAATAGTGTGCGTGCGCAAGACGAAACCGTTAGCGTAGTTGTGTACTTCCGCATTGGCGTAAAATGGCGGGTAATGTGTGGTATGCGTCTTAGTGGAATATCCGTAGGTCGTTTGTGGTATTTTGCGAGTTTCTTGTGGTGTTTTGCGTGTTTAGAGTGCTGTAGCCTCGTTTTGTTCGGTGGCCATTTTTTCTCTCGCTTAGCGAATTTTTTAGTGTTCAAACTCTTTTATTTTTAGTTAAATGAAGGTGTAAGTCGTTTTTTTGAGGTCCTGGATGCTTCCTCTTGCTGTAGGTAAGCTTTTTATGTATGTGCTGTGTGTATTTATTGTGTTTTGAATTTTGTAATGTTCTTGAGTTGCGTCCGATTGTTGCGAGGTCCTAATATGTGGTAACGTGTCTTGTATGTTGTTTGCGTTGCGAGGTAAAGTTTGCTAGGGTCGTAGTTGGTGTGTCGTGTTGTTTGCGTTGCGACGTAAAGTTTGTGAGGGTCGCAGTTGCTGGCAAGGAGCGCCTTTGGAGGGCCGTGGCTCGCTATGCGAGCCCGCAAGCGTTAGCAACAACTTGTACGCTCACAACTATATATGTGATAGTTTTAGAATCTATCAGATTTGGCATTGTGACATTTTAATGTCCAGTCTGGTGTATGTCAAAATGAACATTGACAACTCAAATGACAGTGTATTTCTACTGCTCTTTTTCCTTGGAATTACCACCAAATGGAGCAAAATGTATACAGAATCTCCTAAATATGTTAATATAGCAAATGGTCCTTTTGAGCTCAATTGTATGATTTAAAATTAGTTAAGGCTCCTAAGTCCCCCCTGCATGCCCACAAGAATATTATTATTTGCATTTATTTCAGAATTACTGACATATGTTTTAGCACTGTGACCTTGGGTGAAGGACAGACAAGCTTCTACAGGGAGTGCAGAATTATTAGGCAAATGAGTATTTTGACCACATCATCCTCTTTATGCATGTTGTCTTACTCCAAGCTGTATAGGCTCGAAAGCCTACTACCAATTAAGCATATTAGGTGATGTGCATCTCTGTAATGAGAAGGGGTGTGGTCTAATGACATCAACACCCTATATCAGGTGTGCATAATTATTAGGCAACTTCCTTTCCTTTGGCAAAATGGGTCAAAAGAAGGACTTGACAGGCTCAGAAAAGTCAAAAATAGTGAGATATCTTGCAGAGGGATGCAGCACTCTTAAAATTGCAAAGCTTCTGAAGCGTGATCATCGAACAATCAAGCGTTTCATTCAAAATAGTCAACAGGGTCGCAAGAAGCGTGTGGAAAAACCAAGGCGCAAAATAACTGCCCATGAACTGAGAAAAGTCAAGCGTGCAGCTGCCACTTGCCACCATTTTGGCCATATTTCAGAGCTGCAACATCACTGGAGTGCCCAAAAGCACAAGGTGTGCAATACTCAGAGACATGGCCAAGGTAAGAAAGGCTGAAAGACGACCACCACTGAACAAGACACACAAGCTGAAACGTCAAGACTGGGCCAAAAAAATATCTCAAGACTGATTTTTCTAAGGTTTTATGGACTGATGAAATGAGAGTGAGTCTTGATGGGCCAGATGGATGGGCCCGTGGCTGGATTGGTAAAGGGCAGAGAGCTCCAGTCCGACTCAGACGCCAGCAAGGTGGAGGTGGAGTACTGGTTTGGGCTGGTATCATCAAAAATGAGCTTGTGGGGCCTTTTCGGGTTGAGGATGGAGTCAAGCTCAACTCCCAGTCCTACTGCCAGTTCCTGGAAGACACCTTCTTCAAGCAGTGGTACAGGAAGAAGTCTGCATCCTTCAAGAAAAACATGATTTTCATGCAGGACAATGCTCCATCACACGCGTCCAAGTACTCCACAGCGTGGCTGGCAAGAAAGGGTATAAAAGAAGAAAATCTAATGACATGGCCTCCTTGTTCACCTGATCTGAACCCCATTGAGAACCTGTGGTCCATCATCAAATGTGAGATTTACAAGGAGGGAAAACAGTACACCTCTCTGAACAGTGTCTGGGAGGCTGTGGTTGCTGCTGCACGCAATGTTGATGGTGAACAGATCAAAACACTGACAGAATCCATGGATGGCAGGCTTTTGAGTGTCCTTGCAAAGAAAGGTGGCTATATTGGTCACTGATTTGTTTTTGTTTTGTTTTTGAATGTCAGAAATGTATATTTGTGAATGTTGAGATGTTATATTGGTTTCACTGGTAAAAATAAACAATTGAAATGGGTATATATTTGTTTTTTGTTAAGTTGCCTAATAATTATGCACAGTAATAGTCACCTGCACACACAGATATCCCCCTAAAATAGCTAAAACTAAAAACTACTTCCAAAAATATTCAGCTTTGATATTAATGAGTTTTTTGGGTTCATTGAGAACATGGTTGTTGTTCAATAATAAAATTAGTCCTCAAAAATACAACTTGCCTAATAATTCTGCACTCCCTGTATTCTTAATGCAAAAGACAGGGAACTTAATGATATTTGTCTTGTTAGGCAGCAGGATCCATGGAAATTAGGCATTAATTCTTATAGAAGAACATGGTTGTAACCTTCTCTGGAGATTTCAGAGAGGTAGAAAAATCCATATGATAAGAGGAACATGGGATTAGGACTGTGGGATGAGCTAGTGATGAGGGAATGGAGGTTATGGAGTCATGGGGCGTTAGTGAATTTTTTGTAGTTCAGATAATACATGTTGGGGTTATTATTGTTTGTTGTAATTATTGTTTTTGTTGGTGAGGGTCATGATCTTGTGCAGAATCCTAGATGACATGGGCAGCCAGCATAGGGATTGGTGGAAAGGAATATCAAATGAGAAATTACTCTTGAGATGCATAAATCCAGTAACAACACATTCAATGGATTGAACTGGGTAGAGTCAACTTTGGGGAAAGTTAATTAATAATGAATTCATTACATAATAAATGTTGCATAATAATTATGTATCTAGATTGGTAGATGCTGTTTGTTTATGGATATTGGTATTTATTTGTTAAATGTATAACCCATTGACTTAAGGGGGAATACATTTAACAAATGAAGGCCCTTAAGTATACTGGCATTGTGTCTACTTTGTTTAAATGCCACACAGATAAATAAACTATACTGAAGATTGAAGGAGAGTATAGATTGGTGGTACAACACTTCCTAAGGCAGCATGATTACATACATAAGAGTAGACCATATTTTGCCCCTTCAGAACTAAGTGTATGAGTTTGTCCATGAAGTGTCTGTCAGATGTAGCCTTGATTGGACAGACTTGGAACAATGCGTAGTGAGTGACCTTTGCTCCACCTGAAGAGATATGAACAATCCCAAGATGGGATTTGTATCTCCATTTGATGTTTTTCCAAGTACATTGAATTATTTTTATTAGTCTCTGAACCACCATTTTAATATTTCTATCACCAGGACTAACCCCCTTTCTTTCCACTCCTAGTATTTGTTCTTTCTCCCTTTTTTAAATCTTTTTAGCCATATCCTTTTTGCTCACCTTTCTTCTGGATCCCCTTCTAAGCCTTGTCATCTTGACCCTCTCACTTTCTCTTCTGCTTGCTCTTCTTCTGTCTCCATTCATCTTGATCATTTGTGATCCTCTTTCCTTCCAGAGAACTGCCTGGACTTTCACAAGGACAATTCCACTCAGAATGTGACTTTAAATGGCACCTCCAGTGTCATTGAATTTTGGGAGTAAGTCTTGTTATGACTGCTCTCTCATGGAGCCACGCCAGTCGTTGGGGACTGCTCCCTCTACATTTCCCTGTTGCTTCACATTCTATGATAATACTATGTTTTCTACCTAAGTGCACAATTAACAACTCTGTTTCCAAATCAGGCTTAAACAGCACCAACTGGTCAGGGTTTACTTAACTAACATAAGCCGCTTAAAGGGCCAGTGTAAGAGCTTTTCATATTAAAGGACCACCACACAATGAAAAAATATATATTTAAAAACTTTGATTAAGAACATAATCAGGAAAAAAGTAAATGGACAATTCTGGAGAACTATGATTCCATCATTTGAAGCAAAGAGTCTGCTTCTGTGAATTTTAGTGTTATCCAATTATCTTAACAAAAGCTCCCCCTTCCCCACCCCTCTCTACAAACAAAATGGATTACTGTACTCATTAATAGAGAGTTCAAAAATACACATTTTCCCAATAAAATGCTTTATGTCCATGACTTACATAGCAGCTAATATTGTTATTTGGTACATACTTGACAAACAAGTCAATTTTTTTCTTTAACTGTCCCTTAAATATATTTTTAAGATCACCATTAATGAACATTAAAAATACACGTGCAAACAGCAGCAAAGCTTTAGTCAAAAAATATAATATAAAAACACAGTTTACCTTATTAATGACTACTGCTGTACCCCTGCCCGCCTCTCTTATTGTTCTCAGCACTACTGAAAAAAAATGTGTTCAACTCAAATAACATTAATTAGTCAGATATGGTGACCTGGAGAATGCTCTTTGGGATAATGGGCTATAGTTGTAATCTCATAACCCATGCCTAAATACATTTTCTTTTCTTTTCAGTAGAGTTAGGAAAAATAAAAGAAGCTGGCAAGGGTACAGAAAAAGCCATTAATAAACTAATCTTTGTTTTTATATTATATTTTCTGGCTAAAGCTTTGCTTTGCTGCTGTTTATCTTTTCAGTGGTGCTTAGGACAATGTGACAGTTAGGGAGTGATGAAGCAGCAGCCATTAATGAAATAAATTGTATTTCTAAACTATTTTTTGTTATTTTTTTACATTTTCTGGCTAAAACTTTAGTAATAGGGAAGTAAAATAGATTTAACATGAAAAACACTTGCACTGGCCTTATTAAGAAGATTAATTTAATCACTCAATAAGATCCTCAATCCTGACCTGTTGTTGGTTACTGATGAAAACCGTGCTCTATATGTTCATCCATTTGCTATGAGTGCCCATCCTTCCATTGTACTAACACCACCATTCAGTGGACTCTCCTTTTTGAAAGGTCAGTTCCTTTTTCTATGTCCTCCAGTGTTCATTATATTGCCATATGACATGCCCCCTATTCTCAGGGCTATTACCCTTCTTTCTGTTTTATATCTGGTACTCGTGTCTGTTCTCTTGCTAATCTTGCTTCTATTATTGTATTCTCCCCATCACTACTTGCACATCTCTTAATACTCCTCACTTCTCAGTGTTCATATCTCTCCTCTCCTTCAGTATTAACATGTCCTTTTCTCCAGTCTTTGTTCACACCATCTTTGTTCACACCATCTTCCTCTGAGGACTCTAAGTACCCATCAATTTGTTTTTGTGTCCCTTCTTCTCTTTCACCATATGTGCCATATGTCTGTCTACCACACAACTTTCCCTCTATCTTTCTGCACACCAATCTCTTTCTGTGACCCATTTGGGTGCTCATGTCCCATCTTCGTCACTCTTTGCAGGAGACGAGTGCTGAGTATATCAGATGGTATTGATAACATAGGAAGCCTGCGGTGGGAGTTGGCTCTGTGTTTGCTGCTGGCATGGATCATTTGTTATTTCTGTATCTGGAAGGGGGTCAAATCCACAGGCAAGGTGAGAGTTCACAGGATGAATCGTATAACACACATCTATGCATTTCCAATATAAAATCTCCTTTTGTGAGCAGGAATATATGACCCTCAACATGTCTTATTTAAAGACGTCCTCAGATCTTACCCAGGTGTCTACAGATCTTAGTAGAGGTATAGTTATCTCAGTGAAAATCTGCATATCTTATTGAAGGTCTTCTTATTGGAGATCTTATGCACTCATCCAAAGTCTGCAGCTTCAGTTGAAGATCTACAGTTATCATTGGAGGTCTACAGATATTGGATGTCTTTGGTGGTCTAGACATATTAGAGGTCTCATTGGAATACTGCACGTGTCATTGAAGGTCTATAGATCTTTTAATAAAAGTTTACATAATATCTATGATTGTATGTTTCTCCGACCATCTATGTGTGTGTGTCTCACAAAGTTAATATGTCCCTCTCACCAGGTAGTATGAAAATCTTCCTCTGTTCTCTATCTTTGTAGGTTGTCTATTTCACAGCCACCTTTCCATACCTGATGCTGATCGTCCTGCTGATCAGAGGAGTGTCACTGCCAGGCGCCATGACGGGCATCAAATTTTATTTGTACCCTGACCTCAGCAGACTTCAGGATCCCCAGGTAAATGGTAGATATGTCTCAGCCCTTGCTATAAATTTGGGGATGCTCAAATCAATACGCAATACCAACAATTGAGGTGCTCAGGCAGAGAGCAAACTATCCTTAATCGGTAGTTCTATGGATGTGGTCATTCACTCTGAGAGCATCCTCTTTTAGCGCACCTGTGCCCTTTACAGGGAGAAATATCCTGCAGTATATCAGTCTGGTCTCACTCAATAGAATGATCCAGCCCTGAAATACCAGGCAATTCTACCGTGAACAGGAGAAACAGCAAACCCTAGAAGGACGTTACGGCCTTAAGTCTTAGGGTATAGCTGATAACTCCCTACGGTAAGTTAACAATGAAAATACTATACTCTTAATGAAACCACTGTCCCTCCGAGTACCTATTGGAATCTACGTCCATCTTAATGATATAATATGTTTGGAAACAGTAGAATCAGGTTTGCGAGATCCAGCAACAAAGGATTACTTTTTGTGGTACCTGACTCTAGTTATAGCTATCTCTGGTTCTCCTATAATCTTTCAAGAAGATATGAGAGACACGATTAGTACTTAGACTTATACCTACGTTTAATTAAGTTTTGCCTATGAATTATGCTGTTTGGAACATTTTTTGAGGTAGCCTGAGTATTTATCATTTCATTGTTTCATGTACTCATTGAGTGCCTATTTATGTACCCTGTTTCTGATTATTCAGCTCAACCTATAATCACAAAGGAGCCTTAAGAGACTGACTATTCCAATTAAAGGACCACTGAGGCCTCACACTTATAGTATGCTGTTCTGAAGAACTAGAGTTGATAATGGTACATTTTCTTAGAAATTAAAATATTTAAAACTTAACAGGCCATTCCCCATTGAGAAGCAGCTCAAACAGCAACTCGGTTAAGACAATGGCTGTCCACAATAAAGATGAATTGCATATAATGATTAATATCTTAAATACTCTGTTTACTTTGTTATTACCAATGTGCCAATCTTTCAACAAAACCAAATATAAATCTTTATCAAAGGTACATTTTATGCTACTGATTATGTTAGGAACTAAAGCAAATGTTCCCTTGCAAAATCTGAATTAAAAATGTTAAGCCTTGTTTATTTTTTTTTTAATTCCTATTATCAAGTTATTTTTTTCAAAAGATAATGTTGTAAATGTGACTCTGTCTATCTATCCATAGATAGATAGATAGATAGATAATAAGCAAAATCTTTTAGAAAGTAAAAAAAAAATAATAAAGGCTTTAAATGGATATCTGTTATATGATAATTATACAGCTTCTATCGATGGGATAAGCACTTGAATTCAGAGGAAACTTCCATTTGCTACTGTTACAATGTGGCAACTTCACATGTCAGTGCTTTCAGTAAGACTAATTGAAATATCATTACTCTAAGGATACATCCAGCTTAGAAAACAACTGAAAGTAGCAGCTTAGAAAAGCAACTAAAAGAGACTGTATTATTTTATTTTTTTTCGATTCTAAACCATTTTTTCCATTATCAAGTTTAGTTATTCAAAATTCCACATTGCAGAAATGGGACTAAAGTGGTCCTTTAAGTGAGATTTGTGGAATTTGAGTATTGGGGCACTATTTCACTATTAAATAAAATCAAATATCGGGGGTAAATCTCACGACCCTCACCCTAGCCAATGGCATAAATCACCATAATGTTACTTATAAATGATTTTCTACTTGTAGTCATCACAAGCAGTTAATTATAGCTGATTGATACCAATCTTGATAATCAGTGCCAATGACATAATAGGTTGCCTCCTCCCATCTAACTTTCTCAGCTTTGCTTCCTTTTTCCCTTTCTCCATCCTTACCATCTGATGGAGAAACAAACAGAATACCATCGTGCACAAACATGGTCATACAGTACATTAGTTTTTAAAGCCATTGCTTTTCTAGTTTTTCACCAAAATGTTACACCTGTACCCATCACAGATAATTTACCATTATGTTTATTCATTTAAATTTGTCTTGATATCGTTATAATACAATCTTTCAAACCATCATGAAAATGTTGATATATTTGATGTTCGATTATAAATAAAAATTATGGGTTAAATGTTCAAGAAATGTACCGTACAACACGTTGTGTCTACTGTAGCCAGAGGGGCCAACAAGATGAAGGGAGGAATGGACTGAGAACGTGGACAATACACATGTTGTTTGTGCAGCTGGTAGGTGGTCATGCTGTGCCCTATAGGAGAGCAGAGTCTGGCACGCTGTGATGTCACACTCAGGAGATCACGCATGACTAGGCGCTGCGGGTGTGTTCTCTTACTCATAAACATGCTCTCTCCCTGTTGGGTGCACCACAAGGGGCAGGAAGAGGCTTGGAAAGGATGCCAAATCTGGAGTGTTTGTGAGGCCCACCAGACTGTGTAAGGCTCTACTGAGTCCATGGGGTTTTGTGAGGCTCTGTCAGTTTCCATTAGACTTTCGGGTTCTGTAGGTGAAACTGCTCTGTAAGGCCGTTGAGCTTCTGCCAAGTCCAGTGAGACTCTGTAATATTTCTTGAGGCTCTCTTGGACACTGTTAGGCCATGCCACATTCAGCCATATTCTGCATAATTGTATATATACAGACATTACAAATCTTTCTGAGGGTCTTATTTCAAGCTCTTGTATCAAGCATTGATTCTTTAAAAAAAATTCAAGTTGCACTATTATTTTAATGATCTAATGGGATCTCCATCCCAACTAACAGCCCTATTAAATTGGGGCTACGTGTTAGAACGTAGCTCGTAACTCTGATTTTACGTGTTACTGGTATTAAAGTAGCCCTGTAATGTTGCTCGCAGCGGGCTTTATGTGTTAATATGCAGGACAGCCGAGAAAAGGCTACGTGCTGAGCAACGTCGAACTTCGCGCACGTAAATCCTTTGATCTGACGAGCCCGTAAACCGATACTTGTTCAATTCAGCTATTAAATTGTAACGTGGTCACTCCCGAGCAAGCACGTAACACGCAAATGGAGCGCAAAGGCCAACGTATGCTCTAGAGCACCCCAAGGGGGGTAAAGTACAATACATAGCACTTGTAATGCAAATAACAACACTCTACTGTACATTTATTATAAGGGAAAGTGATGTTAGGTTGTTACTTTATCTCATGATTATATTTTATGTTATATCGATCCCTGCAATCAACGTGTTACGACATATGCTGTAACTTGCATGTAATAGAATATCATATTTACTGCTTTGTTAATATTGCATTATATCTGGCCCGTGGGTCTGATCGCAAATTGTAATTGAAGCACCTAGGACTTCGAAATCTACCCTCCCCTTTTTTAGTGATGTAACGCTAATGATCTCTGTTTCCATTGGCTCCATCTGAACCCATAACTATGTAACTACTTAATTGTTTGCATTCGAGCATGCAACCCTGACAACCGAGAACTGGTTTACGAAATAGCGTCTCTCGCTCGTAGCTCGCAGCCCCTTCTAATTTAATAGCAACGTTAGTAGGCCAAATTTGAAACATGCAGCCCTTACGTGCTACACGTTGGATTTACAAGGCTGGAATTTAATATGCCCTAAGTCCTTCTTTTCACAGACAATCCTCGAATCCTCGAAGGAAAGTCCCAAAATTAAGGTCAAGGCTTGACCATGCCCCACCTCTATTTCCTTCTATTGTTTATTATATAAGTCTAGAAGAAAGATAGAAGGGTTTCAATTCTACAGAATATATGTCTACATGGAGCATTGCACATATATTAAGTTTGTGTGTCTTTAAAACTTTTTTTACATACCGTACAGAATGATGACAACCTAATATTGTATAATTTTTTAAAAAGATAAGTGTCTGTCTTTGGGCGTATGAAAAGTTGGTCGATATGGGTATGATGGTGTCATATGGAGGTGAATAACGTATTAATATATTAATAAAGGGCAATTACTAACGGTGCAATAAAGTAAATTGCAGAACAAAAATTGTGTCACCAGGATTGAAGCACAAATACCATTAGCCATATACTATTGCAGTTTGTATCTGCTGAATGGAGCTAAATACATTTTAGTTAAGGCAAATATATTAAATCATAAGGCAAATATATTAAACTTGTAGCTTCTTTGTGTCTAGGAATCAAAATAGATTAGACAAGTTCCTTTACTAATTGATCTCTACATGTATTTCCTTACTTTCCTCTACAGGTCTGGATGGACGCCGGCACCCAGATCTTCTTCTCTTACGCCATCTGCTTAGGATGCCTAACTGCTCTGGGGAGTTACAATAAGTACAATAATAACTGCTACAGGTATTTACACATTAATTGTGTACTGCCACACAATTAATTTGCATACTCACAGATTTACTCACCAACTCTCCTCCACAATATGAAATGCTCAAAATTTGATTTCATACATTTCTTTAACCTTTAGTAAGACAGTTTAAAGTTATTCTTCGAGGAGCCCAAAGTGATGTATTTCTCAGGCAGAGTAAAAGATTAGGTGCAACTGTGATAAGGGGGGAAAAGTGGAATCAAATATTAAATATCCCTACTTCCTCTCTTTTCTATGAAGCCTGTTTATCAAGCTGATATGGTAAGTTTTACCCTGTTTACTACTCCACTTTGTGTAGCCCCTCAAATTTGCAATGAAGTCACTTAACCTTGATATAGCTCTCAATAACTCCCTACATATCTGTTATCATCTTCAAGTATAACCTGAACCATGAAGATGTGCTGCTCTAGGCATGGGCCTTGTGGACCTAGGCAGAAACCAACCCCAGTCATTAACATCCCTCTCTGCGTCGCTCATGATCTACTCCTTTCAAACTACTTCCTCCAACATCTGCCTGCAGGACTTCCCCTGCTCCTGCCCTTTGGATATCCCGATTTTGCTCCATCTATATCTCCCAGAGTTTTCATAGCTTTAGGAGTACCGTAAAACTTACCTTTTCCCTGAAGCCTAACCATCTATAACATAAACCAGAGAATGCTGGTAGGTCAAATTCAAGTTGTTCTTGAGATGCTGTACTTGAACACAAAGGGCAATACATTATCAAACAGAGTTAAACTGTGATGAACAGAGTTAAAGCAAAACATATATTATCATCTTTTCTATGAAGCCTCTTTATCAAACCAGTATAATCTTTTACTCCATTTGATAAATATGTTCCATAGAAAGATTTGAACTTGACATATTTCCCTCCACCCTTTGGAACCCATCGGTTTTGCAACAACGTCAATACCTGATTTTCCTAATCCTGAACCTCTTTTCCCTAAATCGTTCTTTAAAAGACCACTGACGTGGGGTATTCATAGTATTCTATTGTAAAAACCCTAACCTGTGTTTGGACAAAATGGTTTTAGAAAAATAACTTTAGATGTATACATATGGAGACATCATTAAACATAGGAAACACAAAGAAAAGAAAAATCAGTACAGATTTGTATACCATTAAAAAGTATATAAAACAATGGGTTTGCTATAGTAATCTTCCTCATTTAAGAAAAGTCATAGCTTTAGTGTTTTTTTCTTCTTGTTTATGAAAATTACATCCTATACTGATCACCTCTCTGCTAAACAAAATTACTTTTTATCAGTCCTTAACACATTTAAATATAAACCACCTCCTCCTTGTTTCTCTTTTTTAATCTTTTCTCTCTACAGTGTTGCTTCTAACTTCTTTTCCTAACCTCAGGATTGTTCTGTGTTTTTCCAATTTAAGGCTGATTCTCTAAGCAAAATCATTTGATTTGTATCCACTCTCCCCTGTCCCTGGCCTTTACCCACGGTTGGTACTTACTTATTTCTCTTCTGGTACTCAACTTCTCTTACAGCTTCTGTCAACAGCTTAATTATTCCTTCCAACTTAACGTTCTATTGTCTACTTATGCACCCAGACTCACTCAGATGTTCATTGTATCCATCTCCACTTCTACCGTTCCCTTTTCCTGCAAACATAACATGGTTATACCTATCCTCAAAATGTCCTTCCTCAGTCCTACCGATAACACTACCACCCTTTACTTCGAAACTTGTAGAATGACGAGTGTACTCATGACCTCCTCTCAATTTCTCTGTAACCCCCTCTTTCTCTTCTCACCCTGCAGGGACTGTATTGCCCTCTGCTTCCTCAACAGTGGTACCAGTTTTGTGGCTGGCTTTGCAATATTCTCTATCCTGGGCTTCATGGCAGAGGAGCAAGGAGTGGCCATCTCCGAGGTTGCAGAGTCTGGTGAGCATGCAAATACACACACTGCTGTTTCTAGTTCCCTCACCTGAGCTGTGAATGAAATAAAGGGCCACACAAAAGTTCGGTGATATGAAAAGGGAATTCCTATAATTTCAAAAGATGACTTTACAGGGGGTATATATGTAATTACTCCGTTTTTATATCACATGAAATAAAATGTAATGTTTAAAACAAACCCACCTAGTCACAGTTCGAACTCCCACATGGAATGATAAGCACAGGAGTCCATATCCTGGGATCAATTGCTTGTATTCAAAGGCAGAGGTTAGTATACTATTTTGAGGTGATGGGCTTGTTTTCTTGGTTCAATGTTCAGACCAACATCATAGCTCATATTACAGCCTAAAAATGTAGTGTTGTGTCCAGTGTCAGAGGTCAATTTCCATATGTCAGAGGTCACTCAGTAATTAGTCTTCAAGAAACAGTGTCAGATGTCGGTCCCCCAGTAGCAGAAGTAAAAACAGAAGTCTGTCTATAAAGTTGAAAGGCCGTGTCCAATTCTTAGTGAGGTTTTTGTATTTTCTAGGTCCTGGCTTGGCATTCATTGCCTACCCCCGAGCTGTCTCCATGATGCCTTTCTCCCCTCTATGGGCATGCTTCTTCTTCATCATGGTCATTCTACTAGGACTGGACAGTCAGGTAAAGGACACATATAAGTATGTACAAATATACACATATATAAATTCACCTGCTCACAACTATATATGTATCAGTACAAAAAGGCTCATCAACCCTACTCGCCACTCTTCATCCACTGTCTACCAGTCCCTCAATTGGCTTTCCATACTTTACACAATAAAATAATTTACAAACATCACTGATAATTATTCTGAACTATCTATATTTCTGTTCTCATTTTCAAATATTCCAAATCTTCCCATTTGCTTACCTCCTCCCACCTACAGGCTGCTCTTACCCATAGGAACTCCCTACCTCATTAGCTCATTCCATCATCATAAACTCAGTGTTTTCCTTAAAAACCTGTATTTTCAAAGATGCTTGTCATCTAAAGTCTGTGTATCTAAAAGCCAAACAATTTACAGATATCAACTGTCCTGATGGCTCAGTCTTCACAATATTATTATGATTATTATTACTTACCTTTATTTATAGGGAGCCAACATTTTACCCAGCTCTATAACCAAAAGGAAAATGGTATTATATACAGAGAGTATAGGACCATAACAAATATTAATATCGAATGAGAAGAGGTCCCTGTTGTGAAAGCTTAAATTACACATTTGCATATTCACATATGCGTATATATGATGTGATATTCACCAACTCACTCTGCTCTATTTGGAGCAGCTCAGATCGTGGATGAAACATTGGGAAGTGGTGAGTAAGGTGGATGAGTATTAGGATGGATTGAAGTAGATATAGATGATTCATGGTAAGGCCAATACGGCTTGAATTACAGTAGCCATTGTGAGACAAGATGAGTGAGTGTATTAGAATTGTTCTACTTTTTTGTGTAAGAACTTGTTCTTTAAGTGAAATGTGCAGGATTTAGCTAGAGACTGAATATGTGTCTTAAATGAACTGATAGTCCAGTATCAGCCCAAGGCAGCAGGTCTGAGGGTTAGGAGTTTTTAATAGTACAGGACATATAGTATGTGAGCATTGTGGCAGAGGGATGGAAAAGGTTGTGACTTCTGCTAGTAGTAGGGTGATACATTTGGTGAGGACATGGTAAATGTGGTACTGGAGTACCACTGGGGGACTGAGCAATCAAAAGTAAATAGTATACAGTTTCTTGAATGTAGGATTTCTTCCAAGGAGCACCAGAGATTTGGGTGTCATGGGTGAGCTGGAGTTCTATAAACCATGATACATAACCACCACCTAGAACCTACTATTGGTTATGTATTTCTCTCACCTCTTTTGTATCACTTACCCAGCCATGAACATTCACAAACAATGAAAACTACATGTCTTTTACTAAATTACATAATTTCTTATGTCTGTCACCCCTTATTATGCATTTGTCAGTTTGTGTGCGTGGAGAGCCTGGTCACGGCTGTGGTTGACATGTATCCCAGCATATTCCGCAAGAAGAACCACCGAGAGCTGCTCATCTTGGCAGTCAGCATCTTCTCCTTCCTCATCGGTCTCATTATGCTCACTGAGGTATGCAAAACTATGTGGAAAAGGAGTTAATGCCTCTGAAGCTGAGGCATATGGGTAATAAGGGAACATGATAACAAAGAAGGACAATGGACCTGGGGTAATAGTGGGATATGGTAACAGTGGGGCCATTAGCTGAGGCATTAGGGGTTAGTGTTCACAGGTAGTGATGGGACATAGCATCAGAGAGGCAATATAACTGGGGCATCAGATGGGTGATGGGAAAGTAGAATGGAATTGAGGTATCAGGGGCTGAGGTACAAGGGTAGTAATGGGTAACTAAAACACTCTACAGCAGGGGTGTCACTACTGGTGGGCCACACACAGGCTTGGATTTGAGGATTTCATTTCTGTGCACAGGTGAGTCAATTGGCATGACTGAAGAAGCGATAGTCTCACCTAAGTGCAGCTGGGATATCCTCAATTCCAGGCCTGTGTGCGGCCCACCAGGACCAAACTTGGACATCCCTGCTGTAGGGCTTTTTAATAACCCATTACTACCCTTGTACCCCAGCCCCAGATGAGACAATTCCATTCTACTTTCCCTTCACCCATCTTTTTACTTTGTCAGATTACTACCCATGAACCTTAAAAACCAAACTTGGACACCCCTTCTCTAGTGATGAATTATGGGAAAGGGATTGTGGTGAATAGCTGTGTAGGAACATCTCAAAGCAAGAGGATGGGTAGATACCTGAGAAGATCTGTACATATAATCCCTCTTCTTTGACTAATGAGTGGAAGTATATATCCTCTATATGAGAGATTATAGAAACTGTTTGTCAAAAGACCAACAAGTATTTTCTTTTCCACGTCACAAAACTACCTTAAAAATACAGTGAAAAACATGCACTGTTGTGAGCCATATGTACAGTTTTATGTCTAATTGTTTTTCTCTTTATCAATTACTTGTGACATCTTTCTTCCTCATTTGTTCCCCATGTTCCTCATTTCTCCCTCACTCCTTTCCTTCTCTGGCCCTTAGGGTGGGATGTACGTGTTTCAGTTGTTCGATTATTATGCTGCTAGTGGGATGTGTCTGCTGTTTGTGGCAATTTTTGAAACAGTCTGCATCGCCTGGGTGTATGGTGAGTGTCATTATATCTTAGCTTAATCATGCTATTACTAAAATTGATTTGCTCATATAAATGCCCTGTACAATATCCATTATAACATACTATTACATTGTGATGTACCCTATTGATCCCTGTTACTCTCCTACTGATCCATATAGCCTCTGCCGATAATTCCTCCATGTAACTCATTTTTAATCATCCTGTATGTATAGCTCTCTTTACTATAAATATATGTGATTGTTAGTTCTAGGTTGATTAGAGATTGCTAAAATTAAGTGGAAAATAACTAGACTGCCATTTATCTCCCAAATGCTTTGTCATGTAATAGAAAATACTATTTGCTACCATTTTAAATACTTTTTCATGAATGCTGGTACAGTTAATATTGCATTTCATACACTGTATATTATATATGCACATGCATAATTATAAGTAGAGGTCAGTAAACTGGCGCTGAAGGTTTAACTGATATCGGAAAAGCACTTGCTAAGCAAACCTCCAGGTAAATATCATCATTTTTCATATCAGTGGCTTTGACATTGGTATTGTTAAAGTATTTATCTAATGAGTGCTTAGTGAGTGCTCTCCTGGTATAAATTTTTATAGGAAGTTATAAAATGAACAATACTACACATTAGTATTAAAGGACCACTGCATGAATTAAATTTAAAAGATCACATTTTAAATATTACAAACCATTTTTTGTATGAGAAATAAATAATTCGTAGTGTAGAAATATGCATTAACTATAGCCCGGGTGGTATTGTTGTCAGTGAGCCGTATGGTCGTCTTGAACTGCAATACAATGTATTTTTTTCTGACTGTTTTAATGTACCGTATATACTCGAGTATAAGCCGACCCGAGTATAAGCCGAGGCACCTATTTTACCACAAAATACTGGGTAAAATCAGTGACTCGAGTATAAGCCGAGGGTGGGAAATGTGCTGCCCCCTGTGTCCCTCTTGTGCCCTCTGTGTCCCCCTCTCTCTCCCGTGTCTCTTCTCCCCTCTCCCTTCCCTGTGTCTCTTCTCCCCTTTCCTTCCCTGTGTCTCTTCTCCCCTTTCCTTCCCTGTGTCTCTTCCAAACTCCTCAACCTCCCTCCTCATCCTCAACCTCCCTCCTCATCCTCAACCTCCCTCCTCATCCTCAACCTCCCTCCTCAACCCCCCATCCTCAACCCCCCTCCTCAACCTCAACCCCCCTCATCAACCCCTCCTGCTCATCCTCAACCTCCCTCCTCATCCTCAACCTCCATCCTCATCCTCCCTCCTCAACCCCCCCATCCTCAACCCCTTCCTCAACCTCCCTCCTCAACCCCTGCATCCTCAACCCCCTCCTCAACCCCCCATCCTCATCCTCAACTCCCCATCCTCAACCCCCTCCTCAACCCCCCCTCAACCTCCCTCCTCAACCCCCCATCCTCCACCCCCCCTCAACCTCCCTCCTCAACCCCCCATCCTCCACCCCCCCATCCTCATCCTCCCTCCTCAACCCCCCCTCCTCAACCCCCCTCCTCAACCCCTCCTCCTCATCCTCAACCTCCCTCCTCATTCTCCATCCTCAACCCCCTCCTCAACCTCCCTCCTCAACCCCCTCCTCAACCTCCCTCCTCAACCCCCTCCTCAACCCCATCCTCATCCACCATCCTCATTCTCAACCCCCCATCCTCAACCGCCCTCCTCAACCTCACCTCCCTCAACCCCCCTCCACAAGCTCAAACCCCTCAACCCTAACCCACCTCCTCAACCCCCCTCAACCTCCCCCCTCAATCCCTCTCAACCCCAACCCCCCTCCTCAACCTAAACCCCCCTCAACCCAACTCCTCAACCTAAACCCCCCTAAATACCCTCCCCTCACTTACCTGCTTCTGCTCCGGCCTCCGCTCCTTGACCCGGCGCGCATGTGACGTCACATGCGCGCCGCGTCATTAGCATATACCGGGTGCCAGCACCCGATATCAGCTAATGCTGTGACGTCACATGCGCGCCGCGTCATCAGCATATACCGGGTGCCGGCACCCGGTATATGCTAATGCTGTGACGTCACATGTGCGCCGGGTCAAGGAGCGAAGGACGGAGCAGAAGCAGGTAAGTGAGGGGAGAGGGGGAGGTATTTAGGGGGGTTTAGGTTGAGGAGGGGTGTTGAGAGAGGTTTAGGTTGAGGAGGGAAGTTGAGGAGGGGGGTTGGGGTTTAGGGGGATTGAGGGGAGAGGTTGAGGGGGATTGAGGTATAGGAGGGGGGAGGGAACGAGACACAGGGGGGTAGAGACGCAGGGGGGGGCTTAGAGACGCACGGGGCAGCTTAGAGACAAACGGGGGGGTTAGAGAGACACGGGGGGGGGGGCCGAGGGGGCCCTTTTTAGCCTTAAAAAAAGGGCTGAAAAAACTCGGCTTATACTCGAGTATATACGGTAAGTTAAATTAAAAAAAAAACACAATTAACATGATCTCCATGAACCCATGTGTATACTTCCTCTTAAATCCCTGGTAAAATAAAGGTAGATTAAACACATTGTTTTTTTCATGTTAATTTTCTTCAGTTACTATAATTTATTTTCCATGGGAGGAAATATTTTGTAATAATGCATGCTCTTTTAAATGCATAACAACACATTTTGGAGCATTATGAGCATCTTTTTCCCGTTTGCATTTACCATCATGTCAGGTAGGTTCATTTACTGTGACTTCATAGCTCATGTTAGCCCACTAAATGGACTCTGAACTTGTGAATATGGCTTTGTACAATTATGTAGAGTAGTAGTGGAGAAGCTGTAAAACTTATTTAAAGACATATCTAAGTTTCCTGGATTATGAATGCATCTGACAGAGGAGAATCAGTACTGTATGCAAACATATTTTTTTTGCATGAAAACATACCAAAATAAACATTTACAAACTTACCCTGATGTTTGCCAAATCCCTTCAGTTGACAAGCTGCAGCTTTTGTTAGTTGGCACCACTGAAAACCCCTGCTAAGATTAGCATAACATTCATAATTTGTTTTGGCCAATCAGGAGAAAGCAGAGGTCAGCTGATACATTTGTACTAAATTCTGGGGTTCCCGTGTTGCAAAGCAGCCTGGAATATATAGTCTCTCTCTCTCTCTCTATCCTTGTGCTCTGATTCAGCTGTGAGCTAGGACCCTACCCAACCATGTGATTCCATCGTGCAGCAAGTACTTCCTTGAAAGGTCAAACTCTGTATATAGCTGCTTTCCTGTATGTACTTGGTTTTGTAAGCTTCCTGTGGGTGTGCAAAGCTGGATTTTACTTTCCTGCATTTAACTTTGTAACTTTTAAATTTTCTGTATAACACATATTTTTCTGATAATCACTGATAATCACTGTCTGTTTCTTACCAAACATTTGAAACCCTGGAATCTTATATATACCTTTAATGTAATGTACTTTTCACTGTTGCATTGCTTGTAAATGCTGCAATGTAAGCCCTCAAAATGTCAAATTACCCTGATGTTATCACCACATCAGCTGCACCAGCCAATATATTAAACTTACAGGGAGATAAAGTTGGAATCTCTCAGCTTCTGAAGGACCTATAAATTACAATCTTCTTCTAAATTTGTATATGTGCTCTTTTTCAGCAGACTTTATAGGCATTTGTAGGGAGTACGTATACTTTTTGGTAATTTCAGAATCTGCAGTCAAACAGCCCTGTTAAATTAGAAGCCCATAGCAGCATCTGGAAGCCTACAAGGGCTGCAGGCTTGAAATTCGGCTGCGTTACATAGCTATTAAATTAGAACACGCCGCGAGTTACGGGCTTGAGACGCAAACCCATAAACCATTTTTCGAATGTTGGATGCGCGGGCGTGAACATGATCAATTAGTCAAACTCATAGTTATGAGTTTAGACAGTGCCAATGGTAACAGAGATCATCAGCATTATGTCACTGAAAAATGGAGATTGAATTTCCAAATCTTACAGGCTTCAATTACGAGTTAGGATCGTACCCACATTCCAGAAATAATGCAATATTGATAAAGCCATAAATATGATATTCTAGTACTTGCGGGTTCCATTATAAGTATTAACACATTGATTGCCGGGAACGATATAACACGGAAAGTACACATTAAATATTAAAGTATTTTATATTTCCGATTTGCGAGCTTCAGAATGTTGTGCTATTTATTTTAATACCCAACATCACTTTCCTTTTTCATATGAGTACAGTAGTGTGTGTATATTTGCATTTACAGTGCTGCGGATTAGACTTCACTACCCTTGCATCCTTGCGGATCCTCTCTGGTACCCGTTGGCTTCTTGGCTCCATTTGCGGCATACAGTCTTGAACGCTAGTGTTGCAATTTAATAGCATGATTGAAAACATAACAGTTACGGGCTTGACAGATCAAAGTATTTGTGGGCGCACAGTTCAAATTTCCACGTCCTGTAGCCTTTTCTCGCCCTTACCCAGCAAGACATCCGCGGGTTGCTTTATGGGGCTAATTAAATAGCTGTAAGTCTTGCGGGCTACGTTACTGGCTACGGTTTTACATGTTGAGCTAATTTAAGTGTAGTCATCAGCGATGGAGAATGGCTGATAGAATAGTAGGGATTCATAAAAACAGTGAAATATGCATTCATTTAATTAAACATATATTTTTACTGGATTTTCAGTGCTCTGATTGGTGATATAGAGCGGGATTGGTTAATTCCATGTGGCTTTGGACATCCCTTAAAGGACGTTTTATTGCAGTCAGAGAACTTTTCTAACCTACACTGCCATTGTTATCGAGATGAGATAAACAGAGATTTTTCACCATATCTTTATGAGTTAAATGTGTTATCCTTACCGGCAAACCTTAAAGGTATATATAAGTTTCCTGGGTTTCAAGTGTTTGGTAAGAAACAGGCAGTGTTTATCAGAAAAAGATGTGTTATATAGATAAGTTCAGCGTACTTACAAAGTTATAGACCCACATGAAGCTTACATAACCAAGTACACTGAGGAGAGTAGCCAGGTATGGAGTTGACCTTTCAAAGTAAGTACTGCTGTTAGTTGGGGTCTGAGCTCACAGCTGAATCAGAACACAAGGACATAGAGGATATGTTGCTCCATTAAGAAATTTCACATCTAGCGGCCATTGTTGTCTCTAGGTGTTAGCTTCCATTTGAGACCCACCTCCTCATTTAATGATTCCTTTCCCTTTCTTCAGGTGCAGATAATTTTTATGACAACGTGGAGCACATGATTGGATATAGACCCCTTCCCATAATCAAATACTGCTGGCTCTTCGTTACTCCGGCAGTATGTCTGGTGAGAGAAGGGCACAGGTCTTGGTGGATGAAGATGGATCTTGGTGGATGAAGTGCTATGACTTGTTATTAACCTTTTTCCCTCTCTTGCCCGCAGGCAACTTTTATATTCTCACTAGTGAAGTACACACCGCTGACGTATAATAAGCACTACATATACCCATGGTGGGGGGATGCCGTGGGCTGGATGCTGGCACTCACCTCTATGATTTGCACCCCACTGTGGGTCTGTTACAAGATGTCTACAATTAAAGGGTCATTGGCCGAGGTAAGATTACCCAACCCTAACACCTTCTGATTGCGCATCCATGCCTTAGAGAAACCACTTAGGGGGGTCTTATTCAAGAATAGTTTTTCGAAATATGTGCAAACTATTTAAGAATGTAAGAAAAAATGTAGGAGTCTCTATTTTATTACTGTGTCATATGTAATAATGCTTCTGTGGAATCTCCCATGTTGGTTTCTATGATCAGATTTGGATGAGATTTGTCAGCTAAATCTGACAGTGCTTTAATTAAGACTAGCTGAAATCTTATTAGGTAACAAGGTGACAACATTCTGAAAAAGTAGCAGACAGGATTAGGACGTCAGAAAAGAAAATTGAACCCTGCAGTAAATAATAATGGCATATAAAAGATAAAATTGTGAAGGTTTCTGCTTTTTAAAATATTTTGCCCATTATCAAGTTATTCAAGAAACCACATAGAAAAAATAACGGTGGTCATTTAAAAGACTACTGTACGAATGTTTTTTGTTTTTTTAAATGCATACTGAACATGTAGGAAGCATGCCAAAGAAAGAGGATTGAGCATATTGTTTTAAAATTATTATTATTATTATTTCATGTGATTCCATTTGCAGCTCTGATCAAGCACTACATTTCCCCATTGCTTATTTAGGGCCCTATTATATTGCCCCATAATGAAAATTTCTGCTAGGAATAGTCAGTTTGCAATCACCACATCAGCTACTTGCAAACCGATTACGAGTAGATAACCCGCAATCACTGCTGACGAGCCAAACTCGCAAATCCTAGCTGAAAACTCCATTGGTTTTAGCAAAGCTCAAAATGTATAATGCTAACCAATTGGTGCTTACCAATTAAGGTTACACATATTCTATTAGACTCCCACTCCAATTCGCAAATATTTTCAAACTCGCAAATGAAAAAAGTATCACGTTTCTGTCAAAAATATTAGGAGAACTCAAGAGGATTCGCAAGGGCTTTTTCAATCAATTATTAGTGCCTTAACATACAATACGGTACTGTATAAATATGGGAAAGCATAGAAACACAATTTTGTGTGTGTGTGTGTGTGAAATGGATCTTGGGGCTTAAGGGGTTAATACATATCATGGGACCCAGTTGGACTAGACCAGTTGCTTTAATGAATTGTATTGATTTTTACATTGCTGGATTGCGAGTCCTATCGCTAAATTTACTTTTCAACACTAATTAATTTGTAGTCACTGAGTGAAGTTTATGTTTTACTGAGATCATGATGACGGTTTCATTTACTATTGGCCGTGTCTAAGAAGTATTGTGAGTGTCTAAGAAGTAAAATATTGTCTGATCCTATGATCACGCCCCCTGAAATCCGACTTAAAAAAGCAGGGTTTATCAGTTCAGCCTTGCGGTTGGAAATTGTGAGCTGGAGTCAATAGAATACATCTAAAAATTTATAAAAATACCTGCAGCCAAATTTGTGAGTTCGAGGCATTGTGAGCAGCTAATAAATAGGGTATGGCCCTTAATCACTACTCTAGGTTGCTAACATCTGCCCCCCACCACCCCCATAAAGTGGTCAATTAAACAGAGAGAGCAAAGGTTTCAAATATGGTATAATGTAAAACTGTAGGTAGTAGCCATGGCCGGATTACTGATTAGGCCAAGTAGGCAGCCATCCAATGGTGCTTCCCTGTGAGGGGAGCCACTTAAAAAAAGAAAATAGTTCCTGCCTTAAAAAAATTAAATGCTGCAGTTCATAGACTGGCTACTAGGGGTAAAAACCTAGGACAAGAAGGAACTTACAGGAAAAGGAACTTAAATGCACAGAAAATGCAAAAATGGGTCTGTGCATACCTTGTGTATTCATTCGCATTGGCTCCTCCACTTCACTGCCTAGGGACTCCAGAAAGGTGGATCCAGCCCTGGTAGTAGCAAGAACTTTATCAGATGAATGTTATTAAAAAAAGGCCTAATTCTAATTAATGGATATCTATAGTACATTCAAAATTTAGGGAAATAAGGAAAAAGAGAAGGAAGAGGTGGGAGAAAAGGAGAAAAATGAAATATAAGGGAGAAAGTGAAAGAGAGAGGGAGGGGGCGTAGAGGGGTAGAGACAGGTAAGGTGATGGATAGAGTGAAAATTTGGAAAAAATGGGAGAATGGTAGAAGGAATGGCGAGGATGAGAAAAAGGGAGAAGGTAGAGGGGGGGGGTGAGAGATGAGTAGGAGAGAGTAGGGGGAGAAAGAGGAGAGATTAAGAAGAGGGGAACAAGAAGGGGTTAGAGAAAGAGAGCGTAAGAATGAGAGAAAAAATGGAATAAAAAGGGGAATGGGGAGAGAGAGATAAATACCGGGATGGAGCGAGAAAGGGGAAAAAGGATAGTGGGAGATAATGTGGACAAGAGGAAGAGAGAAGTGGAGGAAGAAGAGGGAAAGGGCTTTGGAGGGAAGATACTTGGAACAGAGGAGGAAGTTATAGACAAATAGAGAAAAGGCAGAGAGAGGGAGAAAAGAACAGAGAGGAAGATAGAGAGGGAAGGAGAAAGGTTAGAGAATGGGGGAAAAGAAGAGAGAGATAAAAAGGGGGAAATGAAGAGGAGAATATGGGTAGAATATGTAACTATTAAGGAAAAGAGATGAGGGGAAGAGAAGATAAAGAAAAATAGAGGGAGAAGGTGGAGAGAGATGAGTGGTAATAAGGAGGGAAAGGGGAGAGAGAGAAGTGGGCAAGAAGGAGATGAGAGGTAAAAGAAGAGAAGGGGGAGCCGGTGAGAATGAAGAAGTGAGAGAAGAAAAAGGGAGAAAAAATGAATGAAGGGGAAAACAAGAAGAGAAGGAGTGGGGAGGATAGTAGAGAGGGGGAGACACAAGAAAGAGGAGAGAAATAGAGGGGAGAGACAGGAGAGGCTATAGAGGGAAGGGAAAGTGAAGGAGGGAAAAGAAAAGGAATGGGAAATTAAAAAAGGAGAAAGGGGATGGAAGAGGATGGGGAGAAACAAAAGGAGACAGAGAGGAAGAAGAGGGGGGCATGGAGATATAGGGGAGAGTGGGGCAGTAAGAGGACTGGGAGGGGCTGCGGCCCCATAAGGGCTGACAGGGCCAGGGAGGTTCACAAGTACCACCAGTGGCCTTAGAAGGTTGCTGGAGATGGCCAGGGAGAGCCCGACGTGCCACGGCTGCTTCACCCCTGGCTCTGCACCTGGTTCTGTCTCAGTAATAGACACAGTGCTACACAGTCCCAGTGGTAAGAGGCATATGTTTATTTTGTTTCATTTTATGCTTTTAAAAAGATGCATCTACTTGTAAAAAAACGGAACCCCCCCTTTGCCCCTTCTGCCAATTCACCCACAGCTCCTAATAATTACTCCCCTCTTCAACCTTGTTCTTGCTCACAACACTAGTTGACAGAACATACATCTTGGGGGTTCCAGATCCGAAGGGGCTCCATGATGTAGTAAGAATGAGAATGCTTTTTTAATCACAAAACATTGTACAATTACACTTTCACAATTACGCCTTGGTGGGAGTTGTTTGCTGGTCCCAAGCCACTTAAACCTTCTCTCCCACCACTCTGCATGCCTAGGAGGAATTTACCCTAGAGGAGCATTATTACGTGTAACGTGCAGGGATATATGGAGCTTACTATATCTTTATATATCAGAAATATGCAAAGCAATATTGAGCTTGATATATTTTTATATTCCTGCAATGTGCATGGATGGCTATGTGGAGTTTACTATGTTTATATACCCGTGTGTGGTTTGCAATGTATACACCTGCAATGTTGCAAAGTGGAGAACTATATGGAATTTGCTTTATATCTCTATATACCAGTACTGTGTAGGCCTATATGATTAGTGCCTAGTGTAGTGCCCGTTAGATTTTTAAAAAGTTTACCACTATTAGGCCAAATAATTCTCTTGACCAATAGAGACCAGAGCTGAACAGTCTCCAGTAGAAGAATCAAAGGTTAATGGAGTTCAAGATGCCAGAGAAACATTTACAAGTAATGAAAGAGACCACATTACAGAGTTAAAACTTTGCTTGTATTGACAATCAAAAAAACTGTGAAGAGCATCATCAATATATGACTTCTAACAAGACAAAGTCTCTGATATATAGTAGGTCCATGGTGCCTGCTCAGGAGAGATCACTATAGAGACTGGATGACAATGTAAAGGGATAAACGCAAGACAAACATAACTATTTACATGGGGTACCCTGTACGACAAAGGACAAGACAAACATCCTGACACATTAGGAAATGACGACCCTGCTCCTGAGAGCTTACAGTGTAAAGGAGATGGGAAGTGACACAAGAGGGCAAGAGTCTGATGATCCAGTCAGGAAGCAGGACACATTGGAAGAGGTGGCTGTATGTCCAGTAGGGTCTTTCAACATTTAGTTCTGTTTTGGATTTCTCACCACATAGCAAGTTAGGAGTTGTGAGGTTTCTTTTCTTGTTTCTCCTCGTATACAATATTTTTTTACTTGGGAAGTTGCATTACCCTGACATAATAAAAAGGTATCTAGTCTGTCAGTTGTTGCATGTTACAAACACGCTGTCTCCACTTTCTTCTTACGCAGCTCGTATTAAGATCTAGCCAGTAATGGTTGTCTATTTGAATAGAAGAGATGTAGCTGCTGGAAGAACTTGTGGATCTTCCTAATGTTCTCAAATGTTATTACTTCAATGCTTTGTTCAATGTCAAAGAATGCAGAGAATAAGCAGGGAAATCTAAATCCAGTTCCATTTGGCTTACATTTCTTGTGCACCTTGGGTTGCTGTTCTGTAGAGAAATGGAACACAAAGTTAAAGGACAATGTAGTTTTACATTTGTTATGTTACAAAAGGGGAATGTTGTGTGATCAGACAAAACATTTTAGAAAGTAAAACATTTAGCCTTTAAATATTGTAATAATATGTGTTATGTTACAGAAGAGAAGGTTGTGTGTATAAATATTGTAATAGTATGTGTTATGTTACAGAAGAGAAGGGCGTGTGTATATGCAGTAGTATTATTATTATAGTTCATTTGTAATGAATGTGCCTACATTTGTAACATATTCCGTAGCGCTATACTTAAGTTAATTTCCAAGCAAAGACATATTGAGTATTAACACATTGCAAAGAATGGAGGGCCTGGTCTTTGAGCTTTGAACCTGGTGTCCATAGTGCTTTCCCCAAGCGCCATGCAAGATTGTAAGTCTGCGAGTTTTCAAACTAAGTAGCAGTAGTATATATACTGTAATAAAAAGCCACCCCCCCCAATGTGTGTTTCTAGTTACCTGTTTCTCCAACTGGGGCAAGAAACATTGAATGCTGAACAAAATGTGTCAATCCTTAGTGTTAGGTGCACGCAGGACTAATGGAAAGTTCTGTAGGGAAGAAAAACAAAGTTTAACACTGTAGTTTTAGAATAACATTTGAGCAAATTTGTCATGGTTGTCATGGTACTGAATTTTGAGAAGGGTGTGTCTGATCTATCATAGACCTGAATTAGTATTATTATATTTATATTTTCCAGCTGATTTTCCCTAGTATAGTATTCAATTCAAATATCCAAAACAGTAGCCTTTACATTTTTATAGGTGCACTGTATAGTAGGTGCACTGAACTTATTTTTTGTTTAACTAGACATGAATGAAAAGAGAAATGGGGTAATCCTTAGTGTAAGTTCTTCCACCAGTAGGACTACTGGAAATCTAAGCCTACAACATCCCTTTCTGTTGATAAAGCAGATGCACAACTAAGCTAATGGCTGGCCTAGGAAATAACAATTGCATACGATAAATAATAATAATAGGCATAAAATAATTATAGGCTATAGTTTGAGCATTACCAAAGTCAATTACTTCAAGAGTATAATGTAAATATGGAGCTACAGTGTCTCTTGTTTTTTTGTACATTAGACATATTGACTTATGTCCCTACATGTCCATGGATGGTACTTTTGTTTACTGGGGAAGTTGGCAACACAACTCCATACTCAAGAAGATAACACTCACAAAAAAAATACTGAAAATATGTCAATACTCACATATTCGTTAATGTGACCACACCTCCCCTTTAATTGGGATGGTCCTAAAAAATACTTATTCAGGCTGCTTTAAAACTAAGTGCATCCATGCCATTCCAGTTTTATAGGGGAGGTCTGGCAGCTGTAACATACGTACCCTGACATCTATACTCATATAAATAAACTAAAGCAAATTCTGTACTCGCCTTATAGTCCTATCTCCTCTCAGGTGGAATTATTCATTATCAACTTTATTTTTATAATTTTTATAATGTGCTATAATTTTCTGTATAAAAATGCAGGGGGTACAGTAAATACATGGGACTTATGCACTGGCGTAGGAAGGGAGGGGCCCGGGGGGTGGACAGCCCTGGGCGCAACTTAGTTGGTGGCGGCACGAGCCGCAGCGAGAACGCCGGTCAGTAGCTGCTGATGCCACCCCCACGCGCGCGTCTGTGTGTGTCTGTGTTAGTGCATTTGTCTGTGAGTGCTCGTGTCTGCGTCAGTGTGTACCTCTGTGTGTAAGTGTGTGTAAGTCTGTGAGTGTGTGTTTATGAGTGTGTCTGTGTTAGTGTGTGTGTGTGTGTGAATGAGTGTGTGTCTGTGTTAGTAAGTGTCTTTGTGAGTGACTGTGTGTAGGTGTGTGAGTGTCTGTGAGTGAGTGTGAGTCTATGTGAGTCTGTGTGTCTGTGATTGTGTGTGTCTGTGATTGTGTGTGTCTGTGATTGTGTGTGTCTGAGAGAGTGTCTGTGAGTGTGTGTCTCTGTGTGTGTCTGTGTAAGTGTGAGTGTGTCTCTGTGTGTGTCTGTGTAAGTGTGAGTGTGTCTGTAAGTCTGTGAGTGAGTGTCTGTGAGTAAGTGTGTGAATTAGTGTGTGTCTGTGAGTGTGTCTGTGAATGTGTGTGTCTGAGAGTGAGTGTGTCTTTGAGTCCTTGTCTGTGAGTGCGTGTCTGTGAGTGAGTATCTGTGTGTCTATGTGAGTGTTTGTGTTTCTGTGATTGTGTGTATGTGTGGGTGTGTATCTGTGAGTGTGTGTGAGAGTGTGTGTCTGAGTAAGTGTCTTTGATAAAGCGTGTGTGTGTCTGAGTGTGTCTATGAGTGAGTGTGTATGTGTGAGTGTGTGTCTGTGAATTACCTTTATCTATGCAATCTCTCAGTCTCCATGCAGCAGAGTTTCCTCCTTTAATGCTTCCTATAGTCGTGTTTATAGGGCACAAGCACATGGTTATTCAGCTGTTCATCTCTTGATCTCTATGCTGTTAATGGCTTTACCTCCAAAAACAGCTCCTTATATAGTGCCCTGGGCTCTGTGACATCATCTATTATGACACATCTCTGATGTAAGAAGTTGTTTGTTACCCGGAGGGCCCAGCTCAGCCTTGAGACATCTGCCTTTAGACAACTTATCATATAGTGCTCTAAAAATATCCCAATGTTCTCCAACATATCATGTACCACGAGAGGTTCCTATACACACATTGGCGCATACAGAATACATTTAGAAGCTGGTCAGAAAATATGATACACTTAATATGCAACAATTTAGAGAATCTTGAAATGACCGCTGTGCATCTACATTCAATTTACTTATTCATCTCCAGAACTTTCTGCTCAACTTATTTCCATTTCCCAAAGTTACCACTGCTTATGAGCAGTTTCCTCCTGACCTTTACCCCACACTATATAATTTGCTTCTAAAAACTCCAACAATAAAATGCAGAAATGAGGGAATATACCCTATAGTGTATATAGAGTGGCATTGAGGTTATTTAGGGAGCAATAGATATTTGAGAAAATCTTTATTTAGATGACTCATGGTCATGCCTGGATTTGCCATTAGGCAGAATAGACAATTGCCTAGGGGTGTCAGCCTGCTGGGGGCCCCATCTTTTTACATTTTAAAATGTATTAATGCAGACTTTAAATATACACTATACTTTACAAACAGCAAAATATACACTGTACTTTACAAACAGAACCTTGTATGAAGTGCTATGTTTTGGCTGCTGGGAGGTGTCTCAAGTACATACAAACCAACAACAACCTGCACAATTCTCCGTGCATGGTTCTCGTGGTAGTGTTCTAGGGAGTTCACAGAGCTGAGATTTGCCAAGTGAGACAGTGACACCCAGTAAGTTAAAGGACCACTGCAGTCCACAAAAAAGACACTTGTTTGTCAAGTATATACCAAATTAACAGTATTAGCAGCTGTGTATGTCATGGGCATTTTTTAAAACAATCTGCATTTTTAAGGACTCTGTTTATGAGTACAGTTATCCAGAGTTGTTTTGGTTACCCCAGGGTATCAATAACCAACCCTGGACACTAAGCTGCCATCTCTTGTATGCCTTGGTATATGGATATAAAAACATCATGTGTCACAATGGATGACATCACCAATTACTAAAAATAAGTAGGGATGTCAGGACTGAAGACCTGCACGTCAAAATTTAAAGAGATACCGTAGCCCTATTTTTATATTCTAATCTTTTAAAGAAACAGATCTGGATACAGCCTTTAATTAAGTAACTGTCTTTTTATGAGAGCTGGATGATAGGGGGTGGGGGTGCTGGTAGTTATCAGTGGAGGAAAGGAAGAGGCAGAAGTTCAGAGCCATCATTTGATCACTGAATAAGACTGAAACTGACACCACACCCCTTCCCTCTCACTGGTCCAGTAGCAGACTCCTTGCATCAAAGGATTGAGCCAGGGCTCTCCAGAAATTTAAACGACCCTCTCACACAACTTTACTGGAATTTAACTATGTACTTATTTATATTTGAGGATGACCATGTTACCTAAACTTACACAGTCCCATACATCTTTTGAAGGAACAGTCAGCTTTCGAAAGGAAGTTCTTCACTCCATCCAAACTCTCCAAAACGCCCTTCTTCAGTGGGACAGCCCCATTTGGACTAACATCTCTTTCCCAGCTAATCATATCCATCTTCCTTTCTCTGATTCCTTTTCAATTGTTTCCCCAATATTTTAGGAGAAACAAAAATTGCAGATAAGAATTTACTAACCTGCAAAAATACTATGATAGAGGCTCCCAAACTGGGTTCCATAGACCATCAGTTGCCCATAAGCTTTCTTTAGCCGGTCCGCAAATATAGTAGTAATAAAATATAAAAATAAAACCCATAACAATTAGTAAAGGAGTGTCTAAATATTATATGTTGTTGTTTATAAGTGTTAGTTTAATTGATAAACAATTAACAAAAAAATATTATTTAAAGGTCCAGAAACATCTTCAGTAAATCCCCAGTGGTCAACAGGACTTTCAGCATTTTTCAAGTATTTTTGGGAAAACCACTGTACTATCAAATAGAGCATATATTCTCAAAAATATATGTCCCTCTTTGCCCATTTGGAATGGTATGGAGTATGCAGTCAGTGTCAGTACATTATACTTATAATTATAATTACTCTTTATTATAAATCACCAGCATTTTCTATAGCGCTATTTACAAATTAGCATAAAATACAGTGGGTACAAATAGTAAATAACAAAGGTGTAGACAAATGTTAAGGTAAGTAGAAATACACATGCAGATACAATACAATACAAATACGAGACAAATGGACCAGCAGAATACTTGTTTCAAGACTTGGTGCAACAAGGTTGAGGTTTGCACTCAGAAGAGCTTACAGTCTAGAAGTTAAGGGTGGGTTGTGAGACAGGAGGGTGACATATGCAAGATGGCAGTGATCAAGGCAGTTTGTGCATGTTAAGGCTGAAGGCGACAAGATTATTTAAACAGATGTGTTTTTAGTGAGTTTTTGAAGGTTTTCAGCCAGTAGAGGAATTGGGTTAGGTGATTGTAGCCACTCAAGTAGTTTTGAAGCCAAGGAAAGTAGAGAGATAGGGTAATAGTTGGATGCAGAAACTGCGTCACATGACGGTTTCTTGATGATGGTTGTAATTAAGGCATGTTTTATAAATCATAGGAACTTGACAGTATTTAAGGAGATGTTGAATACATGTGCGAGAGCTTAGAATAAGTGTGGGCAAGTTGTAAGGTGTGAGATTGACAGAAGACCAGAGACTTCATCCTCAGTTACGGGGTCAAAGGAGTATGTTCTAGAAATGGGATTGGGTAAGGGCAAAGCTTTGGTTATTAATTATTATTAATTATGGCTGATAAAGTCTTTTACTTTGAGATAGGAAGGGTTAGGAGGTTGGGGTTGGAAGAGAACAATGATAAATGTAGAGAACAGATGTTTGGGATGAGGACAACATTGATATTAAAAGTAGTAGTGTTGTCTGGTAAGATTAAGGGCAGAGAAGTTGGATGACAGAATAAATGTGTACTGCAGGAACTCTGCTGAAGTGCAAGATTTTTTTAAACAGGCATGGACCGAATTCCTGGGGTTGTGCGGCCAAGAAGGCCCAGGGGAGCCTTGGGGGGGGGGGGGCGGGGGCTTTGCTGGGTTTGGGCCAGGGTGGGGGCACCCCCTGGAGCCTCTACAGTTCAGAAAAGAATAAAATGCCAAAAAAATAAATAAATAAATAACACAGCAGTGACCCCCCCCCCCCCCCAGAGGAGGGCCCTGGTGCATTGCACCACTGGTAGCTCCACCACTGCTGCTACCTAACATTTAATGTAAATCTGAATAAATATAGTGACACATTAAATATATTTTTAAAATACTTCTTCTCCAAATTTAATCATGGAATTTATTTATAATGTGTGAAAATATTACATTACAACTATATAGATTTTTTTAATTTTAAATGTTAGTTATATAAAAAATATAATTAATGTACTTTCTGTTTAAATCATATGTGTACATGTATCAGTTACTATATTTGCTTTTGTATATGATTTTGTTTTGATTTACTTTAAGTGTGGTAAACAAACAAAAGCGCTATACATTGAAGTTGTCTCTCACTCAACCTTTCTTATCTTCTCATTAAGCTCTGATCTTTATAGTTAGAGTTAGAGACAGATATTATTTTTATTACTGCCTGGGGGGTTGTACATTCTTGGATCTTTTGTAGAGAGTGGTTGGAAGTTAAGAACAACTGCAAGCATTCTAATTGGCAATTACTTTAATCAGATTCAACAGGAAGTAATTAATAATGAATAGGCTCTAACACCATGATAAGAAATCAGTCTTGAAGGGATGATCAAAACGGCTGGTCAGTGGACAAAAATGACAAAGTGAAATATAAGTTTACTGCATGGAAATTCATCTTTAATTATATTCAGTTAGTTTTAAATGATATGATATTTGGAACCTTTGATGTACCCCTTGCAGCAATGCAATATCTGCCTCTCATCATTAACTAGTCACTATACATATAAAAGGTATATTTTCTACACAGGTGCCTCTTATTCTAGAGACTTGCTCTGCTATCTCAGTTTCACTGCTCCCTACCCACAATCTTTCACTTCCGACATTGTTCATTGTCCTAATATTTTTCCATTGTCTAACCCGGTTTCCATGTAACTGCCCTTTCTTTCACAGAGATTCCATCAACTCACCTGTCCAGACCCAGATCTACCACAGAAGCCTAAGTATGATCTTCAGACCCGGCCTACAACAGATATCTTGATAGAGGAGTCTCCTTGCTAGGACAGAGAGGTGTGCACTTTGGTGTATATACAAATATAGACACCTACACACATGGAAAGATGGACCGACATCCTGCAGCTGTAGTCTGGGACACATACAGTTTTCTGGGAATATACTTCAATGGAATCATTAAAAATTCAGATTTACTGGCAGTTTCCCAACATCGTGCAAATCCATCTGACCTGTCCCAAGGATTAAACAGCTCCAGGGCTGGGTCCAGGTAGTGGCTGTAAAACCTCATGGATCCAGAGGAGTGTTCTGGGACCTCTTCAAGTCCTTGGTTCAATTCCACATATTCTCTTTTTATACATAGAAATGGAAGTGGTAATAATTTTATATGAAACTTTACATTCCTGTGGCATTATTTTTCAGTACTGGAATAGTCTTTATATCATTGAACGTTTACTAATAATATAGATCCATAAACATGAATATAGGTTATCATCACACTGATCTGTGCCATACTGAGCTTTACAGTGCCCCAAACCCTGACCCGCATAATCTGAGGCTCTGTCTTAAAAATCTGCCTTGCAACATACCCAGCACTGCACAGTTCTGCATAATAACAGACTGCCCTATAACCAGCTCTGCACAATGCAGTGGCCCTTATATCTAGCTTTGTACGTTTACATATTCTCTATGCAATCCCAGGTTCTGCAGTAACCATAGGTTATTCACAATTCTAGGCTCAGCAAGATGCACAGCTTGGCACCAGGCTTTGATCTCTGCTTAGCTGTGCACAATTTCTGTCTCTATACTGTATTCAGATTTGCTCAAAGTAAGACTCTACACTATACTTAGCTCTGCCCACTGGAAGGCTCTGCACCATATTAAGTCCTGTACAATGCCAGGCTCTGCTGCATCCCAAATCCTGCCCAATACCAAGCCCTACCCAATGTCAAATCCTACATAATACCCAAGTCGGCCAAGTACTAAGTCTCGTGCAATGCCAAGCTCTGCCCAATACCTAGTCTTGCAGAATGCCCGTCTCTGCTACATACCGAGCTCTGCATAATGGCAAGCTCTGCCCCTTATCTAGCCCTGCACATTGCCAAGTTCTGCCCCACATCTAGCCCTGCACAATGCCAGACTTTGCCACATAACAAGTCCTGCACAATACCAGTCTCTGCTCCACATAAAACCCTCCACAATGACAAGCTGCACCACACAACAAGTCCTGCACATCGACAGTTTCTGCCCCTTACATAGATCTGCACAACACCAGTCTCTTCCCCATACCTAACCCTGCCCTATGCCAGTACCTGTCCCAAATGTTTATATTGCCAGGCTCTGCCTCATATCTATCTGCACTATGCCAGGATCACCCCATTGCTGGCTTGGGTCATTGTCTTATGACAGTGGTCTCCATGCTCTTCACGTGTATGTCACAAGTGAGTTTCTAGTGCTGCATTATCACATCCTGCCTCTGAGGATGTAGGAGATTTTGTGTCTCGTGTGCAGCAGATCCAGGAGGGAGGTGATGTCTGATGATTGTGCTTTGGTTGAGGAAGGTCCTCTGCAGGTGTGACAACGGCATGCAGTCTCTGAAAAAAACACAAAAACAAACATGTAAGACCCATGTGGCATCTCATGGGGTAAGATAGTGATGGTGCCATAGGATAGTTCCATCCGTGTTACACTACAGAGGCAGAATGCATTAGAGCACAAACCTGTGAATGTGTAAATAAAGCAATGGTACTGTCCTCAAACTCTGGCAAGTGGGATTCTGATGTACAATATAAAGGGATTCTCGCTCTCTCAATAATAAGATTTATTGGGATTAAATTGTCCCAATACCTCAAAGCTGTTATACCTGACTTCACTTGAGATGTGATACTCTCTCATCATGGCAAGCTCTGGTTTGGGTGAAAATTTCATTGATCCACTCTCGCATAGAGAGATAAGGAGTGGTCAACAGACCCATCCAACAATTTTCAGCTCATGGTAAAATTATGCTCTGTAGAAACCCAAGCTTTTTGGAATGCACAGATAAGGCTTAAAGGATTGCTATAATGTCCTAATAACAGGATCTAAATGTTCAAATGAGACATCCAGCATAATAAATTCATATTTTGTGATTTAGAAAAGTAGAATTCAATACTGAACTTAAATTCAAACATCAATTTGTAAACCTGCAGTCATGGCCAGATTATCCATTAGGCCAACTAGGCAGCCTCCTTATGAGGGGTGCCACTTTACAAAAAATAAATGGTTCCTGGCTTAAAACAACGAAATGCTGCAGTTCATAGACTGGCTACCAGGGGGTAACCACCTAGATCAAGAGAGTTACAACAGGAAAAGGAACTCACGCACAGAAAAGGCATAAAATGGTCTGTGCATACCTTATGTACTCACTCGCAGGGGCTTCTCCACTTCACTGCCTAGGGGCTCCAAGGGGCCCTGCCTGCAGTGGAACTGCTTGTCCAACCCCCTTATGAGGTCCTAAACAGCATAAACTTATGTCTAGACAGGCATAATGGAGGTTTGGTGTGTTAATCTGGTTAGAGCTGTTAGAGCTGCTCCCACCCCTTCATGATCTGGACAGGGGTGGAGACAAGCAGATCAACTAGAGGTTTAGACGTTGTTGTTATTATTCTTCTGTATTTATAATGTGCTAGCATATTCCATAATGCTATACAGGGGTTAAGTACAAGGCAAAAACTATTTTAACACAATGTAAAAGAGTGGAGGCCTTGTCTTTGAGCTTAGAACTAAATGTACATAGTGCTATCTCCAAGGCACCGACACAAGATTGAAAACTCACAAACTTAGAAGTTGATGCTTCAAAATGCAGTATTCAACATTAAATTAATTGAAAACCAATGCCCCAATACAAATATGCAGCTCCTTTTAAATTTGCCTTCAAAATACTTCGCATTTTGCTCATGCCAGCCTATGTTTAAAATGCCACACAAAGAGCTCTAAAGTGCAGATCTGTATAAAGTGATTACTAATGTGTAATTTCTCTGTGTGTGATGTATATAGAAATATTAAAGTTAATATAAAATGCTGCTATTTGGGACAAAGAACTCGTCCTCTGTGCCTTCGTTGTACATAGGAGGAGCAGTATAATCAGTGACTGCCTGTGACTTGTATAACTCTATTGTGAGAATTAACAATGCCCTGTTTTGACAAATTATAATTGACAATGGGCAAAATGTTTTTAGGAAGTAAAAATAAATCAATACATACTTTCATTTAAAATTATTTGTAATTTTTCTGCTGTGGGAACCACGTGTGTTTTTGCCTTTACAGATGAAAGTTAAACTTAACTTAATAGAAGTATTTAGCTGCTCCAATTAAATGTCAGTTGTGAGAGCCCAAGCATCACCTCTAAAAGTAGTCAAAGAAAACAGCAAAAGAGGAGAAGTCCCAAGGACTAATATAGTGAAGTATATGTAAGATTTTATACTTCATTTACAAGATCAAACTCTATATAAATACTTTATTATTCCTGGCTATCAGGATTTTTTCAAAGGGCAAACTTCCTAGAGGCTGCTTATGATTTTGTTATATATAATTACATTTTTATCTACTCTGATGTAATATAGTGATAATCACATGCAAAATAAAGGGCACAGGACATCGCACATCTGCACTTTATTTTGATTTGCTTTTGCCAACCTTTGTTGAAAAGAAAGAAAATAGTTCTCCACAGTAAGGGCAGACATATTGTGGAACTCTCTTCAAAAGCAGGTTGTGACAACATATTCAATAGATAACTTTAAATAAGGGGTTGTGGATATTTTGAATAAAAGGGGCACACAAAATCACTCTGCTCTGGTTAACTAGAATAGGTGGGATATTGATCTAGGGAGTAATTCAGTTGCCATTTTGTGGGACCAGGAAGCCTTTTTTCTCTACTGAGGCAATTGCTAATATTTTATAAGGTCCCTTTTTTGCCTTCCTCTGGATCAATTCAACATTCTCATAGTACAAAAATCAGAGAAAATCTAAAAAGTTTTTAGCAAATGGTGCAGTAGTTGTTTTTCAGTCTCAATTACTATGTGTATTAAGTTAGATACTCTATTTTCTATTAAGTACTTTCAAAAGAACTTTGGAAATGTACAATACAAGCAATATGAACCTTTACTGCCTCCCATAGAATATATATTTATATATATATATATATATATATATATAGAACTTCAGTGAAGCATTTCACTTCAATAAAGTTAATTTGTATGTGTAGTCTTAGCCTAATATATGGAATTTGGGAGGGAGGAGAAAATGCCACACAAAGGGGAACCCCATAGAAAGGATGAGTAGCTGAAGGGGTGTAGGCTTATTAGGATACTTCATTTTTCATTACCTGCATGAATGGTCCTTTGGTCCTCAATACAATATAAAGAGCGTAGAGTGGGATACAGACCATGGAGGATGCAGCCATAAGCCAGCCGATACCATAACCCCAGGTTGGATACTCATAAATGTTATTGTATTTCAAAGGTGAGTATTTGATGATGGAAAACAAGAATGTAGCCTAAGGAAAGAAAATCAAAAAAATGGAGTTAATACAATGCCTTGTGACCAGACCATTCCTCACTCTAGGAGGCTGATTTACTATGAGTTGGAAGACATAGGTTTGGATAAACCAATGCCACGACAAACGTTTAGTCATTTGCTTTCATATTTAGATTGAATCTTATCTAAGATGGTCCATTGGATGAGCGACAGGACCCCTAAACATTGCAGCACATTACTTTGGTAAGAAAAACATTGTCTAAAGTAGCTCCAAACCAAAAAAGGTAGTCTCTTATATTAAATATGTTAGGTTGCAAATTACAAATTTGGACTGCTGTTGTATCAGTTTTGGAAATTAGAAAGTGGTGACTGTTTGGAAACTCTGGCCCTGTGTTGATGTATATGCAGAATTAAATGGGCAGATTATCTGTAAGATAATATTTTTACATGGACTAATACATGGTCAGAATTCCTTTCTTCCTCCTCAACTCCATGTGGGATAGGGAGTTATGAGAGGACATATATAGCATGGACATCATACCAGGCATACTGCTGGGCTCACTGCAACCCAACAGATCTTCATATATGGCCATGGCCGATAACCTATCATGTCTTGGATGTTGTCATAGAAGCGGTCGGCTCCTACAGATACCAGAGACAAAAAAGATAAGATGAGACAGTGTGCATGGGGAAAAGAGACAAGTGGTTGGGAAAGAGAAAAATAAACTACTCACTTTATAACCATCTATACAAATTCTTATGTTGTACCATGCACCCAGTTCATAATGCAAACTACTGTATACTGACACTGTAATATGAAACAATTACCAAAATTATCTAAATATTCCTCCCCTGCACTATTACAGGTAGCTACATTGAAGATCACTGTACACTCAAGTGATATCAGTACTCACACTGACACAAACTATATATTGAGGCAATAGCAGTACTCAAAATAATGCTCATTGTACATTTAGGCTGTAGCAGTACAAATTGGATACAAATAGATGATGGTACTCATATGAATATTTAGGTACTGATACTAATTAAACTGATCCTCTACACACACTAATTCTCACAGAACCCCAATGAAAATATTTATTCTGGTACTCACCATACACCCACCCAATGCAGATACACTCCGCTACACCTATAAAGAGCAAACAGGTTCCACTTGCTGCGTAATAATCAAACAGCTGGAATATGTACATCCCACCCTGCAAGACAGAGACCACCATAACTGAACACCATGGCTTATTATACAATCACGTGGTTGTGTCCTATATATGTGTCACTTTATATGGACAGAGAGAAGGTGTGGATCACATGACTAGCTGTGGGTCACTTTTTATGTGTTAATCGTTCATAGGAAACAAGTGATGTTTTAATATATTTAGTTGTGTGATATTGAAATAGTATAGTACCATACTAGCCCTGGAGAAATACAAATTGGATGTATTAGGTGATGAAAAATGACCAAGAGTTGATGGTCCAATCCTTTAACATTAACTTTGAGTTCTTCAAACTCTGTAATTCATCCAGAAATGGGTCTACACCAAATAGCAGTGCAAGAGAGAACAGTGTTTGGTCTCCCACTGTCTTCTCCCCTCTGGTTTATATGTCTGTTTTAAAGCTGAAACTACCGCCGACAGATAGAGAGAGAGAGAGAGAGAGAGAGAGAGAGAGAAAAAAAAAGTGGAAACTAATCATGTGAGAGACCAGACAACATGAATCCAAATAGTAGAAGGGCCAAGGAACATGATAATCAAATCAGCTCATAAGGTTGACCACAAAGTTGTTGGATAAACCAACTTGTAGTAGGTCATGGGTATACCAAATCATAGCTGATGAACTAAGTTCAGCAAGAGGAGGTACAATTGTTCAAAAAATTATAATAAAATAAACCTTTAATAATATCAACTTTAAAAAGTGGATAATGAAGGGGAAAAAAGCTAAAAAATGGCTATGCATATTTGCCCACAAATAGATATCTATATCAAATTGGTAATCGATGATCTTAAGAAACTTCCTACTACTTACTCTCCGAATCTTACTAGGCAAGAAATAAGGTGCATACAGGATATGAAAACATGGAATGATGTTGTTTCAAGCCATCAGACAAAGGCAGGAATGTGGTGTTATGGCCCTGTGATTTATACATTGGAGAAGCCATGAGACAATTGTCCGACCCAGACTGTTACAAGAAACTTTTGGGTGACCCCACAAATTGACAAATTGATTCCTGAATCAATATAATGAAATGATCTTGGATGCGCTACATAGTGGTGTGATATCCCAATGTGAATATGAATTCCTGGAAGTAATTAAACCAAAAACAGCTACGCTGTATTTACTCCCGAAAATCCATAAACAAAAGAACAATCCGCCAGGGAGACCTATTGTCTTCAGCAGAGGCAATTTAACAGAACAAGCTAGCAAATGTGTAGCTGCATGCTTCAGACCATTTGTCACTAGCTTGCCCTCCTTCATCTGTGACACGAAATCATGACAATGTCATGACCGAAATAATTTCATTATCCAACTGTTGCACTTTATCCTCGTTTTTCCCGTTGAATGACAAATTTTTCTTGCAAATTCAAGGAACAGCGATGGGCCTGTCTATGCTAACCTCTATATGGGGTGTTAGGGACGCGAGGTGGGCCTGGCAGAACACATGAACAAATATACGGAGCATGTTTTAATCTGGTTGAGATATATAGACGATCTGTTTATATTGTGGGACAACTCTGAGGAACTATTTGATGAGTATATACAATTACTCAATCACAATGATCTCAATCTAAAGTTGACATACCACCAGAGGTTCTAATGGATAGATTTGTATGGATTTATTCCGCCAAGAGTCTGCCACAAACCGTCTACTTCGTAACACCAGCTCACACTTACCCTCAACCAAACGGGCTATTCCCTTCGGAGAATTTACACGTCTAAGACGGAATTGTTCAGAAGTTGAGACGTTTAAAACAAGGGCACAAGAACTCCGCCATCGCCTGAAACAGAGGGGCTACAGTAATAGGCAAACAAAAAAGGCCTATCATCGTGCCCTTTACATTGAGAGAGATTCACTTCTAACTCCCAAAACGAATAGAACATCAGATATACTGGATCTTACAATGCACAATGGAGGCAAATCTTGAGGATCTCAAGCTGTGGTTGGAATAAGGGATCAAAGCGAGTTGGAGGAGATCTCCATCACTAAAAGATATCCTAAGGTCCGCAAGTTGCGAGACATTTTTGTCAATTTCATAATTTTGCTCCCTCAAATTTGAAGTGTTGGATGATCCAACAGGTTCATCTAGGCATCAGAGACCGCAACTTGGAAAATGCTCTCCTGAAAGCCGAAACCAAGTGGATATTTCTACTTAATACAATGGCACCCTCTGAACTGAATGAAGCAATAAACTATACAGTTTTCCTATGATATTCATGTTTCAAGCCCAATATGTGTCTTATCAGTCCTATTTTCTCATGTCAGTGTGAGATTCACATACCAGTGTCCCTTCAAGACTCTCTCTACCTCAATACATTCACACAAATTTGGCCACATACATTTACTTAGTTAATAACATATAACATATTAACATAACCAATTTATCGATACATTGAAATAGCTAGTTTTTACTTGCCTTCTAAGCTTTCACTTAGAATAGTATGGGTAATGAGGCCAGTGTAATATTACCAGTAGTGATCTTTGTAAAGAAGTGTTTTTATTCATTTTTAATCTTTAATTTTTTCCCTGTACAAGTTATACATAGGGTTAACTAGTATTCCACTATAAATAGGCATCTTCACTAGCAAGTAGATAGCCCCAGTAAAACGCGCGTTGGGTGTTTTGCGCATGTATAGGCCATTTTGCCTTCCATTGGCCAGATTTGGACATGCGCATTATAAATATTAGATAATAATAATAGAAGAGGGGCACTCTTAAGGCTGCTGGTGGTCTTGGCACACTTCCAGGATTTCATCTCACCTCAGTAACGAGAAACAGACCAAGCAGAAAGCAGAGTAATGACATCGCGAGGATGAGGAGCTCCCGTCTGTAGCCCCGACGAAGCACTGAGGGGTACAAGTCAATTATGGACAAGCAGAGAGTCTCCACGTAAATGAACTACAGAGAGAAAATGACATGGTGGAATTATATGGAGCAGAGCTATGGAACAATAGTTTGGGTTATGAGATAATAGTTATATGGAGTAACTGAAAGAATTATAGGAAGAACTGATATGTAGTGGCAGGTGGGTTGTGCAATAAGAAATATTTATATGAGATAATACAGGCGTAGTTATAAGGAACTGTTGTATTGGATAACAGTTGGAGCTATAGTGGATATAAGGGATAACATGATTTCTAGGAAGTGAGTTATTTGGGGAAGAAGTAGAATTATAATAAATTGTTATATGGGGTTATATGAGGGATAATAAGAAGCTATAGATGTCGGTGACATGGGAAAATACAGGAGTTATATAGTTACACTGGTTAGTAGGAGGAGTTGTAGGGAACAGTTATAAGGAGGAACTATAATTTGTACTGAACAGCTTTTCTATGGTAGAGATATCAAACTTATGTCATACACTAATTATATTATTATACTCTATGAGTTATATATTGACTAGATATGTTAATTAGATATGTTAACAGTCTTTAAACAAAACAGGAGAGAAAGACGGTGTAAAAGGCATGGCTTCATGTAGGTATTTTGACTTTAGCTGGATTTATCATACCCAGTGGATTTTAGAAAGCATTGTGAAACTGCAGGGGTATCTGATACCAGGGAACCAGCAACCGTCCAGAAATCTTCCCATGCCAATTCATTCATGTATTTTTAGTTACTTTCAAACTTTTAGAAAGGAAAATTTTTTTTCATCTTGAAACAGTGTCATAAACGTATCCTAAAAGAAGGTCTGACGGTGATTTGTGATACATTTAAAAATGTATTTACATTGAAGTGTCAGCAATGAGTTATGATTGTATATATCAACTTTACACTTTCTTACTAACTAATAATATGAATATTTAGTTTCAGTATTCTCAATGATAAAAATAACATTGTCTCTATGTAATTCATCCCACTCACTGATTTGAAACCTCTTTTGTATAGTACATTATCCATTTGAAAGGGATTAGGTTGTGTCATTAATTTTTATTTGTATTTTCAGACACTGTTAGAGGTTGTTATTCGACTCAATGTCTAGATACAATAATTATTATTTTCATTTCAATGTATTTTAACAAGTTAAGTTTTATTAAAACTTGGATTATTGATGCTGACGAGATAGCACTTTTTACAGTAGGTCTTTCTCTCCAGTTTTGCTTAAATATGTATAATCCATATTGAGAACCCTCCATTGACTAAATTCAGGTATTATCAAATGTCATTGTTTGTGTGGGAATATATTTGTTGTTAGAAGTTAACAGTCTCTTTGCTCAGCATACTGGGGACAAGCTTAGACAGGCCAATAGAAATCAACTCCAAAAGAGGTACTATTTAAGCTTTCCTTTTGCTATGTAACATAATACTCCGAATAGAGTATGTCTGCAGGATTATTTGTTTGTACTAGAAATGTATTTGAAGAATATTATTAATGGTAGTGACCCATTTGCAAGTTTTCAGTGTTAGCTTGATGTCAGGAAGTATTACTAAGAGTGAGTAAGGCAAACGTTTTGGATAAACTCAATGCTAATAAATGTTTTTCATTTAAATGTAAATGTAGACGTTATGTCAAAACTGACTATAATTATATATTATCACATTTTTTGTAAATATTTTATTATATTATTTAATGTGACACCACTGAAGAAATGACACTCTGCTACAATGTAAAGTAGTAAGTGTACAGACTGTGTAACAGTGTCAATTTGCTGTCCCCTCAAAATAACTCAAAACACAGCCATTAATGTCTAAACCATTGGCAACAAAAGTGAGTACACCCCTAAATGGAAATGTTTAAATGGTGCCCAAAGTGAGTGCTGCCGGCACTGGGGAGCTACAGTTCATTGAGGAAACCATGAATGCCAACATGTACTGTGACATACTGAAGCAGAGCATGATCCCCTCCCTTCAGAGACTGTGCCACAGGGCAGTATTCCAACATGATAACAACCCCAAACATACCTCCAAGACGACCACTGCCTTGCTAAAGAAGCTGAAGGTAAAGGTGGTGGACTGGCCAAGCATGTCTCCAGACCTAAACCCTACTGAGCATCTGTTGGGCATCCTCAAATGGAAGGTGGGCTAGTGTAAGGTCTCTAACATCCACCAGCTCCGTGATGTTATCATGGAGGAGTGGAAAAGGACTCCAGTGGCACCATGTGAAGCTCTGGTAAACTCCATGCCTATGAGGGCTAAGGTAGTGCTGGGAAATAATGGTGGCCACACAAAATAATGACACTTTGGGCCGAAGTTGGACATTTCCACTTAGGGGTGTATTCACTTTTGCTGCCAATGGTTTAGACATTAATGGCTGTGTCTTGAGTTATTTTGAGGGGACAGCAAATTTACAGTTATACAGGCTGTACACTTACTACTTTACATTGTAGCAGAGTGTCATTTCTTCAGTGTTGTTGCATGAAATATAATTAGATATAATAAAGTATTTACAAAAATGTGAGGGGTGTACTCACTTTTTCTAGATACTGTATATTTAGAAAATATTGATATTGAAGGTGGTGATGTGTTTGCCTGTGCAGAGTGTGTTATACTTCAGTACCTGACTATCCAGTCCTAGCAAAATCACCATTATGAAGAACAGACAGGACCAGAGCTGGGATACTGGCATCATGGTTACAGCTTTTGGATAGACAATAAAGGCCAAGCCAGGTCCTACGAAGAAAAATAAATTACTCAATTAAAGACAAGCTGAAATGTAGACACGCTTCCTGTTGGGTCCACCTTAAATGTACAATTAGAGTGGTTTTGTGGAAGCAGTTAGCGGGACTATGAATAATGCTTAATGCTCAAATTACCATGACAATAACGGGGGTCCAAGAAGCTTACCAGACTCTGCCACTTCAGAGATAGGAACCCCCTGTTCTTGAGCCATGAAGCCCAACACTGAGAAGATAGCAAATCCACCCATGAAGCTAGTAATACTGTCCAGAAGGCAGAGACAAATACAGTCCCTGTAAGTATAAAGTGGAAAAATCATTCAGGTGTGGAAATCAGAGAGGCTCACACATAAATCAGAAACAAGATGCTTTGACATTGGGGCTAACCCAAGTGTAACCTTTAAGAACTATTTTTTCAAAGTCGATGAAATAGTCTGATCACCGAAAGTCACATAATATTTGAATTCTGTAAGACCTAAGTTACCAACAGAGACCCCTAGTCCTTATAGAAATAGTGTCCAAATGAATACATACCTATAGCAATTGTAATTATATGCATTGTAACTGCCAATCCCAATAGTAAATCCTGCTGTTATGGCAAAAGAGTAAAATATCTGAGTGCCAGCATCCATCCATACCTGAATGAGAGAAACAAGAACAAAGGGATAAATGTTAGTTACAAATTCGGATTCATAAAAAAAAACAAAAAACTCCCTGTACCTTTTTATTACCTGCGGGTCCTGGAGCCGGGTCATATTGGGATGCAAGTAGAACATGATTCCATCATATGCCCCAGGTAGAGTGACCCCACGGACTAGCAGAATGATTAGCATTAGGTAAGGAAATGTAGCTGTGAAATATACAACCTTGGTACAGAGACATTAGAGAAGTAAGGGACACAGGGTATGCATGCAGAGGGGATCAAAAAACATACAGGCCATACAGTTATTGCAAGATTTTGGTAGTTGGAAGGTCATATAGTGCTCTCATAAGGTTCCAAGAGATAAGGTTCTAGATGTTTGGATTCTGTCTGATCAAGCTCTGTAACTCCCAAGTTTCTCAAGACTCACACATATATTTTTTGAATTTTTTAGATTGACCAAGTATGTGTGGTATTAGGTTCTGTATCTTCAGGCTCTACAAGGTGAGATCCTTCTTCTCCTGAGTAAGGTATTGTCATGGAATATATTTGGGCTGTGATATATAGGCTACAGTTCTGTAGGCTTTATGTCTAAAAGGTTAGGTATCTAAACTCACCTTCCCTGTTGATGCGACCCCCTTCCATATACAGAAGTAACAGATAATCCAGGCCAGCAGCAAACACAGAGCCAGATCCCACCGGACATTGCCAAGGTTCTGAATCCCACCGGATAAACCAAGGACCCGATTCCTAGCCAGAACACATTGAGATTTGATTTATATATAGGCATAGAAAAGTAAATACCAATGGCACCACAAAAAAAAACAACAAACAAATGGAATAAGTTCACGACCAAATCCTATTAAATTAAGCACTTTAGCATTCTTTATACTTGTAGATATTGGTACTGACCTGCAAGCAGATAAAATAATGTGGCAGGGAAAATAAAGCTCACAACATGTTGACCAATCCAAGATGGGCTTATCATACAGCACTAGTCAAATCATTTTGATATGGAATTTGATATTTTGATGTGCTGAGTCTGTAGATAAAACGTATATATAGTCTAGACCAATGGCTCTTATTTAAAAAAAAATTAACTAGGGATTGGCTGATTACTAATAGCTACTCTGAAATAATATAATATATATATATATATATTTCATGAAAGTAATTGTTTTTGTTGATTCTGCTAAATACTAAACTGCCTTTCTTTTTACTAGCATATTTAAAATAAATATTAAATATATATTTTGTTGTGATGCATTATATTTATTTGTGTTTCATCTTGTGCTACCAAGCTTCCTTCCTTTGTTACTTACTCCCAAAATTCCACCTCAGGGCTTGTTCGGTTATCTGTGATAGACCAGTTCCCTTTCCCACGCACAAACTCTACACATCGGTCTGTGGCAGAAAAACAATGACATTCCCAAATTAGGTAACTAGAGGAGACACAGGTGAGATACATTCAAATAAATCCCTTAACACTTAGACTAAGATCTATGAGAATGAAAACAAGGAACGTGAAAAGTACAAGTAAATGAGTAAATGAGACAATATCATGCTTCCCAACTGGTCCTCCTTGGGAGGATGAAGGGAAATGGCTACATAACATGCTTACAATTAACTAGTTAAATAATATCTATCTATCTATCTATCTATCTATCTATCTATCTATCTATCTATCTATCTATCGATTAGCACAAATACCCAACACTTACGAGCCAGGAAGATTGTATAGGGGTAACACAGGCTTTTTCTAGGATCCTGGAAGGATACACACACATAATAATATGAAGGACCCACTGTGCCTTTTCTTACCAGTGTTCCAGGTGTGGTTGCATGTGGCCCAGGGGAGCTCGGCTGTGAAGGAACTGAAGAGGTAAAAGAATGCCCAGCTCAAGATAATAATATAATAGATGTTGACCAAGAAGGACATGACCATTGTACCATATCCAATACCTGCAAGAGAGTTATAGAAATAATCAAAGAATGCAGACATGGTAGGTGTGTTAGGAAACAGTTATATGGAGAAATAAAATTAGGGTATATCTATACAGTCATATTAGAAGATATAGGGAAAGGTTATTTGGAGCAACAGGAATATTTATTTGGAAAGGCTGGATTAAAATGAGGAGTTACATGGATGGGTTTGTATGAAGCAATAGGATTAGTTATAGGAAAATAAATAAAGAGCAATAGTAATAGTCACAGGTTGGAACAATACACATCTATAGAAGGATGTACAGAAAACAGTTATATGGAGCTAAATTAGATTGTATACAGAGTGATAATACAAAACAATAGAATGAGTGACAGTGGTGTGTTTATGAGATATTTGGAGAGATTGCAGGGATCAATATGCTGGACATAAAGGGAGGAGTCAAATGGTAGAATATGCAGGCTCTATAAGGTGGTGTTACATGGAACAATATGCAAGACTTGGGGGGTGCATAAATATAGACTTATAGGGACTGGTTATATGTAGCAATGAACATAGGAAGAGAAGAAGTTCTAGTTAATAATTGTATGCAGTAAAAGAAGGGGGCAATAGAAACGGATTATATAAGTTATATGACTGAAAGGGGGTGTTTGGAGTAGTTTGAGGATTTATAGTATTATGTAGTAGACAATCACATATATAGTTGTTGTAATTGCGAGTTCATTGGTATCGCTAAAGGCGCTCATTGCGGGCTTCGCAATCAGTGGCGAAGGCGCTCATCACAAGACCCGAAAGTTACGGATTTGACCTGATCCGCAATGAGCACCAAAGGCCCGTAAAGCAGAGGAGGGGGAGAGAGGCTCGCAATGAGTGGGTTTGCCGAGGCCTGCAATGAGCGGCGATGCCGTCCATTGTGGGTCGCGATATGATCTGCTTTGCCCGTCAAGTAGGGGGGCGCCGAACTTGCTCATTGCGAGGCCTGCAATGGCGCTCATCACCAGGCTCGGGGAGAGGGGGGGGAGAGGCCTGCGATGAGTGTTGAAGGCGCTCATCGTGAGGCCCGCAAGTTAAAGGGGGGCAGAGCCTCACATTGTGTGGCAAACAGGATTGCCAGGCTGTTTTTTGACGGGGAAGGGGCTAGTATATTATATTATGGCTGTACATCACAGGCCTGCTAATGCATTAATACAACAACACATGTTATTTTAGATTTCAGGATGCCCATAAAACATATTTACATTAAATTGGGAACTGATTAAAGGAAGGAGGGATTAAAGCAACGTACAAGTACAAAGGAGATGCACCACATCTGGTTTAACAGGTATTCCTGCAATTTGGTCCAGGATTAAAGCTTCAGTCCTTCTTAGAGTTATGAATGCAACAGAAAGCATTGTTAGAATTACAGTGGTTTTATCTGCACTACAAAAAAAATATATGATACAAGATTATGTTTAATTTGTGATACCTTCTTCAACAGTAGAAACATGTACCTAACCTCCTTTATTTGATAAAATCATTGTTTGGCACTGGCTGATAAGACTTCTGCCCTTAGTCTACTTAGTAGAGCTCATAGTCTAACTCAGAAGTGTTTCTGCAAAGTCACTCATACTCCATAATCTGGTTAGCAGTCATTTCAGTTATGGGAGCAGCTATGTTCACCAGCTCATTTGCTGCTGCCATTAATGGCTTGCTGTTATCATTTTGAGATCTGACTTCCTGGGCCACCCATTCTTCCCAAGATCCCATATAATACAGTGAGGATGGACCCCCTATGTGAAATAAGATGATTCCTAACACATTAAGCTATAAGTACAATTATAAAAAGTTGGAGAACTCTTGCAAGTCTTAGTACATATGTTCCATATAACATCGGAAATGAGTAGTCAATTTTTAGTATATCTAACCCATAGGAATAGATACATTTTCCAACACTTTATTACTATGTACATTGAGCTCATGTTGAATATTAGGGAACAATTAAAACCTCCACTGCCAGGCTAGAATGATGCAAAATAATTTAATTTTCAGGCATACAAGTCTTGTAAGTCAGGTGCACACAACCTCCCCATCCTACATGTTCTCATAAGGCTCTGTGGACACTTAAGCAGTTAAGAGTGTCTCAGTAGCTCAAAGCAGCCCAAAGGGATAACATAAAGTCTAAATCACAAAAGAAACCTGTCTAAAGGTTATCACAGCCATATACAACAATACTAAAGAACAATCAGCTAAATCACAATGTCAGTTACAAATATCTGCCTCACCAATTAAGCACTGACACCCAACTAAATGCTAAGTCTGGAGCCATGTAATCGAGCCCTTAGCTTGATGCGAACATTCATTTCTAAAGATGCCATGTAGTATGTGTTGCTCTTAAGTACTCACTTAAAGGGACTTTGTTAAGCTTCCTCTAGCCCTCAGATTTAACAAACGCAACTAACGAAATCCAACGTTAGTTTTGTCATCTAATCATGGAGGGAAACAACCAGAACATAAAGCGTGATTGGTGAAAAATCAGCATTTGAATCGCTCTGTAAATGATAGGGGGCAGTATATGAAAGTATATGGAATAGGCCTCCATTCTATTAGCCCGTAATGACCTTCAAACAGCTAGTAAGTCAGCAGGTTAGAAATTTGCAATAGTTACAGAGCGATTCAATTGATCAAGCCCGCAACTGCATGGCTGAAAGCCAAAACCGCAAACCATGAACCTGTAAGTAGCATTTCAGGGCATGATCATGATCAATTAAGCAAGCCCATAAGTACTGATTTAGAAACAGCCAATAGTAAATGAGACTGTCATCATGACATCGGTAAAACATGGCGTTTAAACTTCAATCAATTAGCGTTTAAAAATCTGATATGCGATCGGGATCGTAATCCAGCGATTTCAAAATCAATAAAAATGAATGAAGAAACTGTTATAGTCCATGTCGGTGGTCTGATATGTATTAATTCTGTGATTCCCGAGATTGATATAACACAGAAATAAAACCTGAAAATAATACATTTTATTGCAGATTTGCGAGCTTGAGACTGTTGTGCAATTAATTCTAATGTCTGTCATCGCTTTCCCCGTATTTCAAAGTGCAGTATTGAGTTTTTATTTGCTTTGATAGTGTTACGAACAGGTGTTTAATGCCCTTGCAAGTCCTCTCTAGTACTCTTAGGAATTTTTAATACATTTGTCATTTATGGGTGTGAAAGCAATTGCGGGCTTGTGGAATTATTGCAATTGAATCTCGATTTGCGATTTTAGCAATTGTAACATTTACGGGCTTGAAACTTCAAAGGAGGTAATAGGACAGAGTTACGTTTTTGACAACCGCAGGGATTTTGAGCTTGTAACCCGCAAACCGATTGCGGGTAGCTAAAAGACACCAATTGAATAGCAAATTATTTTACTGGCTCCATTACGGGCTCTTGTAACTACAATTTGTTGAATTGAATGGCGGCCCTAGTTTCCTTGTGTTACAGGTTTAAAGGGAAATTTTAACATAAAATCCTTTTTAATTTAGCACACTGATTATTTGTTGATTTTGAGAAAGGGAGCATCATAAATTCAATTTAAATGATAGGCCTAATTAAAAATAATTTACTGCAAGCCTCTGAGAGTGGCAACATACAGTTGTGACGGAGTTAAAAAAAGACAATATGTCCTACATACAGAAGGCTTTGGGTGGAGCACTGAATTGTTTTGAAAGTAGTAGACAATGACTCTTATTTAATGTTTGCCAATAAGTTGTTGGCAGTCCCATTATACAACAGAAAGCTCCTTAGTTACGGTAATCCCTTAGCCTCATGAAGAATTAATTTTTCATTTCCATTCAGTGAAGTGGAAACACTCTGCATTAGTTTACACTGCTACTTATGTTTAGTATTCTTCATCAGTAAATACACTTAGTATTATTTTGATTGTAAGCTCTTGAGGTCAATTGCAGTAGTCAGCTCCTATGTTATTCTTTATAGCCTATCTGCTAATATATTTAATGATCTCTGACTTGTAGAACAGACTTACTGCTGAGCAAGCAGTTTAATCAAGGTAATGGCGATCCTCAGTAAAGAATATTTATATGGGCTAGTTTATCACTTAAAAATGTTATTCATAATTTACTTTATGAAAACGTTGTGCACCAGAATTTTTAAATATGCACCAGCAGGGAAGTCTGACATGTTATTGGACCCTTGAGCACGGTCCTAAAAAAGCTGATATGGAGCAAACCTGGGGTATAGGTAGCTTAGCACTGCCATAGAATAGTTGATGTGGATTAATGCTGTAGAGTAGATTGCTTAGCACTGCCCTAAATGATAAGACATGGACCACCACTGAATAATATATAGCCTACCAACTGTCCTAGAGGAACATATGTAGACCAACACATGAGGTAGCCTATCATTATCCTATAAAAGCTGATGTGGACCAAAGCAGGAGAATAGATAGCTTAGTACTGCTCTAGCGAGCTGACATGAACCAACTCTGGAAAATAGGGCGTCTAGCACTGCTCTAGAAGAACTATTATGGACCTAAGCTGGAGAATAGGTAGCCTAGCACTGCCTTATAGTAACTTATATGGGCAAAGGGAAGCTTAGTACTGCCCTAGGGAGCTAATATGAACCAACTCTGGGGAATAGACCGGCTAGCACTGCTCTAGAGCTGTTGATATGTATTAATACTGGAGAACAGGTAGTCAAATTCTTCCATGGGAGAGCTAATATGGACAAACACTGAAGAATAAATAGCAAAGCAGTGCACTGTATGGGCTGATGTGGGCCAAGTTTGTATTTATCTTTAGCATTAGTTTTTAAAGAGTAATTCACTAATATTAAATTAATGTATTAGAACAATCCATCACAGTGGCTCTATATTTCATCACATTACTGCAGGTGAGTACTACACAACTGCATCCTTGCTCATCTACAATCCTCTGAAGCAATTCAGCCCCACTGCATCCCTGTATACTGAGCAAGCAATACTATATATGAAGTCAGCTTGTTGTAGAATCCCATCCTCCATCACAGGACTCACCGGTAAAGATAGGGCAGATTTTGGCCCATGCAGTGACAGGTCCCTGGGTGGTGTACTGCCCCAAAGCAATCTCCATGAAAAAGATAGGGACTCCACAGGTAATGAGGAAGATAAGGTACGGAATGAGGAAGGCTCCTGGAGATAGAGTTGAAATACATTTAAATAAATGATCCTATATTTACAATATATGTTGCTGAAGAAATACAAAAGAAGAACAGGAGAAAAATACCAGGACAGTGAGATAAATGTGACATCCCAAAATAAACAGCAAAGTGAAGGACAGAAATGGTACACCACCGAGAGAAGGGAGAGTGAGGCTGATATATGAGAAGAGAAAGAAAGTACCGTACTCAAGCCAAGAAAGTTGGAAAAATTACAAAACGGAGTGTGACATCCAGACAGAATAGTAAGATGTAAGTTCAGGAAGAACAGCCTATATTTTCTTTTTGATAGGAGTCTATTACCAGTCTATTTACAGGACCACTGTACATTTGGAAAAACTGCACATTTGGGAAGTATGTAACAAACAACATAAGCAGTTACATAAACCATGAGCATAAAAGCATTTTTTTTAACGAGAATGTTTAGTTTAGTAAACTCTTCTTGTGCCATATGCGATTCCATCTTTGACTGCCATCTGGCCTGTATCTTGAGAGTGAGGCTATGGGACTTGCTCTCTATTGAGTCCTATTGTCAAGAGGCTATTAACAATGACAGTCTTTCAGAAACACTGAATAGAGATCTTATCTGAATACTGTTTTCTCCTTACCTCTCAGGTGTCTAATACTCGTACTAACCATAACAAATATATATCACCATTAAATAATATAATAGTTAAAGACTACATTTCTTCCAATCTAAAAAAATGTTGGCCATCATCAAGTCAAGTTCTACAACCCATACTGCCTCCAAAAATCCACTGTGTAGTTGGCTGTACTCCAATATGACATGCACTCTTCACACCTTCTTCGGGCTGATCTATAGTGGACCACTGAAAAGATGAATCCCCAGTGATTTCCCCCTCATCATATGCAATGACTTCTCACCTCCTCCATTTTTGTAGCATAGATATGGGAATCTCCAGATGTTTCCAAGTCCCACAATACCTCCTACGACTGACAGGATAAACTCAACCTTGCTACCCCACTGTCCTCGAGAGTTCATCTCAGTGATCTCCTCCCTGGAGCCAACCTGCTCTTCTTCATCAGTGAGGGTTATTTCGTCATCCATGGAGCATACTAATAATAAAATAACAGTATTATGACATCACAGCTCTGAAAACAAAGGACACATTGAAATGACGAGCAGGAGAGAGTCACAGAAGGTCAAATGAACTCTCTGTGGAAACAGCCAAACTTGTTCACAATGCTTGCTTTTTCCCACAGTTAGATAGTTGCACTAATTACATTTAAAGCTGAAAAAAATGGTGGAGCAAAACATTCTCCTTTCTTGCATGCTTCATATTTTCAACAAATCTGTTTTTCACTAAGTGAAAAAACACATATTCATAGTAATATTTCTCACTTTAGATTTACTTTTTGTTAATAACTATAAATTATAAACAAGTCTACTTAAACTTGAAGCAATATGCATGATACATGATCTCACCAACCTTGGCATTTTCAATGCAAGAATCATACGCTGCCCTTGTGCGGCAAGTTACTCACCTTCCAGTTTGCCCTCTGTGGTTCCTGCTGTGTCTTTGCTCTCTGCGTTACTCATTTTTAAATCCTACCTTTTGACAGATGGAGTTTCACATAGAGGATCCAGCCTACTGCACTCCTATACAAACACATGGGCAATGAGTAGATAGTAATGGCCTCTTATTACACCTCAAAAGTATGTTACCTCATTTTGAGGCCAAATTGGTATTGGTATGCAAACCATCATCATCCCTCACCGAATGGACTTGGGCAGAGGCAGTGAATAAATTCACTTTGATCTGTATTTTGCTGGCTGATTCTACAGACCGTGCCATGTTTTTCTACATAGATGTACGCTTCAGGATGAATTTTGCCCAGATTAGCACAAGCTTAATTTCAAAGCCAAATTCACTTCCAAATAAAGGGACAAATACTTTGGCTAGCATGCATCACAGTTCTTCACAGTATTCACAAAACGTTGTTAACCATCTCAATGTGGATGTCATACTGGCATGTGGCATTATGTGTAAAACAACAGGTGTGATCACCATTCCAGTATTCACTAAAATATTTCCCATTGTGACATAGCTATCCCACATTGCAACTTGAACATGGCCGGATTATCCATTAGGCCAACTAGGCAACTGCCCAGGGGTGCTTCCATGTGAGGGGCAACCATTTTACAAAAAAAATGGTTCCTGGCTTAAAACAAATTAAATGCTGCAGTCCATTGACTGGCTACTATGGGGTAACCACCGTGAGCAAGAGAGTTACAGCAGGAAAAGGAACTCCCTCACTCGCAGGGGCTCCTCCACTTCACTGCCTAGGGGTTCCAAAAAGGTAGATCCGGCCGTGGACCTGAAGCCTTTCAAAGTAGCTATTCCCACAATTACAGTCTATAATCATATTTGCTTCGAGGTTGAAATACTTGTAATTGTCTGAATTTTATTCAAATAGAAATCACAAATATAATTCAATAATAAATTCAATAATATTTATAACTTTTGCTGCAAATCTTGCAGCTAATAGCTAAAAGGAATAATACATTGCAGCTTTGCATTGACAAAATAGTAAAAAAATGCATACAGATGCTGGGATGAGACACAAGAGACTGCAATATATTACATCCATTCTTAATGAAACTCCCCCAAAGTTTGGCGTTGTTGGCTTTTAAGTGTTTGTTTGCATATCTAAACCTCTTTTTATTAAGCTCTGTTTGTTATCGCTGAAACCTTCCAAATTGTCCCTACAAAGCTCTGCCCACTGTAGCTCATACACACAGTGTCTCTATTGGTACTAGATGTACTAACCCCTTATAGACTGTTTCTCAACATGTTGCTAAGAGAATCTGTGATTGGTTAGTACATCCAGACATTGTGTGCATGAGCTACTAGGGGCAGACCTTTGCTGGGACTAAATAAAATTATGGTTAGATAAACAAACACTTACATAGTTTATTTTAATATTAAAAACAGGGAACTTTCCATATCACTTTAAGACTATAAAACATAATATGCTTTTATTAGGATTATAAAAAGCAAGTTGCCAAATGAACAGTGTAGCTACACAGGCAATACATATAATTTTATACTTTAAATAGATGGTCCATAAACTAGGTTTAGAAATCAGACATTATTCACAACCTTTTTAAATCCCTCTAATGTGAATCATTTGTAAGGTATCTATTTATTTCAGCATACTTGGTCTCTAGAAGACCACTTGCAGTAACACAGTACACAGTAGGCAGCTGTGCCCCACCTACTCACCTGGCAATCTGTCCTGAATATCTGTACACTGGAGCTGACTGGTACACCTGTTCAGAGAACTGGTCCCACACCTGTCTCCTCCCTCTGACACCTTGACAGTGACATAGAGGAGGAGGAAATGTTTCAGAAACAAGAAGCTAATATGAATTTGATCCTCACTAATTCTGATAGTTTCTTAACATCATGGTATTCATAAAGCAACTTATCTTTAAGTAGTTGATCTGGTGCAGCGTGAAGCCATTTTAAAGAAAAGATGGTTTCAAGTGTTTTGCTTAGTTATCAACACCTACAGTTAATATGATCGAACCCCTTATCACTGTGTGTACACTATTATTCAACTTTAACGTGTGTTATTATTTTAATTATATCTTACTCTGCTAGTTATTGCATTATTCTGCATATCAGCATATCTGTGGTGGATATTATTACAACCCTATAATTAACACCTACATTTATTAACAATAATAATATGCTGGATATTTAGTTCTAGCAGCATCCTGTGGTTCATCTAGTCACACTTTTGTGGCAGGAGGTAAACTCTTTTTTCCTAATAATGGAAGCAGCCAGCTGTCCACCATTTACCCAGCTGTTGTTGAGAATGTTAAGTGACATGTCAAGTTGGAACAGATGCAGAGACACTTGAAGTCAGAGGGTTTATGTAGGGTAATGTCAATGTGTCTCTAACCCTGTAAGGAATCAGCTATGCTGTTCGCCCATTAGTGCTATGCCAGGCATTACAATTCTCTCTTAAATGAGAATGGTAATATGGGCCCTGTATGGTTAAAGTGGCACAACGAATCCCTTTTCTTCAATAAGATTGCCCCACCATCTGGTTACATGGACTTGTTTTGCCCTGTTAGCATGAACTGGTTAATATTGCCTGTGGTATGATTGTAACATAGATTACTTATATATTGTAACAGGGTTATAGATGGAATATATGTGAGTGGCAGACTCTGCAGGGCCCTCTTTCCCCAATTAGATGATAGTGTAAGGGTTGCTAAGCAACTGAGAGCGACAGTTACTCTGCAGCCTGAAGGCAGACCCACAACATGCAGTGGCGGAGCTATCGCCGGTGCACTCGGTGCAATGCACAGAGGCCCGGCTCCTGGAAGGGGCCCCTGAGCTTCCTCCTGATCCCCCCCGTAGCCCCCTCATGATCCTCTCTCTGCCCTTCTTGATCCACTCCCCCTCATGATTCCCCCTCCTGATTCCCCCCTTTGTCCCCTCTGATCCTCATTGGTGCTTCCTACCGCACCCGCAGCATGCCCCCGAACTGCATCTTGCCTGCTGGCGCATCCCAGTGACGTCACACACGTTCCGCAAGAGAAGGCTGCAGTGCGGGAGGAGAGCTGCTGAGGTAGGAAGCACCGATAGGGGATGGGGAGCTATCAAGAGGGGCCAAGGGATGATATATATATATATATATATATATATATATATATTATGTTTTATATATATATATATATATATATATATATATATATATATTATTTTTTATATATATATATATATATATATATATAAGTCAACACCAGAGGGGGGCCCAAAATAATTTTTTTGTACCAGGGCCCTCCATTGACTAGCTCCGCCACTGACAACTTGCATTGATTCATGAAACAGATAAGTTTCCAAGCCTGTATCATAAGCAAATGTTATTGGACTATATTTTTGCACTAAAGTTGGGCAGTGATGGAACTGCAGTTAAAGTTTATTTAGTGCTTCAAAAAGATGCTAGACATTGCTTCCGGTTGTATTATTTACTTGTATATGTTGACAAGATCCAGTGAAGCATATTTAAAGGAGTCCCGAGTTTCTCATTATAGTGAAACTAGTGCAGTTGATTTGTCACAATATGTACTGTTAAGTTTGAGAATCCCCATACCATGTTTGGTATCAAAATGACAGGAATATAATAATGAAATGTTGCATGAACTCTCGGAGAGTAGGGTCAGAGTTATGGGGTAACTGGCTGAGGGAGATTGGGAAGGCTTCCAAGGATAAAACTTATAGGAGTCCAGAAAAGATAGTTAAGGTGACATATGTTTGCTGCCACTAGACACACTTCCCGCCTTTTTAGTTAGTCAGCTACCCCCCACAACATACAGAACATGACATACAGAAGGGAGTAATTTGTTAATTACTGTCCCAGGTTCAAAAGCACCTGGGGAAAGGCAGACATGTTCCACTGCAGCTCTGCACCTCACAAGAATAAAATAGGGGAAAATATCCCAATTTTGGGGAACAAACCCCTGAAAAATTGGACACAATGATTAAGGAACAAGAAAGGATCAATTAGATACCAAAATTACAAACAGGGTGTGAGAACTTTACAGCCCGTGGCTAAGGCCTACTGCATCTGGCCCTCAACAGAGAGACTCCCTGTGTTCCCCTGCGCAGGCTAATCTCCCTAACACCGGATAAGAGGAGCCCGGGACACCTCAAGTCCACAACTACCTGCAAGAGAAGTGGAGTGGTGAGTCCCCAACCGAGAGAGGGAAGCGTGAGCACCCAAAGCAGGTCAGCCTGCTAGGGAGGGTAGAGGTGGTGAGAGGCTGACTCTGAGGTCTGACAGTAGCAGAAGGGAAAGATCTGCTAGGACGCCGCTGTCATCCGCCATACAAGCTAAAAGGGTCTGCCCAGGGGCTCACACGTGGCTGGATCAGCGGCCATTTTACATAACTTGGAGTGGAGAAATAGGCCTCGTTGTGGAGCCATTTTGACTCCCCCTGGGCACAAGAACTGTATAATACCAGAGACCTGGATATATAAATAAATGTAAATAGTCTAGACCTAGAGGAGGAAAGAGGGCAGGCACTGCTACACACAAGCCCATAAAGACACAATTTAAGTTGCCATTACACAGGCACTCAGGAGTGAAAAAACAAACAAAAAAAACACAACCAGCAGAGATACTGCTCACAGCCTGGGGACATAAACCTCTGCAAAATTGTATTGTAACAATCTAGGGCTGTTAAAAAGAAACCTGGCCCTAATGGAAGGGTGCAGTAGAGAGGAGAAGGAGGCAGAGGCGATCATAAACATGACTTAAAACACCGCTGCAAGCCCGGGTCCCACCTACTAACTCTACAAATGTACCATTATCTCATGACCCACACAGAAGCCCAGAATTTCTACATAATGTGGGAACAGTAAATAACAGGAATCCTACACTGTGGTTGACCCACTATCAAGGCCGTCACTGCTTGCCAAAGCACTGTATTCAGATATAAATAGAAATAAAGAATTGTGACACCGATAATACAGACCAACCTCTAGGCCGGAAACATGGTTAAGCCCAAACGGTCAGAACCCTCCAAAAATATTAAAGACCACTTCCAAATATCCATGGCCAATCAAAAACAAGCCCCAGATAATAGCCCGGCAGAATCAGGACCTCCTGAATTAGAGATGGAACAAACTGGTAATACCTCAATGGACATCTCAGCAAAGTCCATGGCACAGATAGCTGATCTTATGCAAAGTAAATTAGACAAAGTCAAGAATAAGTTCAAAAAAGAGATTCATGACCTGGGCCAAAGGACCCATCTCTTAGAAACTCTGGTGGATGATATTGGAGAAGCTCAGCAACAGATGGGATCGGCTATAACAGAACACTCCTCGCAAATGGCAGAAATGACCGAGAAACTAGAGGACATGGATAACCGGAGCCGAAGACATAATTTGAGACTGAGGGGGATACCCAGAGCAGTGACGGACCTCATGCCTTATATCCAGGCCACATTTAATTCTCTGACCCCAACGTTGCCAGAGGCGGACTGGGAAATTGAGAGGGCGCATAGAGCCATGGGGGCATCATCAGCTCCTAATGTTCCCAAAGATGTGATCATACGTCTACTATGCCAGAGGGCCAGAGATGCTATATTGGGAGCTGCAAGAAAATGCAAAGAAATCAAAGGACGAGATGGCTCCGTACTACAAGTATATGCGGATTTGTCTCCCAACACCCTCTTGAAAAGAAGACAAATGAGGCCGGCACTGACAGTTTTACAACAACACAAGATTGCATACAGATGGGGATTCCCCTTTGTACTTTTGTTTCAGATGAAGGGAACTTCTTATTCTCTCAAAACACTAGAAGAGTGTATGCAAATACTACAAAGCTTGGGTTTGATCACGGCAACGGAACAAGACTTGCAGCAACAAAACACTCCACGAAGGAGCCCAAAGAGGCAGTGGCAAGACACTCCACTCCCGCAAAGGCGCAAAAAAGGGCCCATAGCAGGAGAACTCCCTCCGAGATTACAAACAGGGAGATCTTGAACTGGCCAGACCCTGGCATAGGGAATTTGGACTGTTTGGAGAAGACAAAAGGACTTTATACTCCCGATTCATGGACTATTAAGGATATAGAGACTTTAACCTAAAGGACCTAGTCAATGGGGTTAAGGGTACAAAATATTTAACTAGGGAAAACAGCACATTCTCTAGAATTAGAATTTGGGAGGGTAGAAATGATAGAGAGAAGTTTAAATTAATAGAAATAAATGTATCTCTATGGTTTAAGGACTATAAGCAAGGGGTGAAGGGGTATCATGCTTAACGAAGGGAAAGGTAAATGATATGTCTTTGAAGGCCTTGTAAAAAACTGGAACTGTTGGGATGAGAAAAAGAAAAAAAGAAAAACTGAATTCTAGTATATAACGGAAACAAAGAGGGACACTTATTATACATGTTTACTAAAAATAGGACTTAGAGGCCCTGCTGGAGTTGAAAATAGCAATTCCCATTTCCCCTTGAGTATAAGACAAAATGAAGACAGGGATACGAAGAAGGGACACATTAAGGGACACAAAAACGGTTAATCTAGTTAGAACAAGAAATTTCCCAAGGTTAGAGGAATTCAAGGAAAGAGAGATGAGGACAACAGAAATCTTTACCAAAGGGTAGCGAGGAAGGATAAAGGTGTTCCCTTGCTAATAGATTCCTAAACAGTTAAGGGGGTATACCATACAAACAACACTTTTAGTAGCAAGAGGGATTGAAATAAACAGCAGAGGGTTGAGAGCATGAGAAGCTACCATAGAAGGGGGGAAACTAGCTGAGGAAAAGGGCAGGGGCAGTGGGAAAGACCAAAAGGTGGGACCCTGCAGCATGACAAACAAAGGACGTTAAGGGGGGATAACACAGCAATTTAGTGTAGTTCCACCTATTGTGCACTCCTCGTACTGACATGGCGGAGACGGGGAAGGTCCTCCCTCCTCAGGCCAGACTTGCAAAGACACATCTTCAAAGATGGTGGGGAATGAGCACGGGTGTCCTAAGACACACAGAAAGTTTCATTTTAGTTGAAAATGTTTGTGTTATTTTCTGGTTATTAACTTTTTTGGCAGTAACAAAGAATCGATATCTACAACTCAAAGGTGCAGGAGGAAGGGGCTTCCTTGGGCCAGCTTCTTCGATGGTCCATGGACCACCTGATTTAAAAGTGAGTACTATTGTTATGCTCTATCCTTTCCCCGGGACGGATGTCTAGAGTAGGATACACATTCATAACTCACAACGTCAGGGGGTTCAATTCACCCTTCAAGAGGAGGAAAGCCTTCCTAACATATAAAATCCATAATCCGGCAGCCATTTTCCTCCAGGAAACTCATTTCAAGCTGAATAGTGTTCCTAAGTATATGCATAGAAATTATCCTAACATATATGCTACCACACAGGCTTCAAGAAAGGCGGGAGCGGCTATCCTGCTGCACAAGGATTTCCCCTTTATTCTTAGTAACAAGAAAACTGACCCGGAAGGGAATTTTGATATATTGACAGGCACAATACATGATACCAGAATTACACTTATATCATTATACTCTACAAACTTATCCCCTCATAATTGTCTCTTGCGACTACTTCGTTACCTAGGGACTCAGGAATTAGGGCACATCATCTTAGGGGGGACTTGAATTTAGTGATTAAGCCTGCACTGGATCGTTCAGGGACTTATTCGGGAGACAAGTTTTCCAAAAAATTGGACCTAATACAAACCCAATTAAGGAGATTGCAGATGACAGATATATGGAGAAAGAGCCACCCTATGGACAGGGAATATACATTTTTCTCCCAGGTACACCAGACTTATTCGAGAATAGATACATTTCTAGTGGGGACAAACCTAATTGATCAAACTGAAGGGGTAGAGATACATCCGTGCCCTTGGTCAGACCATTCTTATGTACGCCTCACAGTTCAGCTGGGGGGGGGGGGGCGGGTCCTGGGGGGCGCCAGGGGATGGTGACTGAACGAAATGCTATTAACCCAACCTCATCTGAGAGATTGAGTAGCGACGGCTTTAGACTCATACTTTACAGAAAATATGACTGGAGGTATAACTCCAGACTGGGTGTGGCTGGCTCATAAAGCCTGCATTAGAGGGACATGTATTCAAATCGCAGCTCAACATAAAAAACAAAGCCAAAAAGAAAGGACTGCGAAGGAAAAACTTACGACGCTAGAAAGGATGAACCAACAAAATCCGACGATGGCGTTAAGGCAACAGATAGAGTTAGTGAGAGTTGAATTAGATCAAATTTTATCAGAAAAGACTAAAAGAATCTTGCGATTTACGGGCCAGCGGTTCTATGCTAGGGCGAACAAGCCAGATACCATGCTGGCCAACAAGCTGAAAAATAAAATAGCCCAATCAAAAATGTATCAGATAAAAGACCCCCAAGGACAAACAACTCCTAGCCCTAAGAAAATTCAGGAAGTGTTTAAAAACTTTTTTAGCAAGCTGTATACCTCCCAAGGCTCAACAGAATAAGCCCCCATAAGGGACTTTTTACATTCATGTGACCACCCCAGCTTGACAGAGGAGGACAATTGCTTGATTAACTCCAAAATCTCACTAGAGGAGGTGAAACAGGTTATACAGGAGGCGAAGTTGGGCAAGTCCCCTGGACCGGACGGATTTACGGCACAATATTATAAGACTTTTTCTCACACCCTAACCCCACACTTAACTACATTCTTTAACTATATTCTCGAGGGCAAATCAATCCCAGCGGAATTTAACCAAGCCGAATTGGTCTTTTTTCCATAAGAGGGTAAAGATAAACTAGAAGTGAAAAATTTTAGACCCATTTCCTTACTTAACATTGATTTAAAACTTTTAACAAAGATTATGGCCAACAGAGTAGCAAGATTTCTCCCCAAGTTGGTTCACCAAGACCAGGTAGGCTTCATTCCCCACAGGGAAAACACTTTATCAGAAGCCAAGGGCGTGAATCAAATTGTCGGGTCCGAATAATGAAACTATAGATATACAGAGGGGCACTAGACAAGGATGCCCACTCTCTCCTCTACTATTTGCCTTGGTAGTGGAGCCGCTGGCCCAGAAAATTAGGACATCTACTCAGATAAGGGGAATGCAGGCTGGCCAGACACAACTTAAAAGCAGTTGGTTTGCCGATGATGTGTTATGTACACTCACCAACCCCATAACATCGATTCCGGCTTTATTTGAAATACTCAACAGTTTTGGTTTGATATCAGGTCTTAAATTAAACACGACCAAAACAGAGGTACTAGCGGTGAACCCAACCCAGGAAGAGAAGACATTTTTGAGAGAAAAGTATCGGTTTACATGGCCGAAGACCCATATTAGGTATCTAGGGATCAATCTTACAAAAAACTTGGGGGACCTTTACAAATTTAACTATGAACCTCTTATCAAACAATTAAAGAATGACATGAACTCATGGTCCAAACACAAACTATCTTGGTCAGGTCAGATACATTCTGTAAAAATGAACCTGTTACCAAGAATTCTCTATTTGTTCCGGTCCCTACCGGTTAGATGCCCGGAAAAGGAGTTAAGACAATTCCAAAAAGCTATTTTCCAATACATTTGGCAATATAGACCGCATAGAATAGCGAAAAAGATAATGACTAGACATAAGAGTTGGGGTGGCCTATCATGCCCTAATCTTATACAGTATTATCGTGCAGCCCAATTAGCAATCATTCCTAGGATTCATTTCCGGGAACATAAACCAGGTTGGGTCTACATAGAAGACCAGGAATTACAACCCTACACATGGGATCAAGTCATTTGGCTAAAAGATCCACTGGCGGTGCTGAGAAGGCCGCAAAACCCGATAATCAGATTGTCGCTGCAGTGCTGCAAATGGGCTCAGACACACCATGGGATTCTAGGTCAGTTCTCCCCCTTGGCTCTCCTGATACCACACCCGGAGTTCTGGACTCCGTTATCTGAACGTTCTGGGGAATGGTGGACGTCAAGAGACTTAGGCAGAATTGGGAACTGGGTGGCAGAAGGGGGCTCTCTCTCCTATGTGCAACTGAGGGATAAATACAATCTTCCACTGGAGGAACATTACAATTTTTGCAGGATTAGTCATCTAGTGAATTCTTTGATCAAACAATTGGGTATCCCGAAATATACTTGGTTCTCAAAACTATGCAGTACAGCGCCCTTAACAAGAGGAATACTAGGCATGCTTTATTCAGAATTTAATAAACCAAAAATAGAACCCAAGGACAAATTTATGAAAGAATGGGAGAAGGATATGGGAAGCACCTGGGAATTAACCCAGTGGAAAAAATCCTGGATAGAACTTACAAGAGGCTCACTAAATTATAGCCTGTTAGAGACGTCTATAAAATTTTTGCATAGGGCCTATATAACCCCAGACCGGATTGCAAAATGGAGTGGGGGGCAGAATCCTAATTGCTATAGAGGCTGTAACTTAAGAGGCACGTTCATTCATATGTGGTGGACGTGCTCCAAAGACCAGAAGATGTGGCAGGAATGTGCACGTCTGGCATCCCATATCTTTCAAACGGATCTGCAGGCCCAGGTGGAGGTATGTTTGCTGGGCTTGGGCATGAAGGACTTAACGGCTACCCAAAACAAAATGATGCAATTTATGAGCTTAGCGACTAAAAATTGCATAGCTAAGAGATGGAAAGCAGAATATTTAGAGCCATTAGAGATAGCCAATAAGCCAATAAAGTCATATTATGCTATATGAAAGAATATCTCACACATTAGCAGATACTATGGACATGATTTTGATAATAGGGGGACCCTAGGTCACATATCAAGAACAACAAAGATAGCTTGAGGGGTGAAGCAGTCCCGGGGGGGGGGGGGGGGGATGAGAGAATATGGACGGGGGAGCTGGACCAGGGGATTTACCCAAGAATTCTTTGCACCAGAGAGGTAAGACTACAGAGGGGAAATCGACATGGGAGGGAAGAAGTCGGATTCCCTAGGATGATAAATAGCTGCCAACAGTTGAATTGAAGTTGTATGTTTATTTTAAGTTTGAACTGGTTTTAATGGGGTAGGGGGGGAGGGAGACAAGGGGGGAACTGATAATCCAAGGAGTACAAGGACTGTGAATAAAAGTGCATGAACATGAAGGCTCCAAAGACTAATTTGGTTAGTTGCGGAAAATTAGGAAAAGGGGAACAGAAAAAGGAAAAAGAGGTGGTGAATGTCACAAACTTGAAATGAAACATTTAAATGTAATATGTCTTTTATGTATTATGCTCTTATAACACGAAAGGGCCTGCGATCCCTGGCAGAGAAAGTCTAAAGATATGGAAATATGATGTGTTCTCATAAGTGACAATAAAAAATTATTGACAAAAAAAAAAAAAGCACCTGGGGGGTCAATAGAAAGGCTGACATCACTTGATTGACAGGTGGGCCACGTGTCTAGAAGCAGGAATCTTGCTGATTGGCTAAGAGGACTGTTGCCAAGAGGTGTTAGGGGTGACTGATATGCATAAAAATATTGGATTTGTGACTAATAAACAGTTTTCAGTGTGATCATACATAACTACATGTATGCTCATTATTGAGGGAAAGTTTTATACAGATCATAGGGGTTAATAATTCTACATCAGCCTAAAAGAAGAGTTATAGTTGGTAATTCTGCTGCTCTCACTGGGGATTCCTGTGTTCCTGTTATCGTCCTGAGGGTCAAATACTGGTCTGATTCCATCTCTGCTAGCTGGGATAACAACAAGTATACAATAATTGAATTTATAGAATTTTAATTTTGTGCAATTAAGTGCAATTAAGGACACATGGTTTAGATATTATTCACCTGGACCATTCAGGGTGAAAGTGTGAGTGTAATTAATACTTTGAATGGGTGTTGGAATGAAGGCAGGCAGAAAATCCCTTCTGAGCAGGACACATCCCTCCACTTATCTGTCACTATTTAGAATTCTATTAGGAGTGATATAATGAGAAAGAAGATAAAAGAATGCTAAAGTCAAGAGAATTGTGGATTGCAAGGGAACCTTTCAAGCCAAAGCGGGCATGATAAAAGACAAAAAAGGTATGGACTTAAAGGGCCGCGGAACTCACTGGAAGTGATCTTCATGGTGTGAAAGAGAACAAGATTGTATGTTAAAACAATCAGTTTTTTTAATTACACTAATAACAGCTAAGAAAACGTTTTAAATCTCTGTATCCATACAGTATACTCTACCCACTGGCTGAGTAAGCAGCACAGCACTGTATTTAGCCATTACTAATAGTTTAGCTTCTCTGTGTACTCCTGTTACACTGCACTGACCAGTTAACCCAAAGCTTTCCTGTTTTAAGTGAGTGCCTGCACAGATAGATGTGGTAAGAGTTACATTTTTGTTTGTTGGGATCACGGCATGGAGCACGGAGTACTAACCCACCTCCCCTCTCCCCCTGAGCTGGTCTACATAGCTTAAATTCCAGAGCTTCAAGTGAGCAGAAATCAACATTTTCTGTCACTAAGAGAAGATAGACGCCATTACAATATCTGTTCCCTTGAAACTGGAAATATAAGTAGTCTGACAAAAACCTTACTATGACTTTAATGGGGACACATCACTGCAACCTGATTGGCTGCACTAATAAAGCAGACATGGGACAGGCTTTGGACAGTCTGTTACACATGTAAACACAGATTGTATTTTATTCTCAGTCAAAAATGCACTTATTTCAACATTTCAAAAAGTATTTCATTATGCTTTTAGGAGATCTTTACTGTAATGTGGTCCAAATTTTTTATTAAATTGCCTTTTAAAAGAAGCAGTTTAGAAGAAAAGAGGTGTCAGGAATACATAGGAGATCTATACAGAAAGGTTCTTAACAGCATTTATGACCTCAATAATTTGTATAATGAGCTGGAGCCAGACATCTTGGAATATGAAGTGAGATGGGCCCTAGGGTGCCTTGCTGATAACAAAGCTGCAGGAGTGTAAGTGTCTCAACCTCTCCGGGGCCTTGTCAGTGAGGTGTAGCTGAAGTCCCTAAGGCACATTGAGCAAAGATTTCACATCTGGAGCCCCCTATCTCCCTTGGGGTGTAAAAACCCTAAGGATCATTTGCATAAAAAAAACAACTCAGAGCTGTTCAAACTGAGAATAAACAACACCTAAGTAGGTTTGTTCTATAGGCCTGGTCACCTGCTCAAAGAGCAGCCTCTTATACCTCACTTGTGCCTTAGGGAACTCAGCTACACCTCACTGACGAGGATCAATTAAGGCCAAAACATACATCTGGGGTTTGCTATTTCTCCCGTTCAGGGCAGAATTGCCAGATATTTTGCGGCTGGATCACTCTATTGGGTGCGCAGACTGATATTCTACATGATATTTCTCCCTGTGAAGGACACAATTGAGATAAAAGAAGTTGCTCTCAAAGTGGGTTATCATGTCCATAGAACTAACCTATTAAGGTTAAACTGATTACTGATATCTCTGATTTAGCACCTTTAAGTTTCCAGGCCTGTATCATAAGCACCTCTATTTTGTTTTTATGTTTCAACAATAAATCAAGCCTAACTGTTCACCGGAAGATTTGATCATGAGGCTAAAGCTCACATTTTTAGCCATATCATGAGAAGACAGGATTCCCTAGACTCTGATGCTGGAAAGACTGAAGGCCCATAAAAAAGGGGATGACAGAAGTGGAGATGTATAGAAGAGGTCATCGTAGCAATAAGACATAAACTTGAGGGAGCTACATAGAAATGTGCAGATATATTAACTTTACACAGATAATTCAAATGTAATCCATTGTACCTCTTGCTTCATCTTACCTAAGATAGTCCTCTCCAGTTTACCCCACTTGTTTACCTGTTTGACCTGCCATCTCCTCTCCAGCTCCCTGGTCTTCTCCCCTTCTATAACATGGTGATACCGCTCCATGTAGCTGCTCCAGACCAGGCGCCATCACCCTTAAAAGCATATAAAAAAGGGAGAACAAGACAAAAGATCAAAAGCAGAAGAAAAAAGATGAAGAAATGAAAGAAGAGGAAGAAGAGGTAGAAAGGGAATAGGAAAAAGAGGAGAGACAAACAATTGGAGTGAGGAAGAAAAATGATGGAGAAAAGAGGATAGAAAATAGGTCAAAAAGAAATAGCCGAAAGCGAGGAAAGAGAGATAAGGGGAGAGAGTAAGGGAAGGGAGTATGACAGGAGAAAAGAAAAGAGTGGAGAAGAGCAAAAAAACAGAAGGATGACAAGGGAGAATATAAGTGAATGAGAAAAGGAGGGCAGAGGGAGAACAAAGAAGTGATGGTTAAACAAATAAATAGTTACATAGTTACATAGTAATTGATGTTGAAAAAAGACTTTTAGCCCATCAAGTTCAACCTTTTAAGATCTCCTTTGATCTGCAATATGCAGATTAGTTTCATTAAGTTTATAAATTGCATGGTTATTTTTCCTTCCCAGATGAATAACCTTACATTTATTCGTATTAAATCTCATCTGTCATTTAATTGCCCATTTCTCTAATTTATGCAAATCCCTTTGGAGGGAAAGTACATAATTTTCTGATTTAATTACCTTGCACAACTTTGTGTCATCAGCAAAAATAGAGACACTACTTTCCAGTCCCACCTCTAAGTCGTTAATAAATATGTTAAAAAGGAGAGGACCTAATACTAAGCCCTGAGGAACCCCACTTACCACATTAGTCCAATCTGAGTATGTTCCATTTACAACAACCATTTGCTTCCTGTCTTTTAGCCAGCTCTCTATCAATGAGCACATATTTACTACAATTCCTGTATCCCTTAGTTTGCACAATAGTCTCCCACGTGTCACTGTATCAAAAGCCTTTGCAAAATCTAAAAAGACTACATCCACTGAGTTGCCTTCATCCAAGTTCCTACTTACCTCCTCATAGAAACTAATTAGATTTGTTTGACATGACCTATCCCTCATAAATCCATGTTGATTCCTACTTATAATCCTGTTTCAATAGACATATTCTTGTATGTATCCCATATTAACCCTTCTAAAAGCTTTCCCACTGCAGAAGTGAGGCTTACAGGTCTATAATTCCTCGGATTTGCTCTTGCGCCCTTCTTAAATATAGGTATCACATCTGCTTTTCTCCAGTCATCTGGTAGAGACCCTGTGTTGAGTGAATCTTGAAAAATCACATATTATAATTGTCGAACTACAAGACGCCGTCACACTTTGTGTGGTGCGTACGACTTAGGCGTCTGCAAGTCGAGTTGTTAACTCAGAGAACTTAGGCGATAAGCTTGCAGACCTCGCGTAGCGAGCCGTTAAGGCACTAAGACTCGCAGCACTTGGGCGATGATCCCCGAACACGCTCATTGCCTGCGAGGCGAGCAGTGGAGGCAATGAAACACACAGAAAGGAGCACCAAAGGTGCTCCTGCGAGCCTCGCGAAGCGAGGTGAGCCAATCACACATTGAAACACGCGGGACTTAGAATCCAAACACTTAGGAAACGCGGGATCGCCTTAGGCTGCAAGCAGTTGTCGAACGCGGGACTTAGAAAAAAAAATACGAGACGCAGGACTTAGAAAAAAAAATACGAGATAGGAAAAATGCAAAGTTAACGGCTGAACCGCGCAAAGCAAAAAACATGAAAAACACAAAAAAAACTAAAACATCACACACAGCACTGGGGAATAGCTAGGAAGTCTGGGAATGAGGTGGAACGCGAATTTAAGTCGATTTTGCAGAGTTTCGGCACTTGAAAATCAGCTAAGCGAGAAAAAAAATGGAGGCCAAACAAAATGAAAACAAGGCTACACGACCCTGGACCTTGCAAAACACTGCCAACTGCGTACCACTTTCACCCAGGAATGTACGATGTACCAAATACACTATTACAAAGGACGGCAAATGCTCGCAAACCGCGTAGCACATAGACAAACAAAGCTATTCTACAACCCTAACTTGCAACTAACAACATTATGCATCTAAAGTAACACTTTACGCATATAAACCCTCGCGCATGCAGCCTATTTCTAATGCACAGTTGGGACATTCATAAAACTATCTCCTCAGGCCAGCAACAGTCCGACTGGACATTATATGCTGCAGGACAATAAAAAGAGATTGTTACCTCTTCAGGCTATTGATTGCTACATATATTAATTAGAAAAAGGTAAACTATATTAATTTGTTATTTAATTAATTCATTAATTACTATTTAAAAAAATATAGAGAGGAGCCAAAGGACATGCAAGGAGAGACTCGCGAGCCACGAGATGAGCGCCAAAGGTGCTCAGCGCGAGGCTAGCAATGAGCGCCGAAGGTCCTAAGAGTATAAAAATCTTAACATTGTGTGCCAAACAGCATTGCCATGGCTTTACATTTTATTGACCGTAATTTTTTGACGGGCAAGTCGCTAGTTAGACATAATGGTTTGGCTATTACAGAACCCAGTTCCCTCAATACCCTTGGATGTATTCGATCAGGACCTGGAGCTTTACTAACATTTATTTTTTCCAACCTCTTTTGGATTTCTTCCTGTGTTAACCAATTATTTGGTGACGGTAGTGTAGCCCCATTATGTTGCAGTGTCCCAACCACTGGTAGCTCCCTTGTGCATACTGAAGAAAATAACCTATTTAGCTCATCTGCCTTTTCCTGGCCACTAATTTTCAGACGGCCTGTGTCACATTGTAATGTTCCTTCCTCGCCTTCTTCCCATTTATATACTTTAATCATATTTTAGGGTTAGTCTTACTCTCCTTTGCAACTAATTTTTCATTTTCTATTTTAGCCAGTCTAATAGCCCTTTTGCAAGCCTTGTTGATTTCCTTGTAAAGAAGTCTCTGTCCCCTCTTGTTTGTATAATGTAAATGCCTGTTTTTTACTCTGTATCTTGATCTTTAAATTATTGTTAAGCCATGTTGGATGTAATTTACTCCTTTTACTTTTATTTCCACATGGTATATGCCGATATGTATGTATATATAGTACGGATTTACATGTTGTCCATTTATGTTCAGTATTTTTACCTGTCAGTTTTCTGTCCCAGTCTATACTTTGTATCGCTGCCCTTAGACCATTAAAATCTGCCCTTTTAAAATTATTTTTTGCTGGCCCCTTACAGTTTTTTTTTTATTCAATCTCAAATTAGACTGTGTTGGGATCACTGTTTCGCAAATGTTCCCCTATTTCAACATTTGATACTATATTGATATTATTTGTGATGACTAAATCGAAGATAGCATAATTTCTAGTAGGCTCTTGTATAACCTGGGCCAGATAATGATCTCTGAATGTACTCAAGAACCTGCTCCCTTTACCGTACTGCTGGTTTCACTCATCCAGTTTATTTCAGGGTAGTTAAAATCTCCCATTATTAGAACTTGCCCATGCTTAGCTGCATTTCCAATCTGTAATAATAATTGCATTTCCTCACTTTCAATTATATTTGGGGATTTATAGCATACTCCTACTAATATTATTTTGGAATTTGCTGCTCCGCTATTTAACTCTACCCACAAACATTCAACATTACCGCTAGTTCCAGCATAAATATCTTCTCTGACTATAGGCTTCAATTCAGGCTTAACATACAGACAAATAACTCCTCCCCTTTAACCATTGTCCCTATCTTTCCTAAATAGGTTATAACCATCCAGATTAACAGTCCAGTCATGAGAATCATCCCACCACGTTTCAGTAATGCCTATTAAATCCTATTGCTCATTTACTAATAATAATTCTAGCTCTCCCATTTTTCTTGGCAAGCTTCTGGCATTAGCAAGCATACACCTTATGTTAAGAGTCTGTACTTCAGGAGTGCCAGTCACTATACTTGAGTTACTTTGCAGTACCTCCCTATTGACTTTACTAACCCTGCCCCATCTCCTCCCACATGACTAGTTAATTAATTCCTTACCCCCTCTACACTTACTACTCTATTACTTCTATCTAGTCTCTCTCCCTCGTCATTAAGGTGCAAACCATCCCTGCTATAGAGATTATACCCAAGTGAGAAGTCAGCCCAGTGCTCTAAAAACCCAAACCCCTCCTTAGTGCACCACTTTTTAAGCCACGCATTAACCTCCCTAAGCTCCATCTGTCTCCCTGGGCCAGCATGTGGCACTGGTAGTATCTCAAAAAATACTACCTTGGAGGTCCTTCCCTTAAGCTTATTCCCTAATTCTCTAAAATCATTCTTTAGGACACTCCATCTTTCACTAACTTTGTCATTGGTACCAATATGTACCAAGACCACTGGTTCATTCCCAGCCGCTCCCAATAATTTATCTACCTGATCCACAACATGCCGAACCCAAGCACTAGGGAGACAGCAAACTGTTCGATTGCTGGGATCTGGGTGACAAATCACCCTTCCTACCTTCCTAATGATAGAGTCCCCAACCACTGAAACCTGTCTGTTGCTCTGCCTATTCTGCCCTCCGACTCCTCCAGTAGAACTGTTCTCCCGGCTATTAGAGGGAACAGCTCTATCTGGCATTGCCATTCCTGAATGGACATCCCCAACAGTATCACTCAATCTGGCAAATCTGTTGGTGCTTGCCAGCTCAGTATTGGCCTGCCTCCTCCTCCTGTTCCCCCTGCTTCCCCTTGTAACGGTAACCCAGCTACCTCCCTGGACATCCTCAATAGCCCCAGCTCCACCCTCCATGCTAGGCCCATCTAAGCTGTGCTCAGTGAGCACCAACTCCCTTTCCAGTGGAGCAATATCAGTTAGTCCTGCAATTCTCCTCTCCAGTTCTCCAATCTGTGCTTCCAGAGAAGCAACATGCTCGCACCTGTCACAGAGGTATGGACCCTGGATCAGTTATTCCAGCAGTTCATACATGTGACAGGATGTACACTGAGTGAGGTCGCCACTGGTCTGACTCATAATTACAAATGACAAAAAAATACTACAATGTGATCCTTTTCTTTGAACTTCCTCCTGCAAACAGTTACACGCAAGGTCCAAACTTATATGCAAGTTTAATACAGGGAAAAAAACACTCCCCTCTCACCTGTACCAAATCACTGCACACAGGAAATAAACACACTTTACTTGTCTGAGCAAACAGGCTAAGAACAAAATGGACAGAGGAGGAAGGAGAAAAATGATGTGAAGAAAGGGGTGGAGAATAAGAGGGGAGAGAGAAAGATAAGAAAGAGACGAGAAGGGAGAGAGACAGAGAAAAAGGGGTAAGAGAGTGAGACTAGGGGGAGAGACAGGTAGATTATCTGGATGGGAGAAATGTGGGGAGACAAACAGAGAAGGGATGGAAAAGACAACAAGAGAGGGAGAGATAATAGAAGGAAAAAAATAAAAATAATGGCAGGGGTAGGTTCAGAAAAGGAGAAAAATGGCAGGAGCTCAGAGAGAGAGAAGGGGAGAGATAGAAAGGGGGAGCAGCAGGAAGGAGATAGAGGGTTAAAGGAAGATAGAATAGAAGAGGAGAGATAAACAGGCAGGGTAGGAGAAAAAGACATAGAAGAAACAGCCAACAGAAGTGAGATAAAGAGAAATATGAAGGGTGAGAACGAGACAGATATGGATCGATGGAGAGAAAGAGAAGAGAGATGGGGAAAATAAGGTAAAACACTTTTTTGGGGAGGGGAGAGAAGAGAGAGGGAAGGGCACAGGGAAGGGGAGAGGGAGAAATAGCATGGGAGCATACAGGGGTTGGTCAGGCAAAGAGAAGAGAGATAAAGTATAAGCGGACAGACAAGGAGAGAGAAGGAGACAAATGGGGGAGAGAAATACCAGAGCGGGAGAGAAAAGCCAAGAGGGAGAAATAGGTGATGGAGAAAAAGGTGCGGGAAGCAGGAAGGAGGGAGAGAATGTTAGAGAGAGAGAAAGAAAGACATGGAGGGTGAGCAAGAAAGTGGGGAATTAGAGACAAACAAAGTGGACATTGACAGAGGAAAGATGTGAGAAAGAGACTGAGTGTATTGGAGACAGGGGAAAGGGTAAGTGGGAGAGTGAGGGGTTAGGGACAGATGGTGAGGAGTAAAGAGTAAAATTTGGGTGAGAAATGAGATGGGATGGACAGAGGAGAGAGAGTGATAGAGAAACAAAAGAGTGTCAGCAAAAGAAGAGGGGAGAGAGACAGATGGGGAGGAAGGAAAAGAGGAGAGATGTGACACTTGTGAGAGACAGGGGAGAGAGATAGGCATAGGACTGATAGAGAGGGAGAGGGAGAGTGACACGGGGAGGGGGAGCAGACTGAAGAGAGGAGGATAAGAAACACGAAGAAAAAGACAGAGGGGGATAAAAAAGACAAAGGGGGTGAGTGATAGAGTAAAATGGTAAAGAGAGACAAGGAAAGAAGAGAGACAAACAGGGGAAGGGAGAGAAAGAGAGATCAGGGAATTAGTGACAGAAAGAGGGGTAAGAGAGACAGATAGAGGCAGATTAGAGACAGTGAGAAATAGATGGGGAGAGGGGTAAGAGATAGGAGGGGGACTGATAGAGGGGGAGAGGGGTGAGGTTGGACAGACGTAGGTGTTCAGTGTGATGATATCATCAATGTGAGGACAGAGACATGAGTAGGGGAGAGAGTGACAGAGAGACAGGGGAGGAGGAGAGACACGGAGTGGGTGTGATAAAGCATCTGACACGCAGAGGAGAGAGTGAAGGGCATTATATTTACTCTGTCTGTCTCATCATAAAAAGCAATGCAGAAAATACATATGTAGAGGTCTGTCTAGGCCAGTGTTTCTCAGTGTGGATCACTGTAAGTGCTCTTCATGGTGTGGAACAGCACAAGATTGTATGATAAAATGATCTATTTTAAAAAATTACACTAATAACAGATAAACAAATATAACGTTTTAAATATCTTGTTTACATACATGTCTATCCTGCCCACTGGCTGTTGCATGAGCAATTAGCTGATTGCCGAGTGCAGCGCTCGGTGTGTGAAGCTTTATGGCGTAAGGTTACAATGCATAGCACTGCTTTCCCCTGGACTAGAGAGACCAGAAACCTGAATTTGTTGCCTGTAAGAAAAAAATAGAACATGTTCCCTTCAAATTTAAAATATAAGCAAACAAAAACCTTACCATTGGGACACACCCCTACAACCTGATTGGTTGCAGACATGGAAAGGAGATATTATTTTATTTCTTGGTGAAAAATTAGTATTTAAAAAATTCAAAAAGTATTTCAATGAGCTTTTAGGAGATCTTAAATGTTTTGTAGTCCAAATTGTGCTGAGTTAAGTGGCCCTTTAAACTTTTGTAAGCATTCTGTCTCCTTTTGAAAATGAAAAAAAAATTGTGTAGTAATTTTGTAAGCTTTTGCATTTCTAATTCCACCATTTAGGCATAGTTATGTGCTTATAATTAAGTGGGACTAGCTGTCTCCTCATCTTTAATACTCTAACAATAGGAACACAATGTTTTATACAAACATTGGTAATTAGTACTAATTCCTATTCAATAATGTAATACCGCAATATTCTCTACTAAGCTTACTTTCATGCTTTAGCTTTTCAGTCTCTAACCAAGCTCATTTTCTCCACTGACATAAAGGGTTTGGAGCAGAGCCAGCTAGGAGGAATAGATGGGGGTGCTCTTCATTGACTGGACTGTTTTATAGTGTTACCAGTGTATCAGATCTGTTTGGGAGATACAATCTGGCATCTATCTACTCTGACTGTTCTGAATACATTTTAGATCAGACTTTGTCTTGACCGAAGCCCAAAATTCCTCATCTTTGACCTGTGGAAATAGACGTCCTCCTAAAAAATCTGCCGCTGTATAAAAAAAATACTACACCTAACAGGGATCTTCCTCTGATTTCCAAACGTGAATTATGATTGGTTAGACTTTTAACCAATCAGATATTGAGCAGGAGTTATTCAAATACTCAGTTCTGACTGGTTGAGATATGATTGACACATATTTCAGCCCAATCAGAATCAGCAAAATCAGTATATAAGGCGAAGACGAGGCAAAAAACGTTAGTCGGCGCAAGAGCTCCTCAGAGGTATAATATATATATTTTTTGATAGAGCAGCAGGTTTTTTAGGTGGAGGGCCGAGATGTAGACCAAGTGCTGCAATCAAGACAAAAGTGGTCTGATTCCTCGTCCAACATGTTCAAGTGCCTGCTTCTCCAGGGCTGAAGAGTGAGGACAAGGACTTTGATGATCATCACTGGACAGCATCAGAGGATAGGTAATGTATATTTTACTCCCCTTACAAATTTTACTTTGAATTTATTTTGGTAATAATTTTTTTGCTGTATTTAGTGTTAGGGACTATAGGGGGCTATGAACCCCCATGGGTAATGGCTTGGGTTCATGGGGGTCCAATATGGAACCCTGTGGTGATAGGAAGGGTTCCATGGACCTCCAAGGTATAAGGGTTAATGTTAGATGCCATGGGTGCCCATTGAGATCCCCATGGTATAGGGGTTAATATTAAGTGCCATTGTTCATAGCTACGGGTTTGAAGCATCCATACTTCTCTGAGACATTTGTATAACTTTATAGGGTTAAAAATAGCCAAAGGCTTTTTATAAAACTCTGGGCCACTTGAAAAGACTTCTGAGTAAACCTCTACAAGATCAGATATCATTACAGGTGGCATGTGAAAACAATTTTGAAAATAGTTATGGGACTGTAAACTATGGGCTTACGAAACTAGGGACATTTTGGAGCACTCGGATGGCATTCCTTGGAGGTTAGAATTAGGTGTGTGATTGGATATCTCGGTGATGATTTACAAGTAACCTTTACTCAGCTCAATTCTTACGGGAGCAATGGAATAGAATCCTATGTCTGCATACTAACTAATCATTTCTATCCCACTATCTTTCAAATTTCACCCATTCAGAATCCTGGAAGGATTAATGTTTCTAGTAAAATCGAATGCTTTTGTGACTTGTTTGCCCTTTGGCACTAGCCTTTGCCATGCATTTTGCTGTCTAGAAGGTATAGGGAATATTACAATAACTGCTCAGTGAACTGCACTTCTGACCTTTGTCCACTATGTGGCACCCTGTACTGCTCTATATAATCCAACATAGAGAGGGTGTGTTGGCAAACTGCCAAGTGTTGCACTTATATCCAAAATGCTAATTACATTCAAAACCATTCAAAACCTTAACTCTGTACACTGTAGTCTCAAATTTTCTGTCATGCTTTCGAAAGAAAAATGTCATATATTATAAACTTTTGACCAGCAATAGACTTACTTGTGAACTGAAATAAATGGGAAAAAGTTTTATGTAGTGCTGATTTTTTATGTTCGTTTTGGCAGCTATACTATAAAAAGGATGGTCATAAATCACAAGCTTGGACCTATAACCAGACGCAAAGCTAGTGAATGGAGGGTCCTGGTGCAAAATAATTTGGTGGCATACCTTCCAACTTCTCTATACACTGCCTATAACAGAATTTTAAATATATTTTTTGATGTAGTAGTAAATACATAGCGATAATTTTTTCTTTCTTTCTAGACTCTTTAAGAGCAGGAATAATACTAATATTTTAACTAAGGTAAGAGCTTTTTCACTAATGTAATAAGGCCTCTCAAATCCCTATCGCTAGTATAACATATTGACTAAAATGGTAAAGCAGGGGTAAAGCAACCGTTTAATACCCACCGCCCACTTTTGATGGTAAAATGTCCTCACCACCCACAGGTGCCACAGTAACTCAATTTACCCTCTCTCATAAATCATATGACCCTAGCTATGTATGGCCCTGTACTTACTAGATAGTGATCCGGTCCTGACTGCTGTCCTTAGGCTCTCTCACCAGCACTCCAAACAGCCAAGCGCGGGGGCGCTGCGGGTCTCTAGCTTGGCGTCACTCGTCAGCCACCCCACCTAGAGACTACCCAACCACCCACCATGAAAGCTTGAATTTCCCAGTAGTGGGCAATAGGGACCATGTTGACTACCACTGGGGTAAAGCAATCTCAACAACTAGACAAAAAGAGGTTTTTATAGAGTAACATATAGATTTAATATTGCCCTTTGCATTGTTAGTTTACAAAACAGTATGTGGGAATCCTGTAATAGACAGGAATCTTATTAAAATCTGAAAAACAGTTTTAAGATATACTAGAGAACCAACATGAGTTGGTAACCATCCATGGTCTCTCAAGTCTTAGTTCACTTGTGCCATTACAGATGGAACATTTCCTGTAGCATAGCAGTTTGACATGGCTCAGAAGGGCGAGCCAATTCTTTTATCTCATTTTCATGTCCTGGCTGTGTCAAAATAAAAATCCGGAACGGAATGAAAAGCCTCTTGTGCCTTCCTCTGTAAAGGTAAAGAGTCGGTTTAAACAGGGCACTGACCCCCCAAGTAGTAGCGTCCTGTCACAGGCCATATTCAATGCCAAGCCTGCAACTCGATGACAGACGGCCGCATATCTGCGAGTGAGTTGCGAGCTCCCGTTCGTCTCTGATTGTGATGCTATTCAATTGCTCAAGGCCACAAGTTACTGTCCCAAAGCTGAAACCATTTGCCGTTTACGGGTGTAAAAACATTTGTGGACTTGGGGAAACTGAGCAAGTGAATAGCAATTTGAGATTTTAGCCTTGCGAAAGTGAAAGATCAAAGGCTTCTAGAGGCTGTAAGGTACTAGTTTGACCATCGCCATTTTTTTCAAGCCTGTATCTCAAAAGCTGTTTGGAGCTTGCAAAAAGACGCCAAGGGCCTCATTCTATTATCGGCCGTAAATCGGCCGTAAGGCTGCGATTCCTTGCGGGGGTTCAGTTAACTCGCGATTCTATTATACGGCCCCGCAAGGATCTCCTTTTACGGCCGGCCGCATATCTTGGAACCGGTCGTAATCTCAGAAATATAAAAACTCAAATATAAATTCAAGCCTGCACTGTACAGCTCTGTAAATGCTAGGGATCATATTGGGGGACATGAGGATTAAAAGAAACCCACTCTCAAGCTTGCACATCTGCCCAAACCCGAGTTCAAATTAACTGTTTATTTTCCGGCTGCGGCGTGGGCGGGTCTGAGGTGCTCCAAGCCGTATGGACTTTTTACATGGATATTTTACGGATATTAAAAATAAAATATTTTACGGATTTGAGTACAGGATAATTATGTGCTATTTTTTCTAACACCTAAAATCCCTTTATAGTCTTCTCAAAGTGCAGGATGGCTTTATTTGAGCTATTTTATGTGCTTAATTGGTGCTAGCGAGACCTCTTTCCTGCAAGTAAGCTGCGGCTCGTTTTTAGCCTTGCAGAGAGGTTTCCCGGAGCAATTGAATTGCAAATCTCTTGCGGCCGTTTTAGATCAAAGGCTTTCCCCTGGCGCGAGCGGCCGCAAGAGATAGCAAGGCACCGGCCGCAAGCCTGCCGGAATCCCCGGCCGTAAGGGAATAGAATGGCAGAATAGCTTGCGGCCGGTCCTTGCGGCCCCGCAACGGCTGCGGCCGCTAATAGAATGAGGCCCCAATTGAATTGCAAATTAACTTGCGACCTCATGTACAGGCTATCGGATTGCCCGAAATCTCAATTGAATATAGCCCTTAATTTGTGTATTCTCCTACACTTTAAAGAACCACTGACAAACTGCACACAATAATGGAAGAAATTGTTTAGTAAAACAATAATACAGAAATCTTGTGTCTGGTTGTGCTTATCCATACAATATTCATGGTAAAGATAATGGAGTGGGTTGCCAGTTCTTTCTCTAGTGGGCCGCGATTTGTCTGACCTCTCTGCTGTGACCTGCTCATCTTGGGTGACCCTACATGGTATAGCTCACAGCTTCACATTGCAGTACACAAGCCCCTTCACCACAATAAGGTAGCGATCCAGAAGGGGGCAGTAAAGAATAGATCAATATAGAAGTTAAATACACTCTTGACACACTTAATAATTTTTTAAGTTATTCTTAAAGCGCATGAAAAGCTTGCCATACATTGTTTTAGCTGTTTGTCAAAAGTAAATTATTCCTGAGATATTCAGCATTGTTTTACTGCACTATTATGCAAATTAGTATAGTTTGACTATAAATTACCAACTTTGATATGCTAATTAGTTTCAAAGCCTGCTTGTCTATCTCTGGGGTGGCAAAACAATGTCCTCAGTGTTACTATACATTTAGACAAATAAATAAGATAAGGACTCACTGCTTCCACCACTGTTGACCTGGGTTCAATTCCAAGTCAGGGAAGCAAGAGGTCACACCACCCTGAAGACATGCAGGTTTGGGCCTGATCAGTACTGGGATGGGAGACCACCTAGGAATACCAGGAGCTGTATGCTTAAGCCCACTGGCAAGGAACTGGCAACCCACTTCATGATAACCAAGTGGGTCAGCATGACCATGGCCATAAATATATTCTGGCATGTTACAGTCCATGAGGTTATGGAGTGTTGAAAACAACTGAATAACTGGGGTGAATAGAAGCATGGGCTAGGGGTCTACATATATATATGTGTGTGTGACTGGAAGATTGTATATACATGGCACACAGGGTCAACAGGACCAAAACTGTTTTTGTCACCGGGGCCCTCCTTTTACTAGCTCCAACACTGATATTATACATTTAGATCATGTCACCCACCCATATCAAGCACTGTGAAGCACACATTAACACATAACACAATGCTGAATTTCTGAATAATATTTTTTTATTGTAGTAAAATAGCCAGTGTGATGCATAGACAGTTTGTAATGCTCTTTAATTTTTATACTTCTAATTATTATTATCGTTTACGTTAATTGTAACACCACCATATTCCTTTATTTTTTTTAATGAAACCTTGCTATTGGAGTTAAAAATTATGCTTATTCATTTTATTGTATTATGCTTCATAAAAACATTTTATTTAATATGTAATTGTTCAGAACACCCTATGGTCTTCTACATTTGTCTGCGAGCAGAGGCTTCTTGTGATGTCCAGTGTTATCCTGAATGAGATGAATTTACAATACTGTTATGGAATCCTATTTCTGTTATGTTTACTTTCCATAAAAGATTTAATGATTTACACAATCCTCCTGTTTACATGCCAATAAATGCTGCAGGGCATGGGTATACAGGGAGGATAATTTCAAACAATATATTCTGAGCAAATACACATCATAAAAATTCCATTTTTCACGCACTCACACCCACTGATCTCTGATGCTGATGTGAACTCTGTTAACACTTTCATGGATAAGAGCAGTGGTGGCCAAGTCACTCCTATGAGGGCTGCTAACAGTCCAGGATTTAAATCTCTCTTTGCATTAGCCCAGGTGGAACAATCACAATGAGTGACTCAGGGGAGCTGAAGCAGAGCTGAATCTTGGACTGTTAGCGGGCCATGTAGGACAGAATTGCCCACCCCCGGTTTAGCGGGTCTACAAAGGTCTAAATGTCTGGAAGGAGGATGGAGAATGGTATAACAGTTTCCGTCATTGGTGGGCAGTAATATATCTAAGTTGAGAGCTATATTAGCCATTGAAGTGTCGAAAAAAATCACTTGAAAGTAGTGTCTATGGTAATAGAGATAATGTTGGCTGGACAGGAGCGTCATCCTTGGGCTGTTACTATTAGAAATTGTTGTAATTGTTACATGGGTTAACTAACCTTAGTAATGGTGACTGGGCACTTGGAGCAATTGGTTGCAATGGTGAATCTTTCCTTGGTAGAAGATCTTCCTCTAGGGACTCTGTATGATGCTTGTGTCAATATCTGTTCTGTTCCTCTCTATCAGCTGTAGTGCTGCCCTCTCCGTCAGACACTGCCCACTGTGGACCCTCACCTTACTAGACCTCAAGGATGTGAGATACTAGAATCACCCTCATCTGATCCTTCCTTCTGGTCAAGTGTCTAGTGGGTCTCCCAATTCTCTGTAGTTGTATTCAATATATGTCCTTATTTGGGTATATCAAGTGTGAAATCCCAATCTCTTATATGATTTCAAAGTCTACTATATAGTATTAGTCATCATATGTTTGTGAGGAATGTAACAAACTAACAACATTAGCAACTGTGTAAGCCATGAGCACAAAAACATTTTAATTTTAATGTATTTATTTATTTTTTGCAGATTCTGTTTGTGCCTGAAGTGTTCCATGTTTGTATCTTCCACACATCCTAAGATAGTGATATCTTCCGATTGTATTTATCCATTCTGGAGAGGAAGGAGTGAAGAGGGGGGTTGGCTGACTCATTGGTTGATTCAGATAAGCTCTTAGCCTTTATCATCCCCCAGCATGCACATACAGTTGCGTGTCAACTTGCAAACTTTGCTTGCCATGCTCTGTAACGTCCCCCTCATCCCTTAAAAAGGAAGTATCACTGCCAACGTTCATGCACTTGCAGAGTCTGCTAAATTCTGAATTTCCTACTACAGCTGACCTTTAATAATAAGGTGTCATCACTCACCAATGGAGGGCAGAATTTGTATTGGAAAGCAGTCACACAAATAAAGGAAGCAAGACATGGCTGTTTCTCTAATGCAATAGGAATACCATTCTAAGGAAGGCAGTAGCAGTCAATGGAGGGCAATGTCAATCATTTAATAGCACAGCAAATATACAATCCAATGAGTGGTATACTGCTCATTGGATGGTATAACAAACCCCAGAATAACATGAATAATTTAAGAGCAATGCTTGTTAGAATATCCCCAGCAGTGCAAATAACTGTAGAGTAATATCCCTAAAAGTAATCACTTCCATTGGATTGTAGTATCACTCGTTTATTATGCCTTAATGAGGGATCATTTAATTTATTGATAGTAGGATGGTAAGCCCTCTCTAGAGAGTTTTATCACCCCTTGGAGAACAGTGTCACAAAAGAACATTATCTGGGCACTACCACTCATTTAAGAGTAGCATTCCTGACATGTAGGGCAATGTATTAAACAGGCAGAAAGAGCTTATTCATGGGAAATACAATTCAATAATTGAATGGTGGAATTAATCATGGTAGGGTTATACTACCGACTAGAGTTCTGTATCAGTACTGCTTGGCTTTATCACTCGCTGAAGACCAATATCATTAATTGGATGATGATATCACCGAAGAACATTTACTGTAGAGCAATATTGCTCTGAGATGTTAATATCATTTTTTACAAAAGCTTTATTTTTCTCTGGAAGGTAATGTCCCTTACCAAAGGTCAGAAACAGATGTTGAAGCTCATCAGTGTAATTCTGGTAAAATTATAATTGTGTTGCTTACATTGCAACTTTATCTACCCTGAAATATACTTGATGAATGAGACCAGCAGTTAAGCTAAAGGGGAGCAGGTTCTTGAGTACACTTAGAGATCACTAACTGGCCCAGGTTATCTTGGATTTAGTCATCACAAATACTTTTGATATAGTATCAAATGTTGAAACCTTTGGGAAATAGTGATAACTGAACAGTCTCATTTGAGATTTAATAAAAAAAACAGAACTGTAAGAGGCCAACAAAAACTCTGAATTTTAAAATACACTATATAGACTGGGACAAAGAACTGACAGGTAAAAATACTGAACATAAATGGACAACATTAAAATCCTTACTAAATATACATACTTATCGCCATATACCATATGAAAATAAAAATAGGAGTAAATCACATCCCATATGACTTATGAATATTTAAAGATTAAGATAAGAGTAAAAAACAGGCATTTAAATTATATAAACAAAAGTGGACATAAACAAGGCAGCAAAAGGGCTATTAGACTGGCTAAAATAGAAAACGAAAAGTTAGTTGCAAAGGAGAGTAACCCTATAATATTTTTTAAATATATTAATGGAAGAAGGTCGGGAAGGAAGCTATAGGAGCTTTACCATGTGAAACAGGCCATCTAATAATTAGTGACCAGCAAAAGGCAGATGAGCTAAATAGGTTATTTTCTTCGGTATACACAAGGGAGGTACCAGTGGTTGGGATAAAGAAACATAATGGGGCTACACTACCTTCACAAAATAATTGGTTAACGCAGGAAGAAATCCAAAAGAGGTTGGAAAAAATAAATATTAATAACGCCCCAGGTCCTGATAGAATACACCCAAGAGTACTGCGGGAACTGGGTTCTGTACTAGCCAAACCATTATATAGGGATAGGTCATGTCAAACAAACCTAGTTAGTTTCTCTGAGGAAGTTAGTAAGAACTTGGAACAGGGAAACTCTAGGGATGTAGTCTTTTGGGATTTTGCAAAGGCTTTTTATACAGTGCCCCATGGAAGACTATTGTACAAACTAAGGGATACAGGAATTGCAGTAAATATCTGCTCATGAATTGAGAGCTGGCTAAAAGACAGGAATCAAAGGGTTGTGGTAAATGCAACATACTCAGTTTTGACTAACGTGGTAAGTGGGGTTCTTCAGGGTTCAGTATTATGTCCTCTCCTTTTTAACATATTTATAAATGAATTAGAAGTTGAATTGGTTGTGCAAGGTAATTCAATCAGAAAATGATTTACTTTCCCTCCAAAGGGAGGCATAAAATGGGCAACTTAATGGCATATGAGATTTAATACAAATAAATGTAAAGTTAGGCATTTGGGAAGGAAAAATAGCCATTCAATTTATAATCTTAATGGAGCAAATCTATGGGTATCAGATATTGCAAGGGATTTGGGAGGCTTGTGTACATCCACCTAGGTAACAGAGCTCAAAGCCAAGCAGCAGCTGCAAAGGCAAATAACATATTAGCAAGTATTATGAAGGGTATACAAGCCAGGGAAGCAAATATAAGTCTACCACTATGCAAGAAATCCAGAGTTCACCCTCATTTGGAATATGGAGGACAATTTTGGGCACCACTTCATAAAAAGGACATATTAGAGCTGGAAAAAGTACAAAGAAGGACATCAAAACTAATAAGGGGAATAGGGGGGAGACTAACCAAATTAAACTTATTTTCTCAAGAAAAAAAGGCATCTAAGAAAGGATATGATTACCTTACATAAACATATCCAGGGTCAATATAAAACTTGAAGTGAACTTTTTGTGCCGATACATTTTCAGGAGGTGGTGACAGGGGATTCGATAGATAACTTTAAAAAGGGATTAGATATATATTTAAATAAAAAGGGCCTTCAGGGTTATTCTGGTTATAGAGGGAGTATTGATCCAGGGAGGAATCAGATCGCCCGTATCTGGGATCCAAAAGGAATTTATTTTTTTCTCACTTTTGAGACAATCGGAAAACTTTCACTTGGGTCTTTTTTTCTGTTTGTCTGCCTCTGGATCAATTAACAATTAATCTGCATATTGCAGATCAGATGAGATTTAAAAAGGTTGAACCGGATGGACTAAAAGTCACTTATTTAAGTTCAGTATAATCAAGCAGTTCCCAATTTCCCATCCTCTTAAAAGATTTTCAACAACAGGAAGAATGACAGACCCAAGCAGAAGAATTGAATGCACCTGAGCAGACAGTTTGTTTAGGGAACAAAAGTCTGAGAGATGTAAGAGAGCAGGGTGCGGTTCACTGATTCACCCTGTGCCCACACAGCAATGCCAACCTCCGCCCCCACCATAAGAGCACAAAGCATGAGAGCACAAGCCTGCACGCCATGTTGTGGATAAGATGTTGGTATTAATTCAAACCCACTGTGGGAATGTAATCAATATATATTTGACAAATGTACAAAAGTATAAATGTATCAGATTTGAGGAATGTCTGTAGGGAACGTATTGGTACTTAAAGGGTTATGTAAGTGAGCTTGATTATGAGTGCATCTGATAGAGGGGAATTAGTAGTGTATAAAACATTTTTGCATGAAAAATACCAAAAATAAACATTTAAACACCTTGAAGTTAGAAAAAACATATTTTAATTTTTGTTAGTTGAAACTTAGGGTTAACACCCTCCAAACCCAGGCTAAACTGGTATACAATTTTAAAAATTATTTGGCCAATCAGGAGGAAAAAAAGACGGAATCTGTCAGTTGCTGTCTGTTTTTTTCTCTCTGCCTGTCTCCCAATGGGCAATTTCAGCTGTGACCCCACCAACCATCATTTCCTTTAGAGGTCACACACTGTACCCTGTAAGTACATTCCCCTTTTCAATATAATACATATTTTTCCTCTAATCAGTAGCTGTTTATTAGGAAACATTTGAAACCCAGCTCACTTACATATCCCAAGGAATGACTATATATATACAAATATGGGGAGACCTATGGAGCGTTTGTAAATAGCAATATCAGGATGCATCACACGTATATATAGAAAAGGAAGCACCAGGAAAAAGTTATGTGGGAAAATAGGTGCAAAAAAAATATAAATTTGATGGCATATAAGAACCAAAAAGCCCATCTGGTATGCCCATTAAAGAAAGGGGGGAAAATAGGAAAGTTCTAACGTGTAAATATATAATGCATTATGTAGGAAATATATAGTATACTAAATTAATTAGAGAGTTGTCATAAAGTTCTATTTTCCTCAACTCTGTACTCTTTAGGATACCACACGTACAGAAGCAGCCAAATATAATTTTTTAAAGTACTACCTAAATATACATAAACTTACATTGGAGTTTGACGATTTCGATCTCATTAAGAGTTTTGCATCTACATTTATGAATGGACTAATATCTTTCTAAACAGGGTTATTATTACCAATAATTGCTAATCAATAGTTTGGGTTGTGAATCTAGTGTTTTCAGTGTGAAGCCACATGGAACTGATAATCAGCTCAATTATTGACACACAATCCCAATATATAGAAATAACAGTACATGATTAGGGGGTGGAACAGGAACATGGGCATAGGAGCCCAAACAAATCTGGGCAGGATAATTCAACTCTACTCCCAACTTCTCAATGCCCAAGTATAATAATAATAATAAAATAATAAAAAAAAAAAAAAAAATATATATATATATATATATATATATGTATATAAATATATATTAATAAAATATAAATTATGGGTTAATGCTTTCATAGGAAAGACCATACTACTCTAGTGGCCCAAACTGGTAATGCATGATTAAGTTTAATTTTGCTATTTTTTGTGTCTCCTGTTCATTTAATCTGGGGGGGGATTTTTCGTTATCCCCCCCCCCCCCCCCTCATTCCCTCCAGTTCCTACGGCCCTGATCAGGAATGCTGCTTGAAATGTACCTATAGATTTAAATTATACCATATTTGAAAGCTCAGCCATGCCGCTCTAAATAACAGCCAATGGAATTTTGATAGTAATAAAAAGATCAACATTTTAATGCTGCCATAGAAAATCCCCTCTTTGCCCTCATTTTCAATGTGCAGCTCCTGCCATTTCTTAAAGTCAGTATTGTTGATGACAATGTGATAAAATTTATTTGACTAATCCGAGCTGGTCTTTATCATTTAACTTTAGCAGTGGCATTTTTTTTGAATCATTAATCTTTATTTTTCAGTCATATGTCATAACATTTTTCATACTTGTAAATTTAAACACACATGTCATAAACTGCATTTAATAAAACTGAAAGTCTTTGTGTAAAAAATGTTGTTGTAGTTCTATTGTTTAACTGTTACATTCCTCGAGTTTTTTCCTTTTTTTTCTTTTCTCCGTTTGACTGTAGCTGTAGATTCAGTAAAACATATTAACTAAATTAACCTAAAACATACTAAATTAAACTGAACTAACCCTAACATTCAGGTGAGGGGGGCGGGGGGACACATAATTGATAGTTGATTTTTATTTCTTTCTTTTATCCCTAATGGGTTTGAACTCCAGATTACAATTTTGTTAATAAAGTGTTGATACTGAATCCATACCTGTTCAGCTTCTGCTTTCCACTATGAGAGCCAGTTTTAATACAATTTTTTGTGTTTATTTTGTGATATTTGTCATTTTTATATGATTGTGATTGAGCATGGGGAGATCCTTGTGAACCAATTTAGGTAAAAACCTGGAGAATCTAGTTGCCATCAACTTTGCAGGTATTTTAATATCTCTATTCGATTGGCATTTGTTCTCCTCAAAATTGTGACAGTGTTGAATTCACATTACAAAAAACACATAAATAACACCAGGAAAGGCTCATTTCTATCTTCCCCATTTTTTTGTTTTTTGTTTCTTATGTCGTAATTACTTTAGTTATAAAATGCTGTTACAAATTAAAAAAAAAAAGAATAGAGAAGAAAAAAGAACAAGGGAAAGAGGAAATGGGGGAGCGGGTGAAGCTTGGTGTCATGTCACCTCTGGGTATTGCACTTGATTTGCTACTCTTTGTTTTAGACATTACCATCCGATTCGTATTTCCCAGACATCCCAACATGAAGCCTACTTTCTATAGGAATTGTCTAGTTCCGCAGATATAGCGCTCATTGAGTGTACCAATTTTTTTTTTTCATGATCTCCCCAAATTCAGGAGTGGATGACTTCCAAGTTTTAGCAATAGTATTCCTAATTGCCTGGAAAACTTGACTTGAAAGAAGTTGAGCTTCTTTAGTGAGGCCATTAATAGGTAGACCTAATAGTGCCTCTTCTGGCTTTTGGGGGACCCTGTGTCCCCATAGCTTCTCTAAGAGATCATAAGTTTCTGACCAAATATGTGCTATCTTAGGACAGTCCCAAAGGATATGTCTTAATGTAGGGATGGCTTGAAAGCTTCAGTCTGGCTGGGGTCATATGCCATCACGCTTATCACCTCTCTCACCCTCTTTTGCCACTCACTATACCTTAGATTGTAAGTCTGCGAGTTTCTATCCTAAGTACTTTGGGAATGCACCATGGACATTGGATTCCTAGCTCAAAGACAGAGCCCTCCTTGCTTTGCTATTTGTTAATTTGTATTTATCGTTATCTGAACTTAACAGAGCTACAGAATATGTTGGCGCGTTATAAATTAACTACAATAATAATAATAATCTCAGAATGGTTTTGTAAGAGTTCTCCCTCAGGATTATGATAAGGGAAGAACTTGTTGCATGTTTATGAATTTTATTCTATTGTGATTTATCTAAGCTAATATTTAGTTCAGTTTCCCAATAATTCTGGTGGTTAGTAGTAGCATTTTAAATAATTTGAAAACAGGACAACTAGAAATGTGATGATACAATGCTTATTAATAAAGGAATACATTAGAATCCTGTAGTGATTTTTTTAATTAGCAAAAAAGCAGGGAAATGTAAGGTTAAAAGCAAGATTCCACTAAAAGTATAGAGTTTTATTCTAAATAAAGAATATTATAAGGTTGTTTAACTTTCTATATATTACATCATGAGTCCTTGAATATTGCAATGGCCTTTTATCTGAGGATGTTACTTAAAAGAGAGATTGGGGCTAAGGGTTGAATGTCAGTGCGCAGGACAGGATTTACAGAATAAATAAGGATCAAACATCCCTTCCCTACCGACTTGCAGCTCCGTCTGTCTCCCAGATGGGACAGAATAAGACCACCCAGAGCCAGCAGCCTGGGGGTGATAAACATAGTTCTGTACACTGAATTAAAACCAGAAGATGATGTTGGGACAAATCAGATGTAAAAGTACAGAGCTACTTCTCAGAAAAACAGAAAGCACATGGATGGGTCAGCACTGCACTGTCTGTGACTCACAATACTATACCATACTCTGCATACTAACAATACTACTGTATATTACACACTGTGACTATATCCTGACATCTTAACATTACTACATCCGGACATTACTATACATTACATCATGCCATTACTATACCATATACTGTATCCTGACATTACTGTACATAGTAACATAGTACATATATAGTACATACTAAAACATATTAGTCCATTAAGTTCAACCTTTTTAGATTTCCTCTGATCCTTGTATTATCTGAATTGTTTATTGATACAGAGGAAGACAAACAAATAACCTAATTGAAACAATGCCAATTATCTAATAAGGGTGACACTTCATGATCCCAAATACTTGCAAACTGATTACTCCCTAGATCAATACCCCCCCAACTCTACTTTTCCAACATAACCTATATGATAATTTTATTCAAAAATACCTTTATTATTATAATTATAACCTTTTATTCTTTATTTATACAACAACAGCATTTCCTGCAGCACTATTAACAGTGTAGAATAAAGTACAGTTGATACAACTAACAGCGTACAAAGGTACAGTATAAACATATTCTAATACAATATAATAGGGCAACCGATAGGTTTGTACAATACAGCTGAGGTCCCTACTCTGAAGAACTTACAATCTGAAGGTAAGGTTGGGGTGTGAGACAGGAAGGTGACAGATGCAAGATGGCAGTGTTAAACGCAATAGGATGCTGCAAGAGGAGATGGCTGAGTGTAATTATGTAGGTTGTGGGTGAGCAACTTGCTAGGGTAAGCAGATTGTGCATGATAAGGCTGGTGGTGAAAACTGATGCATTTTAGTGAGTTTTTAAAGGTTTTGAGCAAGTCTGATGGAGCAAAGCAAGGAGCTCCACAGAACTGGTCAAGTTTGAGAAAACACCTGAAGGAGAGAGCAAGAGGAGGTAACAAAAGAGGAGGAGATATGAAAGTCATGAGTAGAGTGAAAGGAATGATAGGGGGAGGATTGGCTGATGAGGGTAGAGATATAAGGGGGTGCACTGTTGTTAAAGGATTTATATGTTAGGCTCAGGATATTACATTTTATTCTGGAGACTATGGGAAGCCAGTGGAGTTACTGACAGATAGTGTGGTAGATGAGTCTAGTGGAGACATTCATTATAGATTGGAGCGGGGACAGACGGGCGGTGAAGAGGCCAGAAAGGAAAGAGTTAGAGCAGTCTATGTGAAGTGTCCTTAAAATATTTTTTTTGCTTGACAAAAACCCAAAATAAACATTAATAACCTCACCGTAAGTTTGTAAAATGTCTTCAGTTTTCAGACAGTTGATTTTGAGAAGGAACTCCCCTGAAACTAAAGCTAACGTTGCACAAAGTTTATAATTAGTTGTAACCAATCAGAGGCAGGTACAACAATGTATCTATTTCATGCTGACTGGTTCTGACATGCTCAGTGCAAATGCAGCAAAGCATAATGGGAATTGTAGTCTTTCATATGATTGCTGTGTTGCCCTTGATTGGCTAACAACAGACGCACATCCTGCGTCCTGCGAGCATGTGTGCTAGTTCTGTGTATGCAATGGGAGTGAGGCCGCAGTGTGTGGAGCTTTGCCTGCTGTGCAGAGAAAGGAAAAGGGGCAGAGGTTTGATTGACCCATCGGGCGGAGTATACTGGCTTAACCCACCCGAACTGTGTGGGTCAGACTCCAGGGGAACCAGGGAGGGAGCGGATCAGAGTGTTGGATGAGAGAAGTACAGATTCCCTGGAGCTGCAGTACAAATGAAAGATCCCCTACAGTGGGGTATTAGGGGGTCCTATGTGTGGGTTGCCTGGTGGTCCAGTAGTTAGGATTTGGTGCTTTCACTGCTGCGACCTATGTTTGATTTAACCTCAGCCAGTTCCAATCTTGAAGCCCTTCTGAATATTTATTTGGCGCAAAGAATGGATCCTTTTAATATTCCATGGTGTCAAATGCTGCAGAGGGGTGAAGGGGAATTAAGATAGAACCCTGACTGCAATGGTTCATAGAAATTATGTTTTTGCAGGTGGATTTCAAGCTACACTGCAACTACTTTTTCATTAACTTTTCCTTAAAAAGGAAAATTTTAAACAGACTTGCAGGTTGCCATGCAATCTGGATCTAAAGAAGTTTTTTAGAAGGGGCATGACAATTACCATATTTAGTTGATCAGGAAAGATGCTGCAGTCCACAATTTTTTTGAATGCTGGGCCTATCTGATCAGGACAACCTGTGAGAAAATGAGTTGGGGCTGGGTCCAAGACAAAGCTTTATTATCTGCACCATGTGTCCCATGTGTATTTGAACAAATTCAAACCATTAGTCCAGAGAGTTCACATTCACCTATCCTTGCTCTTGACCATCAATCTTGGAATGCCAATTATAATAGAGAACATTTTGTACATTGTGATTGGGTCAATTTTATATTAGGCTATAGACAAGTTGTCTTGCACAGTGTTTCCACAGTGTGGAATAATTGAACTGTTTTTTCTGTCGGCATGATGGATGACAATTTATCTTTCTTGCAGGTAATGAAACTTGATATTTTTTTTAAATGGTCAGTTAGTTTTACTTTACCCTCAGATTTTCAAGTTACCCTTCAAAGTTGTTTAATACTGCACCCCTTTTATTTTAATTACCATATTTTTCGCTCCATAAGATGCACCTGACCATAAGACGCACCTAGTTTTTAGAGAAGGAAAACAAGAAATAATATTCTGAATCAAATGGTGTACTATTGAATATAATCCATATTAAAGAAATCATCTTCCTCTTCCCCCTATCCTCCTCTTCCTTTCCCCCCTTATCCTCCTTCTTTTCTCCCCTTATCGTCCTCCACCTCCTCCCCCTTATTCTCCTCCTCCTTTCCCCCCTTATCCTCCTCCTCCTTTTCTCCCTTATCCACCTCCTCCCTTTCCCCCCTTATCCTTCCCCCCTTTGCAATCACCTCTCTATCCCCTTTCCCCTCTCTCTTTACTCCTTACTATCATCCAATGATCTGCTGTTGATGATCCTTCCCCTGCAGCACGTCTTCTGGCTGTGACCGGGACCGGCATATGCTAATAATGTGACGTCACATGCGCCTCACGTCATTAGCGTATGCCAGTCCCGGTCACAGCCAGAAGACGCGCTGCAGGGGAAGGATCAGCAGCAACAGATCATCAGATGATAGTAAGGAGTAAGGAGAGAGGGGATAGGGAGGTGATTGGAGAGTGGGAAGGAGGGAGGATAAGGGGGGAAGGAGGAGGAAGATAAGGAGGAGGAGGAATGGGGTGCTGAGGGTGCCCAGGCAAATTCGGCCGCACTGGGCCCCCTCCAGATCCGCCCCTACACTCGGGTCCAGGGCACACACATTCGCTCCATAAGAGGAGGGAAAAGTGCGTCTCATGGAGAGAAAAATACAGTACTTTATAGTATTATTGAAACAGGGGGAGTATTTGTGCAAAGTGAGGGGTTGTAGGCAGATAGGATTCTAATACTGTCCATTGCAGCAGTCTCATCTTTATTATAATAGTGGACAAGAGCACAAGGACTATGAGAGATTAAGTTTCTCTCTTAGATCATGGGTTAAAAGTCGTCTCAATGGGCAGTATCTTACCATCTGCATAGGAGAAAACTTATATGAAGGTGCTACAATTGCTTACCTACTTAAATCATGGTCAGATCAGATGACAGGTTCTATTGTTACTCATCAGGTTTCTAAGTCACTCTGAAATAATGTCAAGTGCATGGTCGTAGGAACTGGGGCGGACAAATCCCCCACCAGGTTAAATTAACAAACAATAGCAAAATTAAACTTAATAATGCATTACCAGATTTCCAGATTGCAAGAGTAAAGTCTTTGTGGGCACATTTGCATGTCCCTGCTAAGTTTCTCAGAATAATAACTGTATTTCTTGGAATTCTGGGCATGAAACAAGTATTTTTTTTTACTTAAAACAAACTGAAATCCTTTAGATAGAGGGAAGAAAAAATATAAAAATAATATGGTTGCATAAGTATGCACACCCTTAAACTTATACTTTGTTGAAGCACCTTTTGATTTTATTACAGCACTCAGTCTTTTGGGGGAGAGAGTCTATCAGCATGGCACATTTTGACTTGGCAATATTTGCCCACTCTTCTTTGCAAAAACACTCCAAATCTGTCAGATTGCAAAGGCATCTCCTGTGCACAGCCCTCTTCAGATCACCCCACAGATTTTCAATCGGATTCAGGTCTGGGCTCTGGCTGGGCCATTCCAAAACTTTAATCTTCTTCTGGTGAAGCCATTCCTTTGTTGATTTGGATGTATGCTTTGGGTTGTTGTCATTCTGAAAGATGAAGTTCCTCTTCATCTTCAGCTTTCTAGCAGAAGTCTGAAGGTTTTGTGCCAATATTGACTGGTATTTGGAACTGTTCATAATTCCCTCTATCTTAACTAAGGCCCCAGTTCCAGCTGAAGAAAAACAGCCCAAAGCATGATGCTGCCACCACCATGCTTCACTGTGGGTATGGTGTTCTTTGGTGATGTGTAGTGTTGTTTTTGCGCCAAACATATCTTTTGGAATTATGGCCAAAAAGTTCAAACTTGGTTTCATCAGACTATAACACCTTTTCCCACATGCTTTTGGGAGACTTCAGATGTGTTTTTGCAAAATGTAGCCTGGCTTGGATGTTTTTCTTCGTAAGAAAAGGCTTTCGTCTTGCCACTCTACCCCATAGCCCAGACATATGAAGAATACGGGAGATTGTTGTCACATGTACCACACAGCCAGTACTTGCCAGATATTCCTGCAGCTCCTTTAATGTTGCTGTAGGCCTCTTGGTAGCCTCCCAGACCAGTTTTCTTCTAGTCTTTTCATCAATTTTGGAGGGAGCTCCAGTTCTTGGTGCCATATTTTCTCCACTTGATGATGACTGTCTTCACTGTGTTCCATGGTATATCTAATGCCTTGGAAATTCTTTTGTACCCTTCTTCTGACTGATACCTTTTAACAATGAGATCCCTCTGATGTTTTGGAAGCTCTCTGTGGACCATGGCTTTTGCTGTGGGATGCGACTAAGAAAATTTCAGGTAAGACCAACTAGAGCAGATGAACTTTATTTGGGGTTAATCAGAGGCACTTTAAATGATGGCAGGTGTATGCTGACTCCTATTTAACACGATTTGGAATGTGATTGCTTAATTCTGAACACAGCTACATCCCCAGTTATAAGAGGGTGTGCAGACTTATGCAACCACATTATTATTATTTTTTTCTTCCCTCCACCTAAAAGATTTCAGTTTGTTTTTCAATTGAGTTGTACAGTTTATAGGTCACATTAAAGGTGGAAAAGTTCTGAAATGAATTATCTTTGTCTCATTTTTTTACAGCATAGAAACCTGACATTTTAACAGGGGTGTGTAGAATTTGTATATCCACTGTATATATATATATATATATATATATATATATATATATATATATATATATATATTTATATATATATATATTTATTTATATATATATATATATATATATATATATATATATATATATATATATATATATATATACTAGCGACTTGTCAGTCAAAAATTACAGCAATAAAATTTACAGCCTGGCAATGCTGTTTGCCACACAATGCATGGCTCTCCCCCCTCTAACTTTGATCTGTTAATCTTAGAATTATACTGATTTAGAAAATCACCTGTTGGGTCTCCCAAAAGGCGCTTATAGCAATTAGAGTTATTCGGCTGTTTATAGGCTTCCTCTAGGTAATTATCAGTGGGCCAGATTACAATGTTGGTTCCTTTATTTGAGGATTTTAGAACAACATCGTCCCATGTGCTGATTTCTTTGATGGCTCTATTTTACTTATTCGTTATGTTAGATGATTTGTATATACATAACTTTTTTAGATCTTGAATTACTAGTTTGGTAAAAATGTCTACCGCTGGACAAGTACGTAAAGGAGGATTAAATGTAGATTTGGTTTTCAATTTATCCTGCCAATTGTCCCTTAGTTGTCTTTGGGGATCTTTATCTTCCAATAGCTCTAGCATATCCATATCCAGACTGATATCTATTTGAGAATCGTCTTCATTCTCATCTATTATCATGAATTGGCTCGCACTATCAATTGGACACTAGGAATTGTCATTATTTACAGTACCACCTTTGTTTCTGGAAAAATATAAAAAATATTAAAAGTAGTTTACTTGCAAATAATTGTACATCTTTTGCTGTAGTAAAAAAAATCAAGTTATCAGATGGAGAGAAAGATAATCATTTCTCTAGAACTGAAATTTGATCTTTTGTCAGTTCTCTAGTTGAGAGGTTAATGATATTCGAGTCCCGTTTTTTTACCACCTCATCCTTAGTGACCAACCCTGATTTCTCCTTAGTTGTTCTCCCCATCGGTAGCCCCATTTCTGACGGGGGTGCATACATCGATCATGTGAGGTGCGCTGTCTGATTCCTAAAAAATGTTGTGATCTGTTTTCGGGTACATTCTGTTGTGTCCCTAGTGATCTCCTCATCAGAACTTGATGAGTCTAAGTCTGTAAAGGGAGACAATTGTCTAGTGCTTAGTTCGTGTCTGAGTTTGTAATTACGTCTCCTATTGTTTTTATGTGACCACTCACAGATGTTGTCACTTTCAAAATCCTTGGTGTCACGTGAAAATGTATCTTTCTTAATTTGTACAATTTCCCTTTCTTTTTATCTTGATCAATCTTAATCCTCCTGTATGTATTTTTGAATTCTTCCAACTTTTCAAACTGTTTTAATTGTTTATTCAATTCTCTCTTTATCAGGTTCTAGGGAAATATCTGTTTCATAATCTGAGAATATAGCTCAGAACATGATTTTAAGGCTTGTTCCCATCTTTCCTTATAAGATTCTAGGTGGAAAGAGAAAGAGGGAAACACGTTTAATCTCAAACCTCTTGGTATTACATTTTTATCCAAGTACCTATCATAGGTTGTCTTATTCCAGAATGAGGCTAAATGTTTTCTTAAGAGAAACTCCAGTTTCTTAAGTCCCTCATACCAATCTTAACAACCAAAATCACTGAAAGCCCTTTCTACTTCTTTGTCTCGTTTATTTTGTCTCATTCAAAAATCTTGGTCTAGATTCACTTCTGCCATAATCTAATGGTGATTAGCAATAAAATCACTTATTTAACTGGCCAGGATAAATCTTGTGATACCTGAAAAAACCCCTGACTCAGTACCAGAAGTAATTAGAGATATCACATATGAGTACATGTGTTATTATAATAATCCACATATAATGGGTTATCAACCCTTGACGCTATACTTACCTTCACACATAGATAATAAGAACAATTTTGGAGTCAATTATATGAACATAAGTAGAGTCTCAATATCTAAAGTATGTTACTTTTTAATCACAGAACATAGTTTGATCCGGAAGTGCTTTTTATCGGGCTTTGATTTAGTTTAAATAGTATCTTATCTGATGTGGGAAATATTTTATATCCATCTATGAATACTGATTTTCATCTTATTTGTGAGTTAATATATACTGCCATTGATGTGCTTTTTTCAGGTTAAACACTACAATATTAACTAGAGTATTATCATTTATTCTGCGTTACCATTAAAGTTTATTCTGTGATCCCTGACTTTCCCAACTTCTTTATATCCATATAGGTTTAAGCTTTGTTTGTTTAGCACTGCTCTGATAACTGGAATTGCTTAAGGGCTTGCCAGCAGTGTGAGAGTTAATTGTAAACCACTCCCCTGACAAGTTCCTCCTTTAAAAGCCAATACACTTGGTAGGCTTGCTTTCGGCCTCTGTAGAAGCGTTTCAGACACGAAACGCAGCGTCAGGCACTAGGTGGTGCCGACGTTTGTTAATGTCACAGACAGGCATGCTGTGATACCCAGCAGCAGACACCGTTCACTGTGTACTATGTGTTACTGAAGATGTATGAGAAGCACTTAGGACTAATATGTAGAGTAGCCCAGAGGATAAATAGCGGGTCCTCCAAGCGCAGTATTGACTTTAAGAATAGGGAATACCGGACCGAAATTAGCCATAAAAACGCGATTAATTCGCACAAAAAAAACTATAAATCCACTACACAAAGTCCCACCTAATCTCGAGGACCACAGAGAAGTAATTTTGAAGTGGAACATACAAGTTTTCACAACCTCGTGGACACGGGCCTGACGGACGCTTGATACGCGCCGAACGTCTCCTCTCTTCCCCCGGAGGGGAGATCTCCCAACAAGATCCTGGCCAAGGAGCACACCGGACCAGCACAGATCCAGTCTCAGCGGAGGACTCAAGAAACAGCGACCGCTGCATCACAGAGCCACAGCAGGCCCGAGACCTGTACCAGGGTCCACGAGACCAAAGCAATACCAACAAGTAAGCCGAAATATATCGAAGGAACGTTACCTGAGGCCACTCCAAGCACCTCCTGTGGGTCTCGCAGACGCCGTCGGCGGTGGAGAACCAGGACACCGAGTCTCCCGCCACACCAGGACGGCAGCCCTAAAGAAAGGGAGGAAGCGACGGCATGGTAAGGAGCCACTCCGGCTCACAATCCGGAGCACCCCCCCCATGTATTACACTGCCCCAGGGGGACAATAAGAGCCTGGTATTCCAGCTCAATTAAGAGGAACAAATAAAGGACGCACAAGCTGAAACCCACCCAACACACATATTAAAAGCAGAGGCAAGTTTACCCCCACAAGTGGCATTAAAGAACCCTAGATAGAGGGACACACGAACACCCACAGACCCACATGGTGGAGTGGAAACGGCCCAGAACTTACAATTAGCGGCCATTTTGACCCACCGGCATCCTCACAGGACCAAGATTGCTTCCCGCCAATAATCAGCGGCGGCCATTTTCTAAAAGAGCCTGGAACCTACAGTATAACGGTGGGACAATCCTACATAAGGGAAAAAAAAAAAAAAGAAAAAGGCCCCACTTAATAAACCCCTACAGTAGAGTGATAACTCTCAAAGGACACCAGCATAAAGACAATTATACAACTCTGCTGATTCAGATCTGGCAAAGCACATTTGGCTTACCTACCCCCACAACAATATAAGGGACACGAGCAAAGTGACATAGAAAGGGGGCTTACTGCAACCTGTAAGAGGACATTTATACCTCCAAAAAACAGACAAAAGTGGGGCTATACTTCATACTCCTCTGAGTAAAGGGAGGCATATAGATCCAATAAAGACTCTCAACATCTCCCCCCTTCCAGAGGTCGATTTTACACTCTAGAGGGTTAAAAGACTCCTGCTAAACCAAGAGATCTCCTAAACTATAAGGAGAAACTTTAATATACTACCACAAAACAATAACGAAAACTCAGTCCAAGCATAAGGAAAAACTACTGAAGAACAAACTAGCTGTACTCCAGTGACTCCTAGTGGCCACTTCAAATAGTGCATAGAGGTGAGCAAAACTACCTTCACTATAATCTGGCATTCTACCGGTTACACAGAGTCCAGCTCCCCTAAGATGTAAACCTACTCCAATGCCCACACAAAGGGGGCGCTAACATATTTCAAAAGTGAACAGTGACTTACAAAGTATTATGGCTGGAGTCGCAACAAGGAAAAGCAACAAAAATATCCAAGCCTACTACCCTCCAAAGACAACAATTACAACCCCCCAGACGCTCCCACCAACAACAAGCCCCACGGGGCCAATGACAATGGAACAATCCACACCGAGCACCAAAGGTGACATACAAGACCTGAAAGATTTAATTCGCACGTTCAGAGAAGATATTAAAACGGAGATTATGAAAGTGTCCACAGAGCTAAAGTCCGAAATAAAAAAGATAGACACTAAGACTAACATACTTGAAGGAAAATACGAAGACCTACAACAATCTCATCAACGACTAGAAGCAGAAATTGCTTCACTAAAAGAAGAACAAGCTAACCACCTTTTGTTTCAAGAAGACCTAGAAAACAGATCCAGGAGACAGAACGTGAGATTACGCAACGTCCCTGAATCGGTTACTGACTTGAAAGGATACATGTATGAACTATGCGAATTTCTGTTACCAGAACTAAATTCAGAACAATATACCTTAGACCGTATACATAGAGCTCTGGGGGGACGTCCAAATACGAAAGACAGACCAAGAGATATCATCGGAAGATTTCATTATTTCACCACAAAAGAGCTGTTTATGAAAGCATCCAGGGGTGGCATACCTGAAATTGAAGGACAACAACCGCAGATTTTTTCCGATCTCTCTCAGCTAACGCTTACCAAAAGGAGAAATATGAAGCCCCTTCTGGACTGTATCCTTGCTCAGGGCTGGAGATACTCTTGGGGCTTTCCATTTCGCCTGACAATTTCAAGGGACAACAAATTCTTCTCGGTCCGGTCCCTGGAAGAAGGAATCAGTCTATTGAATTCTTGGAACATTCAACTGCAGACAGTTCCTGAGCTTCCCTTGGAAAACAGACATCGAGGAGAGAGAAGAAGAGGGTCAACTCGTCGTGACAGAGAGAGAAATGTCACACGCTCAGACAAGACGAACTCTTAAACTTAAACTAATGTTTTGTGTTATATCATTTTGCCTTTTCTCTCTTATCTTTCTTTTCCATATGCGGTCCTTTTAGTCCTTACGAGGGAAGATTTATCACTACTAAGTCAAGCCAAGGGGGAGGAGAACCGGGCAATATCACATCCCCTGGGATTGTCTATGTAAAAGACATTAGCAGGCTTTCCCAATAGTTAATCTTAGACCCCATTAGGAGACACTAGCTTCAGTACAATATACCCACAGCTCTACAACGGCCCAGAAATTGTTCTACCTATAACAAACAAGAGATATATTCAATTCATAGTCGCCCTGACGTGAGTCAAGAATGGGCATCCTAACATCTTACTATATACAGAAAAGCCCACGCTAACTTTAAATAAAAAAAAAAAGGGGTTAAGTAAACTAATACACTAATGAGTCGATGCCCTGGTTGATACTGCCCCCTCAGGCCTCTTAGCAAATTATTCCCAGTAAACCCTCGAAACAAGTAAATATCTGAGATATTTGTAAGACCACTTTTCACTTTAAAAAATTATAGCCTTCTTAAAATGCCCCCTAAGGGCGATCTGTTTTAGTTTAATAAAAAAGAACAAAACAGGCGATTCCACGCAGTGTCAGATAAAGACACGGGTGGACTCACCATCCAAGTTAAGGAGGATAGCGAAGGCTACCCTCTAGTAAGTTTCAATACTACTATCTCCATAAATACTTAAAATAACTGAACTTTTACTTACCAGCGTAACTATCTAGTTCTCAGTGACATTGTTAAATCATAATCTTAATCATTCCAAAACCCTTATCAACAAAGCAGAGGAAAGAATAGACATAGAGTCTCCTTTGGCTCTTTAACATCTACATACTTGTATTAACATCGACTTCTACCTTCTTGTTTACCCTAATAGAACTACCTTCCAGGTGTACTCCACGAGGTCCCAGCGGGAGGTCTACCGGACAGTCTCAGCAAAAATTCAAAGCATCGTCACGCAACGACTCACCCCCCAGAAGGTACAAAGGGCCTAAAGGTAGGACACACCATGACCCTTAACATAATCTCACACAATACACAAGGCCTTAATGAACCTGTTAAAAGAGGGATAGCAATAAAAGAATATCAAAAACTTAGGGGAGACATAGTCATGATCCAAGAAACACACTTTAAAAAATTAGCTGTCCCCAGATACTGGGGGAAAAACTACAGACAAGCATACCATGCGACGGCTAAAGAGAAAAAAAAAGGAGTGACAATCTTAGTTCACAATAGATTAAATTTTTGCCTCTCCAGAACTCAATCAGACCCAGAAGGGAGATTTCTGGCAGTTCACGGGACCATCCAAGAACAAAAGATAACCTTCCTTAACCTTTACGCTCCAAATACGGACCAATCACAATTCTTCAATAAAATCTCACAAATGATGACAGGATGGGGTCCAGTCACTCTCATAATAGGGGGGGACATGAACACCGTTCTAGATCCAGATAGGGACCGATCAGCCAAGTCCTCTACCCACGCCACACCAGCAGCTACCAAAACACTCAAACACATGCTAAGATCCCACGGACTGATAGACACATGGAGAGCAATATACCCATCAGATAGGTCGTACACCTTCTTCTCCGCTAGACACCAATCCCACTCGCGAATCGACCACGTGCTAATTCAACAGCGACTAGCCCACAACCTAATTGACACAAATATACACCCCATTGCGTGGTCAGACCATGACTTGGTCCAGATCTCATTAAACGGCATCATCCCATCGGGGCAGTCCCCGTCGTGGACATTAAACCCACACCTACTCAATGACATCAGATGTAAAGATAAAATTACCAAAGCGATAGATGACTACTTTGCGGTCAATAGTGGGGGCGAGGTAAGCGGGGGAGGAGTGTGGGCAGCCCATAAAGCAGTCATTAGAGGAGTCTGCATTCAAATAGGAGCAACAACGAAAAAACTAGATCAAGCACAAATGAACATTATTAAATCTAGAATAGCAGACCTACAGACACAATTCACGAGGAAACACGACCCAAAAATCTTTAACGAAATTTTGTCCCTAAAACAACAACTAAACTCAATTCTTAGGAAAAAAATGGTGACCATTCTCCAACGTTCGCAAGCAACAATGTTCAGAAGCGCCAACAAACCTGACACTATGTTGGCTAACAAACTAAAAACACAAAGGGCTAAGTCCTTCATCCCTAAGATAAGTAACAAAAATAATAATCTTGTCTTTAAACCAAACGAGATAGCGGAAACATTCCGACATTTCTACGAGGAGCTTTACTCAGCCCCTCCTCATTCAGGGTCCAAATTCCACATCTCACAAATAAATAGCTTCCTTAACACAACAGAACTCCCGCAAATTAAAAACACCCAAGCTGACGAATTGGCTAGACCCATATCGCTAGAGGAAATTAAGGAGGCGATTAAGACTACTAAATCACATGGGGCACCCGGCCCAGACGGGTTTACAAACTTTTACTACAAACAATGCTCACAACACCTACTCCCATATTTACACAAACTGTTTAATGAATTCTTAAAAGGTCCTCCTATAAAACCGGAATTTTTGGAGGCAAAAATCATTGTAATCCCCAAAGAAGGTAAAGACCCGGCCCAATGTGGAAGCTACAGGCCAATCTCACTGATTAATACAGACATGAAATTATACACAAAGATTTTGGCGAACAGACTAGCCCCGTTACTACCAAAGATTGTCCACCCAGATCAAGTGGGATTCATTACAGGCAGAGAAGCCCCAGATAACACCAGGAGAGTACTGAATCTCATAGAAATAGCTAAAAAAGACGACATACATTCAATGCTTCTTTCACTGGATGCTGAAAAAGCATTCGACAGAATAGATTGGACCTTTATGTGGGAGGTGTTGATCAGAATGGGTCTAGGAGAAACCTTCATTAGAAGTATGCAGGCCCTCTACGCGAACCCAGAGGCTTTTATAACATATCAGGGTTTTAGATCTAAAAATTTCAAAATCACCAGAGGAACTAGACAGGGCTGCCCGCTCTCCCCTCTGTTATTTGCTCTATGCCTGGAACCCCTGGCGACCGCAATCAGATCCTGCCCAGACATAAAAGGTATAAAAGTAGGACCCAAAGAGTACAAAATCAACCTCTTCGCAGATGATATTCTGTTATCACTAACCGAACCAATAACTAGCCTGCCCAACCTACTCCATTTACTCACAAAATTCGGCACCATCTCAGGCTTCAAAATCAATACAGCTAAAAGTCAGGCACTCAACATCTCTCTCCCCAGGAAGGTAGTAGATAATCTAGACAAAAACTTTTCCATGAAATGGGCCCAAAAATATCTGACTTACCTGGGTATTAACATCCCAGGCTCGACGGAGCAAATATATGAAGCTAATTTTCCCCAAATTATCAGTAACATCAAACAAGACTTAGAGAAATGGTCCTCTTTCAATATTTCTTGGACTGGTAAAATAAACGCGATCAGAATGAATATTATCCCGAAAATCTTATACTTATTTAGGGCGATCCCTACGCCAATTAACCTATCAGCCATAAAATCGCTACAAAAAACTCTCCTCAAATTCACCTGGAACCACAAGAAACCAAGAATTAACAGAAATACGATGCATGCACCCACACAAAAAGGAGGTTTAGCCTTTCCAAACCTGGTTAATTATTACAAAGCCACAAGACTGGCACAATTGACCAGCTGGTACAAAAAAGAAGCCATCCCTACATGGGTCGAAATAGAAAAACAAACCTTAGAAAATAATAATATAACATTATCACACGCTTTGTGGCTAAGCCTGCACTCAGATTTAAAAATTCACAATCTTACAAGTTGCATCCGTAACTCACTAAAAATTTGGAAGGATATAAATAAAAAATACCCCATGCTACACATAGGCTCGGGCCTAACCCCTCTGTGGCAAGCACATAAGGTGGACCACACAAACAAAAGCTCCCAAATGAAATGGTGGATACAACAAAAACTGACTATTGTCGCAGACACATGGGCTGGGGCTCAAGGAGACACACTAAATCAGATCCCCAACAACGAATGGATTAATCTCATGATAATTAAACAGACGCTATTTCAGACCACAAAATCAAATAGCCAGAACAGAAAATCAACATATGAACACTGTTGCATTAACAACCCGGGTGGCAAAGGCAACATTTCAGTGATATATAAGAACCTAGCCGATCAGTCCAGTGTAGATAAGCCACACTATCAGGAGACTTGGGAATCAGAGTTACACATTACATTAGATGACAAACAATGGAATCAGGTTATCAAACAAGCCAACATGTCTTCTTTGAACATCACCTTGAAAGAGAACGCATTAAAAACAGTCATGAGATGGTACCTCACACCAATGAGACTACACAACTCAAATAAAATTCTCCCCGACGAGTGCTTTCGTGGTTGTGGACACACTGGTTCATTAGTACACATGCTCTGGGATTGTCCCAAAATTAGGCACATATGGCAGGCAACATATAGCACGCTAGAGAAGTTATGGGGGAAAACTATACAACAAAAACCGGAAGAAGCTCTATTAGGACTCCCAAACAAGGAACTAACAAAAAGCGAGCAATTCCTAACCAACCAAATATTCCTGGCAGCCAGATGCATTATAGCGAAACACTGGAAACACACTACCCCTACATTTAGAGAAGTACTACAAAAAATTGACCATATCCAAACCATGAGTCGCTTCTCAGCGGAATTTGACGCGAGATACAAACGGTGGGCCTCCTGTTGGGACATCTGGACAATTAGAGGCCCAAGGTGAGGTGAGTCTAAAGAAGACAGAAGGTATGTGTTAGTTCTATGCTGAAGTATAGGAAGGGTGGAGAACTCATCACACTCGTTTAGTTCAAAACCAGTTAATTGGAGATAGTATCTGTTTATATTTGTGTTTATAAAAAAATTATCTCTCCGGGGATTGACTCTGAGACTACACTGATAAACTTTATAGAGGTAACGGAAAGGATATTAACTCAATTAAAATAGCGGTGGTAATTCCTATACCACCCCCCATACCCAAACCCTAGGAGAGATCCAATTGTTATTCCCACTTCTTATGGGATGCTTAATTGAACTGTTTTGTGATAAAAAAAAAAGAAAAGTTATTTATTATTATATTGACATGTTTTCATAGGTAACATTCTTGACACATTCTGTACATTTCTGATATTCTTTGAAAAATAAAAAATAAGAATTAAAAAAAAAAAAGAATTACATAAAAAAAAGAATAGGGAATACCGCTATACAAATATAGGGCTACAGACACTTTAATTTGTGCTTCTTGTACTTTTACTCTATTTAACACAGAATTTCAGTATTAAGGTAGGAGACATACCTACCAGCTGACTTAATGAGAGAGAGAGAGGGCGCACGGAGAGAGACAGAGGGCACACAGAGACAGTATAGAGAGAGACAGCACAGACCATTGAACATAACATATGACACCGTCATTTATTAGGAGCAAGTTACCAGTCTGTAAATAAGTAGTGATGGAAATGGAGTTACATCACTATAATAGTTGTACGTGTGGGGATCGCTTACGATGTTGGTCACACCTTGCAAGCCTCGCAAAGTGAGGAGCCGTTACAGCCCGTAACCATGAGGGCTCGCATCATACCTGGTTCCTGCCAGTTGAGGGCTTGCAATGAGCGACGGAGGCGATCATCGCGTGCCCCCCCCCCGGGCTCGCTTCACCCCACAGTCCCTGGTTCCTGCCAGTGGAGGGCTCGTGATGAGCGCCAGAGGGCTTGTATCAACCTTGCTCAAACACGTACCTGGATGAGACCCTGCCAGCAGTGAGGCGCTCACCTCCTCTGCGGCTCCCGTCCTCTGGCCGAAACAACTTTTTGGATCAAGCCGCGCATCGGGCAGGCGGTATGCGCAGGCGGGATGCGCATGCGCAATACGCGGCTTGATCCAAAAGGTAGTTCCAAACGGAGGACGGGAGCCAGAGGAGGTGAGTGCAGCACTACTGGCAGGATTCCATCCACGTACGAGACACAGGGGGAAAGGAGGGGGGAAAAGAGACAAGGGAGGGAGAGGAGGTGAAACAGAGACGCTATCCAGGGAGAAAGGGAAAATGAGACACAGGAGGGAGAGGGGGAAAGGAGACACGAGGGGGAAAGGGAGAGTTGGATAGGAGACAAAGGGGGAAAGGGACAGGGGGAAAGGGGGAACAGGAGAGGGAGAGAGGGGGGAAAGGAGATACAGGGGAGGGAGATGGGGAAAAAGAGACACAGGGGAGGGAGGAGGGAAAAGGGAGAAGGGGAGAGAAGGTACAGGAGAGGGAGAGGGGGAAAGGAGACAGAGGGGAGGGAGATGGGAGAAAGGAGATACAGGGAAGGGAGAGGGAAAAGAGACACAGGGGGAAGGAAGAACAGGAGAGGGAGAGAGGGGGGAAAGGAGACACAGGGGAGGGAGATGGGGAAAGGAGACACAGGGGAGCGAGAGGGAGAATGGGAGAGGGGAAAGGAGACACAGGGGAGGGAGAGGAGGGAAAGGAGACATAGGGGAGGAGAGGGGGAAGAAAACACAGGGGAGGGAGAGGCGGTAAAGGGATAGAGGAAAGGAGGCACAGGTGAGGGAGAGGGGAAAAGGAGACACAGGGGAGAGAGGGGGAAGGAGACACAGGAGAGGGGGGATGGGGACACAGGGAGAGATGGTGAAAAATTATTCCCTTCATTTTTGACTGGCAATGTGTAGCAAATAGCATTGCCTGCCTTACAATTTGACTACCATCTTGCAAGTAGCTAGTTTTATGTATACTTCTATCTGCTTGGTCATTACTAAATAAATTATAATTTACTGTAATGCTGCATCTTGACATCATAACACTACATCATACTCACACTGCATTTTAAAATCATATTAATACATCATTGTCAGGGCTGCAAGACCGAAGTTACAAGTCCAAGGGCACAAGTAAAGAATGGTCAGACATGGCTCCTAGTTGCTTCTAATTATCAAGAAAACAATTTCAGTGGAAACAATACATTTTAATAGCTAACTGTGTGGGATTAGATTGCAAGCTTTCAAGGTCCATAGCCATTTCCTCAAAGCAAGTTCTAAAAATATGGAACGTCTGCTGTACATATGGTTGACACGTTGGCTTGACATTGATCAGAGTGGAGAAAATGTTCACGCTATCACATCAGAGAAAAACATGAAGACTTTGGTGCTCTGGATATGGAAAGTTTGCTAAGTGGTAGAGACAGTCTCTGTAGGAAGCAAATGGCCCAACATTGACAATTACCAGGAAAGATTATGGAAATTGACAGAAGTGTCTAAGAAAAGTAAGTGCATTTTTAAAACACAGATAGAAGCACTTTATGTGAGAAACATCATGTTGCTTTAATGAAACATTTTGCAATATGATTAACAGAGAAATAAAACCCAGCATGCAATAACGTTTTATAACATTAGATATTGCTGCAAATCATTTTTGTACATGTTTGCAGTTTAATGACGTTATTCCTAGTTAATGTTATCTTTTGTTTAATATTAAAGGGACACGCACTCACAAGTTATGCTTTGCACCATCAAATAGAGGGTTGACATGCATAATGAAAACTGTTTTCCTTTATAAAACTGCTGCTAAATTGATGCATTTAAAGGCATTTTTAAGAAGGGATGTCAGTGTTTAAAAGTCTGTGTATTGTATCCTGCTGTGCAATGTTGAGTGTTGTCTGGAAAATGCAACACAGATATCACTAGAACAATACAACAGCTGTCACTGATAACATTAGGCTGTACAATTTTTTACACTAATTTGCAGTAGGAAAGGGGTCATTGGTTCAAATCCAGGTGCCTTCTATTTTATCATTTTTATTGAATTCACTAGATGAAAAAAAAAGAGGAATCGGTATAAGGCAATAGTGAATTTTAGAGTGACTTGCCAGATGTATTTAGTCTTTCTCCTGCTACACACCTTTAAAATTATCATTTTGTACAACACTTGCGAGCATTGCAGAACATCACTTCCCACCTGAATAGCTGGCACAGCGTGTAAAATATTCTAACATTATTTTATTGATGCCAAGCCGCATACTATTACGAGTGGCTATGTTGAAGTAGCCAAGAATAAAAGTAGGTACAGTATAGTGAAGGAATGAGGGAGTCAGGCAGCAAAATGATCAAGAAATTGGGAGTGAGGTCCATGGAGCGATAGATCACATCTTCTCGTACAGGTGAGGACAGGTGGGGGCTGAGTATAACAGCAATATTAGCCATGACATTACTGTGCCATAAGCTGTAACCTGAAATCACATGACTATGCAATATTACTATGTCATGCATTGTATCCAAGTGTCTTCATCACATCATTTTGCAGCTTATTAGAGAAACAGAGAGATCTCTTGTTGCTGGACCCTGTAGCTTCTTGTCTCTCCTAGTGGCTGACTATACCCAGATCCATTCACCTGATTAGTTAGTTACAAGAAATAGTTGATTGAAAGCACTGGTAAGCTTCTATCTTTATCTATGCAGGTTGGTTTTTACATTGATACATGTAACAGCTAAACATGCTGATAAGTAAACCAGTTCTTTATCAATTCTACATCATGATATGCAACATGCCCAGTGAATGCCATGTCCTTTAAAATTGTTTACAAATCATTTAAATATATAAAATTCATAAAACCATAATCAAACGGATATTATACATCCCTAAATAATAAATGAATTCCAACACAGACAGAAGAGACCAGAAGAGTGTGTAATATCACCCTGAGCTGTCCGGTCAGTTAAGGTTCTGAAATTTGGATAGCTTATAAAAAGCCTAAAAATGTCTAAAATAGGCTTCAGACTTCCAAAAGGTTGACTTTTTGGATTAAAGGATATAATTATGGGTATAGTGTGTTTTTGCAAACTGATATATTGTGTCATTGTCACAAACAACATATTTAAAATAATTTAAAAGAATTTACATAATTTACTTTTCCTCATATAAACTCAAACTTACCTGTGAGACACTGTAGGGGAAGGTGAACATTCTTGGCACATATGGGACACGAATCTCACATCCTTGCCTAAAATGCATTTAAAAGAGCCGGTGTAAAGATTATGACATTTTTTTGCTTGAAAAAGGAAACACTGGAAAGTTTTAATTAATTACAATTTTCCTAAAATGTTTCACAGGTTAATTATATTTGTCAGTAATAAACCAACCAACCGTGTTAGGGAGCTCTATGGAGAAAGAAACTTACACCATATGAGTAATTGCAGCTGCCACTCTCAACTCAACTCAAGACAGTGCTGCAATGCTGCATTTCCATTTTCAACCGATTAAATGCAAAAAAAAACTCTTTAGTATTGTGCTGTTTTTTTAAATGCACCCTAGATAGGTGAGGTATACAAAAGCATGAAATTATACAGACAATGGATAGACTGCATTGGCTACATGAACAGATTTAGATGGTAGATAACCCTGGCTAATGTGCCCATTCTATTCACTTAAAAAGCTGTATTTTGTTAACCCTATGATAGCTTTATGTATGCTCCAGATATTTCAGGCTTTCACTTCTGTATTTGTTCCGACCTCTTCTTTTGCAAAGCTCTTCCGCACATCTACTATTTATTTTCTTTTGTAATTTCAACACATGTACTTCCAATCCCCTATAGAAATAGCCAAACTAAAACATCTTCCACTCCAGTTCTGGAAAACTTAAACCCAATTCCTACTATCTAAGAGTGTTTATTATTAGATAATTTAACAGTAGACAAAAACTCCAACTGCAAATTTGCAGGAAAAGCCAATAGGATGCGTCATTGTAATGGAAGATGAATTAGGAAGAGGAATTAGGGCACTCTATACTACACTCTCTAAACTATAGACCTCACCTAGATTACCATGTATCATTCTGTAGACTAGATCTCCAAAAAATATAAATAAATCGGAAATAGTTAAAAGCAGGGCAACTGAAATGGTGCATGGTCTAGAAGATAAATCTTACAGAGACTTGATATGACAGAATGCAAGAACAAAATGCCATGACAAGACAATAGAGGATGGAAGATTTAGGGGTAATGTGCACAAGTACTACTCTGCAGAATGGGTTGTAGATAAGTGGAACAGCCTTTCAGAAGAAGTGGTAGGGACAAACATATTAAAGAAATGTAAGCATGCCTTAGGTAAGCATAATGCTATTTTGAAGATTAATTAAGTCAAAACATTTTAGGTAGATAGAATGGGAAGACAGGATGGGCCTTTTGGTTCTTATCTGTCCTGACATCTATGTTGTTATGCACTGTATATGTATAAAGTACCTCAAATGAACCTCATGCTGATATCACTGTAAGCCTAAAGACGCTCTGCCACCAACACCTCTGACCTTAAACTAGAAGTAAGGCACGTGAAGTGTTTACGTCTCTCCTTTATGGCATTCGGGTATTATGGCGCCATCATTAAGTTTTATACTTTATGTCATAAGATTTTATTCTTTGTGTCATAATATGTGGCACTTAGTGTTTATCCTCTGGAATGAACCCAATTTCTCCCTGGGCTTAGCTACTGAAATTCACCCCCCCACAATTAGGTGTAATCTACGACAGAATTAAAGGGACATGTATTTCTATCACATTGAAGGAGAATGCTCCACAGATTAGATTTTTGCATGGGTGATCTGACGTCTTGTTACCTTACATGTTATCTTAGCATATACATTTCTGCAGTAACTGAGCCTACACTTTTCTTCCACCTTCCAGTCTGACTAGTTGTTTTCTTGGCTTCTCCACCACCATTGTCAACAGCTCACTCAGCACCTCTATGTCTGTATTGCCTCATGATGACATTATATTTATCATCAGATTTCAGTTAAATAACCACTGTAATGATTTAGCTGTCATAACTTTTACTCAATGATGATGAAATGAAACAAATTTTCAGCTTTGTAGTCATTAAACCACGCTTAACAGCCCAATATCCAATGTTATATTTGTTTGAGCTTGGATGCAACAATTATTATTTCAGTATTTCTTACTGTACAGCCTTGATCAATTCCCAGGAACAGAAATCTCTAAATCCTGGACTGTTATGAACACTTAAGGACAAACATTACTCATAACTGCATTGCTAAATACTAAATTACGTGTAAATAATAGAATGCATGGCAACCTCCATGGCCAGGGAAGTATAGATTGAAATAGCCACCATAACTCTGGTATGAAACATCACTATAAACAACTTTTACATTCACTGTAACTAAACAAAGATCTTTAGTCAGAATAATGACATTGAGAAGGGCTCTATTTCCCAAAACATGTGCGGTTCTTTCAACCCATTTCAAGTTCTGTTTGATAATCCAAGATGGCCATTATCTTTAAGTTGTAGATACAATCACCATTCAAGCTAAGGCCACTCTGTTAGTAACATTGATAATGGGACATTCAATATGGATGGGATAGAAGCAATTTTATATACAATAAAGATCATTTTTTTTAATTACTGTTAATCAAAAGTTGTTCATTCTGATGTTTCATACAAAAACATGCACATTGCTGCAGCATTACATTGAACCAATAATATAAACCAAGTATTCAATATCAATTTTCCTTCATCATAAAATAATCTTTGGCTGTTGTGTCACTTTTGGAGATTGGTGCTCATTGGTTTGTATTATTATTATTATTATTATTATGCTTTATTTGTAAAGCGTCAACATATTCCGTAGCGCTATTACTGAGAAGCCCCTATTAGCCGAGAACGGGCCGATCACACTGAATGGCGTTTGATATACAGTCTGTAATTGACATGTTAATCCAAATTGTTATGAAAGAGTTAAAAGGTGCACAATTCTTTCTCTGAAGGTCCTGATGCTTTGAACTCTTGCCAGGTGCTTCTGCTGCCAAATTCTGTGATCCCTGGACTCTGATCAGATAGCACAATTTCCCAATATCTATATACTGCAAAGTACACGGTGTGATAAGTTGGACTTCCTACAGCTGTGTGACACACAGAGATAACCAGACTAATGCCTGAGGGGTCTGTAGGTGTGCAGATATATATGACCTCTGTCCTGTTTTTAGTCAACCTCAAATTCAGACAAGGTTGGAATAGCAGATGAGCAAAGAGAGGGTAGCCAGAGGGGCTTGGAGGTGAAGCAGGTGATGGCTGCTTCCAGTATCCGAAAAGTCTATACATTGCAATCAAGAGAGCTCATATGGGGCACTGGGCATTACTGGTAGTGGACTTATTGCACTTGATTAAAAGACCATTGCAGTTCAAGAAAAAGACACTTTTTTGTCAAGTATGTGCCAAACGAACAATATAAGTAGCCGTGTAAACAATGACATAAAACATTTTTTGGGAAAAATTAGAATTTTTGAAGAATCTATTTTTTGTTATGTCACATGCAGAGAGCTGGATGATATGTTTGTAGAGATCAATGGAACGAGGGAACAGGCAGAAGTCCAGAGCTTTTATTTGATGATTGGATAAGACTGACATTGACACCACACCTCCTTGTTAGCCCAGAAGCAGAAACCTTGCTTCAGGAAATGCAACTACAGCTCTCCAGAAATGTAAATGCTCCTCTCACACACACAGTTTCCTTTAATGTATCATGCCCTCTGCAAAAAATTTTTTTTATTATTTATTACTTTTTTTGTATGTAAATCTAGCTTTATGATGTTTTCATGTTTAATTATGCTCTTAGACTCAGTTTTCAAACATATATATATATACTGTAGGAGAAACTTTGCAACTAATGAATATAATTCCATTGCAAAAAAAAAAAACTATATGGAAGCTGAGCTGTCATAGAATTAAAACACAACCTGAGGCCAGTCTATAGAGATGGAGAAGTCCAGGTCACAAGTTCAGGGTATCTTTGTAGAAGGTTGAAGCTGGAGGGAGATAATGAATGATTGGGGTCATGGAGCAAGAGGCCAGGGCAGAAAGTATTTAGGGGTCAAGAAGCAGAGGGAAAAGGCAATGAACAGTGACTGTCCAAAGTGCAATAACCTATGACAAGGTATTGGATCAAATTACAAAATACACAATGGATTGGTTGGTGATTTTCACTTTAAAGCTTAGTATTTGCTGATTTTTCACTTAAATTGTTAATAAAAAAATGTCACAGTACTGACTTGTTGGAGAATATTTCCATAGCTGGCTCCTTTTCATACCTCATGTTTCATAGTGGAGTCAGTGCCTGTGACTAATGTGAATCCAACATGGTGGCAGCTAAGAAGAACATCTAGTGTCTCATAGTAGGAAGAACAATTGCCCTTTGTCTGGCAGGTACTGATATCATGTTTCTTACTGTGTAGTCGCTCCAAGTAAATAAAATTTATATACAAGAACTGCGCAAATATGCATATACTATATTTTGTCGTCCATAAGAACATTCTCCATTGCCGGTAGACTATAGTATAGAGTAATGTATAGAGTATGCATTACAACTGCTAAACACCCATTTTAAAAAAGTAATTAGGTGGTCCACAGACTTAAAATATTCAAGTGGTCTACCAATGCTTTTAGAAATTTCCAGCCATGCAAAGTTTAGGTACCACTGTCTTATAGAACATGCAGAAATATCTTTATAGATGGGTTTTTCTCAGGGATTATTATGATAATCTTGGTTTATAAACTGACATTAGCTGAAAATCCAGAAAGATTCCCTGAGCCTCAATAGAGCAGACCTATCATAATTTTCAAGAAATATTGATTATTTCATTGGGATTGGTAAGGACATAAACTTATCGCAGTTTGCAAGGGTAATGTATTTATTATGTTGCAATTAATTATCTCTGAATCTGCAAGTGGGTCCCGCCTTAGTCTGCTCCAATGTTTGCCAACAATCTGTTTTATATTAAACTCCAATTTGTGAAACACAAACTGTTGGTTGTAGTGCATTAGATCCTTTAATGGAGATATATTTTACAGTATCAAATGGAAAACATACCATACACGCCACATTTTGTAAACGGTTGAAGAAGCTTCATGGTGGGAAACCCAGTTATTTCATTGTATGTTTGCTCAAAAAAGATTTACTTTTTATTCACAATAAACTGAAGCCGATTATTTTGATCTTTATTATTTAAATGTTATGAAAGAAACAGAGAGATTATATATTAAGTCTTATGAAAATTAGAACTCATTATTAAGGCAAATCCTATTAGAGATTGTGTATCATTATGGACAATAATGCAACGGCTAACTGTATCTTAAAATGCAATGTTACACTATTTTTAGATCTCTTGATCTCAGAGACATGTCCTGTAACAAGGAACATAGTGTACATAACATAAACAAGTAAAAATAAATACAATATAACAAGTAACAAGCATGCTTTAGAATACACATTTTTCTACGGTAAGAGTCAGTAATGTAAAAAAACAACTAATATCGTGTTTACTGTGAAAGGACATCAGGATTAAGCACATCTGTACGTTTTAACAAAGGTAAGCCATGTTATCTACGCATTATTTTTGTTCCAAAGTGCTTCTACAAGGCCACATATGCTGAAAAATATTTCTCCGGTTCCTCCTTTACTGTTACATACTGTTATATAAACCCATGTGTTCACACAAATCCATTTATACATATACATAATTACGTACTTTACAATTACATAAACATACATGCTGTGTACACGCATATAAATGCATCATACTCCCACATATTTATACAACCACACAAAAATACACATGTAAAGCACATAGATTTCCGATTGGTTAAGAATTATTTGGCAGACATTTTCAATTTATTATTCAAAGGCATATTTCAATTTCCTGGATTATGAGTGCATCTGATAGAGGAAAATCAGTAGCGTATGAAAATACTTTTGCATGAAAAAATACTAGAATAAACATTTAAAAACTTACCTTGAAGTTAGCAAAATGTCTTGTATGTATGTATTTCTGACAGTTGACACCCCCTCGAAACTCTGGCTAAATTAGCATAAAATTCATAATTAGTTTTGGCCAATCAGGAGGAGGCTCAGGCAGCTGATACATTTGTATCGAACCCTGGGGTTCCTGGCTGTGCTGTAAAGTCTATCAAAAAAGGTCAAATGTATCTGGCTGCTTCTCCTCTGTGCACTTGGTTATGTAAGCTCCCTGTGGGTGTGCAAAGCTGGATTTCAGTTTCTTGCCTATAACTTTGAAAGTACACTGAACTTTACTATATAACATTTTTTTTTCTGATAATCACTGCCTATTTCTTACCAAACATTTGAAACCCAGGAAACTTATATATACCTTTAAGATCAAAGGGATACAAGGGGCTCCAGTTCCCCAATGGGTTTTGTTACATTATTCTTAATTGCTTCCAGAGAAAAACAGCAAACTTTATTATTACACTCTTTAGATTTATTTAAAAAAAGTTTTAGCCTGCATGGTCTGTGTTTAGAAAAAAAATATTAAAAAGTGGATTAATTTCAGAGATGCAATATTTAAGGAAATGACTGGTTGATACAGTTGACATTTAAGGATTTGAGAAATATAATGAATATATCATAATATATCATGAATAAACATATCAGTCACTAAATGCAGCTTTTCCATAATGCATAATCTACCAAGAGATGTTAAGACTAAAAGATTTGTGACATAACCTGTTTGGGATTTAATTTTGTGTAATAATAATAATTTGTTCAATACCCTCTCTCCACTGAATAAAACACACCTCTCATGCAGTGGTGGAGCTAGTGCATGGAGGGCCACTGTTAAAAACAAAACAAATGTGGGCCCCCATCTTATTATTTTATGTTATTTTAAAGAACTGGATTTGATAATAAGCAAATTTTTTAGAAAGTTCAAAAATACAGCCTGTTGGGGGAGTAATTTGCACTTTTTTCCTAACAGGGCCAGTCACCTGGGAGGGACATTAGATGCAGATTAGATGCATATCAAGTACAGATTCAGGTCTATTTAAAAGACTGCCACAATTATTGTAGAACTTACCAATAGGGTTAAATGGAAGTACAACTCTTAGTAGAATCACTTAAATATATATGAAAGTTTACCTGCTTTTAACTTTTTCTAATCTAATACATACTGCCTATATCAGAAACACACATTACATTAATTCATTCTATACACATACAGATTTATGTTATTAAAAAAATAAATATTGGGTTTCCACCCCCACAGATGTGCCTACATAAGCAACTGGTCCAAACCAATAGAAACACTGCATTCAAGTACATTTTTTAACCCTGTAGTAACATTGCAGCTAGTAGCAGCACAGATAGAGATCCACACGAGCACTGCCTCAGCTGCTTCATTCTAGGGAGAAGAGAGGTGTGTGGTGGAAAAAAGACTACACATTCCATGATGCTTTGCTGCAGAGACTGTATCCCCATATTTTTGTACAATGTTGTAGCTGCCTCTGATTGGCCACAACAAACTATGCATTTTATGCTAATTTAGCTATGATTTTCAGGGGCATTCCTTCTCAAAATCAACTGAATAAATTTGCAATCTTTAGGGTAAGTTTATTAATGTTTATTTTGGGATTTTTTATGCAAATTAGTTTTTTTTGCATACACTACTGATTCTCCCCTATCAGATGCATTCATATCAATGAAACTTCCATATACCTTTAAGCTCCAAGGCTCTAAGCTCTAGAGGTCCAAAAGGAATATGTGCAGTTTTTAGAAATGTGCAGTTTACCACTTCTATTATTACTACCTGGATGGCATTGTAAGAACACCATAACCTAGCGGGAGCTATCAGATCCCTGCTATCAGGTCATTATTACTGTACTGTTAACTTGGAATGGCTGCCTCATAACTGTGAGGTAAGTGATCGTCAAAGAGCCAAGATATGCTATCTCTTTAACAAACTCTTACAGACAATACAAAACCTAATAAACCACAGTTATCCAAAAAAGATAATAACAAACCACTGCAGTTTAAAAAAAACACACACTTGTTTGTCAAATATTACCAAACTAACAACATCAGTAGCTGTGTACGCCGTGGACATAAATATATATTTGTGTGAAACCACTGTAATAAGCAGAAAAAAACTTATGTGGGAAATCAGTGGCGGAGTCAGCGGAGGGCCACGTGTGCAAAAAACATAAAAACTCGGCCCCCTACTGGCCCAAAATTATTTTTTTTGTTGTTGTTGCTGAAACTCCCCCTTCCCCTTGGGTCACCCTCCGAAGCTAACTTGTTTTATTTATATATATGTAAATGCATATGTTTATATATATATATATATATATATATATATATATATATATATATATATATATATATATATATATATATATATATATATATATACACACATACACACACAACCTGCTTCCAGCTCAGAATTCTAAGAAAAACAGTTATTACACTGCATTCTGGGAAGTTTAACTGGGACATGCAAATACGCATGACGTCATTCCAGATTATCTGCCCTGGCGAGAAGATGCAAGCAGAGGAGTAATAGGAATCTGTCGAGAGGGGGATGCAGTGAGGCTAAGGGGGCATGGGGGAAGCCAGGGAGGGGGCTCAGGGAGAGCCCAGAGGGTGTGGGGGATGACTGCACCAGGGGCCCCACTAGAGGTGGGCCCCAGTGCACTGCACCACCTGCATCGGCAGTAGCACTGAAGCTGTTGTTCTGCACCACTGAAGTGAATACATACAGGCAATGGGTGAGCTCATTATATCTGTCACACTCATTTCTCCCTCCCCTGTGTTTCTTCCCCCCCCCTCTCCCTCATGTCTCTTTCCCTCCCCCTCCCTTATCATCCTCCTCATCCTCCCTCCTCAACCCCCCTCCTCATCCTCAACCACCCTCCTCAACCTCCCTCCTCAACCTGAACCCCCATCTTCATCCTCCCTCCTCAACCCCCCTCCTCATCACTTTACCCCTCTCTAATTACCTCCCCCTTTCCCCTCACTTACCTTCCATCAGCTGCTCCTCCGCTCCTCCGCACGTCTTCCGGCTGTGTCGGGACCCGGCATATGCTAATGACGTGACGTCACATTAGCAATTTCTTGGTCAATCAAGAGTGTGATTTGTATGGATCTCGTAACAATGCATGATACGAATGTTGGTATTACACTATCCATTTAATTCTTTTTTTTTATTAAAAACCTTAGAATTGTTGAAAACCTTCTCCTTTTTTTGGATAAACATTTTTGCATTCAATATCTCTTTAATGTGACATCAAAACAGTGTGTTTTTAACAGAGTTAGCTAGCAGCAGATGGAAATTCAGGGTGGTCTGTCCCACCGTCTGAAGTGACTTTGATTGCTGTCCAGGGCTACGTTCAGTCACCTGCATTGAATTGTGGAAACAGGATGGAGCCTAATTTTAGGGTCATTCGGACAAGTAACAAAGCCACTGTTTGGCTTGTATTCTCATCTAGACTGTGTACTGCCCTGCAGGAATAACATGAAGTAAAATCTATGCACAGAAGTCATTGTGAATTGAAGTCCATTTTTTTAAGAAAATACAGTGATTTAAAATTAAGATATAAAAAATAACGTATATTAATTTAAGAAAATTAGAGGATCACTGTGGTAAAATATTTTTTTAATAACAAAATGCACCTTTGTAGCCAATCACTTAAAACGGTTGCCAGACTGCATTGGGTGTATTGTCTTAAGTGCAGTCACAAAAAAGAGTAGGCATGCTCAGGCCCAGCTGATTGCACTCAAGACAATGAAACCAATGCCTCAGGGGCTAATCAGTAACTAATGGCATTGATCACTCATTATCAAAATGTAATTTCTTAATTAAAGTCAAATGAGAAAAATGTGTTATTATTATTTGTTGTTGTTTAGTCGTTCAGTTGTGTCCGTCTCTCCGTGACCCTATGGACCACAGCAGGCCAGGTACAATTTATTACTTATAGCTTTAAATTATACCTCTGTGTCACTTTAATTAGGGTATTCTACACCTACAAACTGTGATGTTAATTTTATATGCATTAAAACTGATTAAACTCTACATTACACTCAGTTTAAAAATGTTTCTTCTATAAAATTATACAATTGGGATCTTTCTTGTTATGTGCCCACCAGCACAGCAGCGTGCAGCAGGCAGAAGGTGCCATGCTGCTTCACACCACTAACTTTGCTGAATTTATTCTTAGGGATTTAGGGTTAGGGTTTAGGGTTACAGTTTAGGGTTTAGGGCTAGAATAGTGGCAGATACCAGGTAATAAGGTAGTGTCCCTACCCTAACCCCAAACAGTAAACCATAACCCTAACCCTGAACCTAACCCTAACAACAAATTTAACAAAATATGCATTGAGCTGCGTTGCACCACCACAGACTTTGTTGAATTTATTCTTCGGGGGTTTGGATTTAGGGGTAGGGTTAGAGTTAAGGGTTTGGATTTAGGGTCAGGGATTAGGGTTAGTGTAGTGGCAGATAGCGCATAGTAAAATAGTACCACTACCATAAACCCTAACCCTAACAACAAATTCAATAAAGTCTCCAGTGCGCAGCATCGCACCACCTGCTGACTGCTATACGCCCGCTGTGCTGACAGTAGATAACAGGAAAGATCCTACAATTTGTATTAAATTATAAATGTCAATAATAATAATAAATGCCAATGGAAACATCAGACAAAAATTAAAACAAAATATACCTTAAATTGTTATACAACCTCGAAAATGTAGGACTTGCTAAATCACAAATAACACTAATATTTATTGTATTAAAACTTATTTCTGAGAAACAGAATTGCGTCCAAAGGGTGGATAGTGAAGCAGGTAAAAGCCTGGAGTGAAAAGATTAACTAGTAGCTTACCAGTAATGGACAGTAAAGATCCTCATTTTCTATCCTGCATTTAAAAGCATGTTTTGAGCATTACACAACTTACTTGAAAATTGGTTTAATCTCTAAATTATAATCACCACTGCCAGCAATGTGAACTGCCCTTGCTGAAATATAAAGGTACATGTTCTAGTCTTCTAGAATTTGTAGTGTTTAAAAAATTATATTTTACCCTCTTAGCAATGTCTCACGGAGGAAAATGCTGCCCCCTCGCATTCATAAAGACACTTATGGAGAGGAGAAATGACATTGGAAGTAACTCAGCACTTATTACACCTTCAGTATGATTTTCTGTATTATTCCTTCATTTTTAACAGGACATCTGTAATTCTTGATCAATGCAACAATTTTACACTAGTACTTAAAATTTTTAATTTAGTATGAAAACGTAAATAAAAAGTACCATCACATAAAAAGGGTATGGAAGTTTTCTATAATATACCTGTGTATTTACTTTAATGTTCTTTATTTTATTAAGAAGCGCTTATAAGCTCTGCCTAAAATCAAATAAATACTACCTGCTTGGGTCTGCCCACTGCAGCGTATGCAGATTCTGCTGTACTTGCTGTGCTGTGTCTCATACTAACCAATCAGTGACCATCTCTCAGTAACATGTTGCAACATGGTCCATGATAGGCTAGGACACTACACCGTACGAGTCTGTATCAGAATATGTTGCAGAGGTCAGTTCCATACAAGCAGTAAAAACAGAGCTTATAGACACTTCTGAAAAGAATAAAGTACATAAAATTAAATAGATACACAGGGATATTATATACCTAGTAAAATCCAGAAATCTTCCATATTCCTTTAAAAAATTTTTTACAAAGTTCTTAATTGGTGGGAGAGTTTGATACAATTACTCCTAATTAATTCAAGATGGCCATTACAATTTAATACTAACAGCAGCATTCTAAAACAAGAGAACATGGGCAGAAGATCCCATCTGGATGTGTCACAGCCTGTGTAAAGAAAATATTGGGGGTTTTCCTGTTTCTCGATGCCTAGATCAGTGAAATAAAATAGTGCTGAAAATAATTATCTTTAAGAGAGGCACACCACGGGCCATATGAAGTTCGAAGCCCGTAACAGCACCAGTACACCCGCAAAGTCTGCAGGCTTAGAATTAGCCGGATTTACAGAGCAGTTACTTTCAAACATGCTGCAACCAGTGGGCCGGAGACGCAAACCTGTAATCCATTTTTACGCACGTTGTATGTGCGCCGTGAACATGATCAATTAGTCAAACCCGGAGTTACGCGTTCAGATGGAGCCAATGGTAAAAGGGATTGTCATCATTACGTCACTGAAAAATGGAGGTTAGATTTCAAACCCTTACGGGTTTCAATTACGAGTTTCGATTGGACCCGCATTCCAGAATTAATATAAAATTAATAAATCAGTAAATATGATATTCTAGTCCATGCAAGTTACATTATATGTATTAGCACATTGATTACAGGGATATAACACGGAAATTAAACATTAAAAAAAGTATTTTATATTGCAGATTTGCAAGCTTGAGAATGTTGTCCTATTAATTTTAATACCTAACATCACTTTCCCTTTAATTTTAAGTACAGTAGTGTGTTGATATTTGCATTTACAGTGCTACTGATAGGACTTTAACCCCCTTGCGGGTCCTCTTTAGTACCCATTGGCTTTTTGGCTCCATTAGCGGGTTACAGGTTTGAACGCCAGTGGATTTGAAGCAATTCAATAGCGATTTGCGAAGGTAACATTTACAGGAGTGACAGATCAAAGGCTTTGTGGCAACAGAGTTCCGATTTCGACAGCCCATAGGGTTTTTCCGCCTGTAACCCTCAGATCATATGTGGGTAGCTGTATGAGGCCAATTTAATAGCCGTAAGTCTAGCAGGCTCCGTTACGGGCTACGGGTTTTCACGCTGGGGGAATTTAATAGGGCTGCTTATGTTTAACTCTTCATACACACATCCATAAATACTTTTCACAATGCTATTAGGAACTAATTGAAAATTAAACCTTAGAGTACTAATCACTGAGCTGCTAAATTTGGCTGTGCTCTGCCCGCACACTACTGTGTGATGATCTGATTTTGGTACCAGGATGTCTCCACATACACCATTTTTTAATTTCCAAATCCCTCCTCTTAGACCTTTGAAGGTTTTAGAAGTCTGATGCCCCAATCTCCTGCTGATGGTTATCCCCCTTAATAGAAAAGTTGACCACTGTCCAGAATGTATACTTACAGTTATTATAGTCTTTCATATGAAGTTTTAATATTTTACCTTCCCCCCAACAAGAGCAAAAGTATTAGGTGAACCCTCCTGCTGAATCCATTGCAGTACCTCTGTGGTACTATGTTTACTGATCCTCCTGTTTGCACAGTCCACCTATATTACTGTGGGCCTTACCCTTTTGATATTGGATTGTGAAATTATAGGGTTGTTAAAGGGTCACTATATTCAGCAAATCGCAGTAAAGATCTCCTAAAAGCATGTTGAAATACTTTTTGAATGTTTTAAATGCATGCATTTTGCATTGAGCAATCAAATAAAATAAAATCTGTGTTTACATGTGTAATAGACTGCCCATTTGCTTTTGCAATACTGCAGCCAATCAGGTTGCAGGAGTGTGTGTCCCATTCAAGTCAATGGTAAGACTGCTAATATTTCCAGTTTGAAGGGAACAAACCTTGTAATTTCTTAGGGCAGAAATGTCAGTATCTCTGCTCTCTAACCTCTCTGGAATTTGTACATTGTAAAGCAGTGATCTGCTCCAATGATGTCCATTTAAATATCAAAAGAAAAAAAAAAGAACCTTAACAAATCTATTTGTGCAGCTATGGGGTAAATGGTTGGTGCATTCCTGAATCCAGGGAAAAATTGCTATAAATCACTGTCTTCATTGTGCACTCAGCTACCTGTTATTACTCATGCAACAACCAGTAGGCAGGATAGACTTTGTATGTAAACAGAGGCTTAATACTTCTGATTTTTTCATCTGTTTATTAGTGTAAATAGAAAGTTTAACATTCAATCTTGTGCTGTTTCACATCATGGAGAGCAATTACAGTGAGGTAAATGGCCTTTAAGCAAGACTCCAGTGTAATAATTTGCCATTCTCCCCAGCCACACAATGTAACCAGCACAAAGGGTTATAGCCAGTGACAACTGTAAATTCCCTCCTGTACAAATAATGTTGTAACTACTGCAGTTCCACAACACAATCAAGCATTCCTTTATATTAGTGGCACAAATAATTTTCTGGTCCAAAGGTTTGTGGCTAATATCATAATTTAGTGTTAATGTCCTTTACTGTTCACGAAACCAGCAGATACTGAGAGAAAGAGCAGCATACAACTGTGCAGAACCCACATCAATAAAGTAAGGATAATACCACCAACTCACACTATTTCAAATTAGAAACTATTACCATAAAAGAAGTGTCTCTCCCTTGTGTGTTTTTTTTTTTTGCAGTGCATCCATACTACAAAAAAGGAGAGCAAAACACTAAATACAAGCACCACTACTCTTTATTTTATATTGTTTTATAATAGCTTTAAGGAACCTTATTTTTTATGTAGATTGCTGTAAAGTTTGTTGTCACAAAACCCATTGAGCCCATTAAAGGACAGACAGCTTGGTTCCAGCCATTGGGTACACCCCCTCTGTATCTAACTGCTATAAATGTATTTGACTTTCCAAAATAAATCAGTTCACTTCTGGAGACATAGGAAAATTGTATTTTGCTCCTGGTGGCTGCGATACTGAACCTATCTCCACCCTCTAAGTCTGACTGATACAGAAGCCAGATATCACCCTGAAATCTCAGCTGGTGCTGAGATTTCCAAGAACCCAAATGGTTCTTGTGGGTAGTTAACCTGTAGTGTATAGCAGGTGGCCCTGGGCAGTAATAGCCTCTACCCCCCGATCGTCACAATTGTTTTTGATTGTTTTTAATATTTATTTTGAAGTTCATAGGAAAGAGCAGGCTACTCTTTTGATAGCTTGATATATATATATATATATATATATATATATATATATATATATATATATATATATATATATATATATATATATATATATATATATATATATATAGTAAATAAATAGTAAATCTGTGTTTACATTTGAATGTCTAAAACAAGTTAAAAAACCTGCTTCCAGCTCAGAATTCTGAGAAAAACAGTTATTACACTGCATTCTGGGAAGCTGAGCTGGGACCTGCAAATGTGCCCACAAATGCCTCGCTCTTCAATCCATAGCCATTAACAAACATGGCTTCCTTTAAGCTTATGCCTGCTGTATTACACAGCTTTAAATTCTATCCATGTACAGCTGTTTCAAGCTTACTGGCTATCATCAGCATGAAGCAAGATCTCAGCTTGTGTTGTGGATCTTATGAGTAGATATATATATTTATTTATAGTAAGTAAATAGTACATGCAAATAAGCCCTGCCAAGTTTCATTGCAGGGATGGCACTTATCGCGAGCCCCACAAACCGAGGCACGCAGTTGCGGGACTGCAAGAAATGACGACTTTAACGGCCGAACTACAGATCTCGGAAACCCAGCAAAAAAACACAAATATGCCTCAAACTAATTTACACACTCACACACAGCACAGGGGGAGAGCCAGGGAGCCTGTGAGTAAAGGTTGCAAGTGAATTTGAGGCATATTTTGTGTTTTTTCACTATCCAAAAATGCCTAAGAGAGTAAAAAAATGGCGCCCAAAAAACGTAACAAGGCAAAACGAGGCCGAAGGCAGTAAAAACAAGCCCAAAGGCAGTAACACTTAATGCAAGCCAGTAACACTTAAACCAAGGCAGTAACACTTAAACCAAGCCAGTAACACTTAACCCAAGGCAGTAACATTCATTGCGAGGAACCTAAACTACACAGTGGGGAGAGGATCGCAATGAGCGTTGAAGGTGATCATTGCGAAGCACTAAAGTTGTGTCTTGCAAAGCCCTGCTATGGGAGTGGAGGGCTGACATATAGCCATAATAGGAATGTTCCTAGCCTGGAACATCTGCTGGAAGTACATCCAGTATTCCCACTTTTGGGGAGTACCAGTACTTTAATCAATATACGGAATATGGAATGCTGAGCACCACCAGCAACAATAATGTCTGCTTGCTTAGCCAAGATTGCTTCTGGGGTCATCAGACTGGGTTTAATGAGAGTCGAGTAAGAAAGTTGCCATAATCTCTGAGAGGTTTTGTCAACCACAATACCACGCTGTATGTTGTGCTCTGAGCATCCTCCTTGATCAGACATACTTGGTTTATAGGGGCTCCTTTGGGATGAAAGTCCTGAAACTCTTCCATGTCCCCTTCCATGTAGTAGATGGTGGGCCAGCTACCCACATAAGACACAGGGTGGGTAGAGGTTATGTTGGGGAGTTTACATTTTACAAGTAAGAATTCTATAACAATAGTCATTTTTTTAAAGAAGTACATAAAAAATGTGTTCATTTTACTAGGAGTGTGGTTAACAGTTTGTTTTGTCACTGTGGATCCCCAAGTTGCTAACACTTCGCTGCTCCTTATCTATGACATTTCGAAGTTTAGTGATTTTATTAAATCATGATTTTTTTTAATTACATTTTCTTTTACACCTGGTAATAAAAGTTACTTTTAGCATAGTTCCACATGGAACTTCTTTTTACACTGTAGTGAAACAATAATTTACTTTGAGGTCTGTAATTTTCAGTTACTATATAGTAACTTTAGGTACTATTTAGTTACTATATAGTTACTATATAGTGAGGGAGCAGCAACATGTTGGATTGCAGCAAGTTGGGGTGCTTAGTGGGTGCAACAGTGAATGACCTAGCACCATGTTGTTTCTTAAAGTGGGTAACATGACATTAAGGAGACAGGGTCATATAAGAGTATATTGGGAACATATAACATGACAGTGAGGTGAGTCAGCTTTTACAACATAACTTTTAAATTGGAAAAAACATTACTACATTTTTCATAGTCCAGGTAGTCCCGGGTTACAGACGACCCGACTTACATACAACCCTTTAGAATGTGCTCTCATTGCTTTTTGTGTGAGTTTGTTTTATATTCTGTTTGTTTAATTTAAAAGAAAGAGCACAATATTATTTTTAACTTATTATTACAGTATACAGGTATTATTATTATTACAGTATTACGCTGTATTATTATTACCACATATGACCCATTATAGTAGTGTTATTGTTATTATTCATCAGGGTCCCAAGTTACATACAAATCAGGAACGTCTCTAACCTGGGGACCGCCTGTAATAATAAACCATGTGTAACTGTGCAATCACATGTGGCCCACATGTACTAAGCAGTGCACATGCTCCTATGTGTTGTACATGACCCTCTTTGGTTAGGGATTCTTAGCCGGGAGAGGTTTGACACTGATTGGTCTTTAATAGGATCAATCAGAGATGATGAATCATTTTCCAACCTGTTGAAAGTAGAGCAAGTTCAAACTTGAGTCTATACAGCACAAAGCATTGTGAGTGTGCACAAGGTATGCACTTACTGACATAGTGAGTGTACACAGAGTATACCTTCACTGATGTGGTGAGGGCGCACACATTATGCTCTTACTGACACAATGAGTGTGTACAGACTATACTGTCACTCACATGTAGTGTATACAGAGTAGTTATTACTAGGGGTGTGTATGGAGACCTATACTTTGAAAGAAGAGAAATGTATTGGACCCAGTCCACAGTGTTGTAATCCACTCTACGTACAGCCTCTCTCCTCCTCCTGGCCCCCTCTCCCGCCCCTTCTCCCCCTTTTTCCTGTGTTTAATAGTCTGACAGGGAATCCTAGGACTTGATAAGCAGAGACTGAGCAGAGGATATCCAGCTCCTGGTGTATGTGACAGTTTTCAGGCACTGTCCCACAGTCTGTTGGATACTTGCTACCTGTGGCCTCCTGTTTCACCTGGAGAGACAGAGCTGCATATAGTAAGTGAACATCTGTATGAGTGAGAGATTTACTACAGATAACATGTACTGTATATATGTATATATACCTAAACAATTATTAAAACTGCAGATTTTAGGTGTGTCACTAATAGAGATCGGAGAACATTTTTTTGGGGGGGATCAGATTTATATTTATAGGAGGCAGCCATGGAATAGCTGTTATTAGACAATAGTAGAGGTCAGTGCTGGGGTCCCATAACATAAGAGGAGATTGATTTGTAGGTGACAGAGTTACATGACAGCAGATGTCAGTGTCCTGGGTGTTATAGTAGGATGGGGCAGTTGGAGGGAATGAAGGTTAGTACTCTTGGAGTCTGTATTAGAGGGTATGCGGACAGAGTGCATGGATATCACTAATAGTATTTTAGATCCGGATGAGGCAATTCTGGGGGCTTCAGTATGAGAATGCATGATTGGAAAGTACACTAGTATTATAGTGTAGGAGTGTTAAGAGCTGTTGGTGTCAGTGATAATGGGTAGGAGGGGGCGATGCTAAGTATGTTAGTATGATAGCATAAGAGGGGGCGATGCTGGGGATGTTAGTATGATAGCATAAGAGGGGGCGATGCTGGGGATGTTAGTATGATAGCATAAGATGGGGCGATGCTGGGGATGTTAGTATGATAGCATAAGATGGGGCGATGCTGGGGATGTCAGTATGATAGCATAAGAGGGGGCGATGCTGGGGATGTCAGTATGATAGCATAAGAGGGGGCGATGCTGGGGATGTTAGTATGATAGCATAAGATAAGGCGATGCTGGGGATGTCAGTATGATAGCATAAGAGGGGGCGATGCTGGGGATGTTAGTATGATAGCATAAGATGGGGGCGATGCTGGGGATGTCAGTATGATAGCATAAGATGGGGCGATGCTGGGGATGTCAGTATGATAGCATAAGAGTGGCGATGCTGGGGATGTTAGTATGATAGCATAAGAGGGGGTGATGCTGGGGATGTCAGTATGATAGCATAAGAGTGGCGATGCTGGGGATGTTAGTATGATAGCATAAGATGGGGCGATGCTGGGGATGTCAGTATGATAGCATAAGAGGGGGCGATGCTGGGGATGTTAGTATGATAGCATAAGATGGGGCGATGCTGGGGATGTCAGTATGATAGCATAAGATGGGGCGATGCTGGGGATGTCAGTATGATAGCATAAGACGGGGCGATGCTGGGGATGTCAGTATGATAGCATAAGATGGGGCGATGCTGGGGATGTTAGTATGATAACATAAGAGGGGGCGATGCTGGGGATGTTAGTTTGATAGCATAAGATGGGGCAATGCTGGGGATGTTAGTATGATAGCATAAGATGGGGCGATGCTGGGGATGTCAGTATGATAGCATAAGATGGGGCGATGCTGGGGATGTCAGTATGATAGCATAAGATGGGGCGATGCTGGGGATGTCAGTATGATAGCATAAGACGGGGCGATGCTGGGGATGTCAGTATGATAGCATAAGATGGGGCGATGCTGGGGATGTTAGTATGATAACATAAGATGGGGCAATGCTGGGGATGTTAGTATGATAGCATAAGATGGGGCGATGCTGGGGATGTCAGTATGATAGCATAAGATGGGGCGATGCTGGGGATGTCAGTATGATAGCATAAGAGGGGGCAATGCTGGGGATGTTAGTATGATAGCATAAGAGGGGGCGATGCCGGCGTGTTAGTATGATAGCATAAGAGGGGCGATGCCGGGGATGTTAGTATGATATCATAAGATGGGGCGATGCTGGGGATGTCCGTATGATAGCATAAGAGTGGGCGATGCTGGGGATGTCAGTATGATAGCATAAGATGGGGCGATGCTGGGGATGTCAGTATGATAGCATAAGAGGGGGTGATGCTGGGGATGTTAGTATGATATCATAAGATGGGGCGATGCTGGGGATGTCCGTATGATAGCATAAGAGTGGGCGATGCTGGGGATGTCAGTATGATAGCATAAGATGGGGCGATGCTGGGGATGTCAGTATGATAGCATAAGAGGGGGTGATGCTGGGGATGTTAGTATGATATCATAAGATGGGGCGATGCTGGGGATGTCCGTATGATAGCATAAGAGTGGGCGATGCTGGGGATGTCAGTATGATAGCATAAGATGGGGCGATGCTGGGGATGTCAGTATGATAGCATAAGAGGGGGTGATGCTGGGGATGTTAGTATGATAGCATAAGAGGGGGCGATGCGGGGGATGTCAGTATGATAGCATAAGAGGGGGTGATGCTGGGGATGTTAGTATGATAGCATAAGATGGGGTGATGCCGGGGATGTTAGTATGATAGCATAAGATGGGGCGATGCCGGGGATGTTAGTATGATAGCATAAGATGGGGCGATGCTGGGGATGTTAGTATGATAGCATAAGATGGGGCGATGCGGGGGATGTCAGTATGATAGCATAAGAGGGGGTGATGCTGGGGATGTTAGTATGATAACATAAGAGGGGGTGATGCTGGGGATGTTAGTATGATAGCATAAGAGGGGGCGATGCTGGGGATGTTAGTATGATAGCATAAGATGGGGCGATGCTGGGGATGTCAGTATGATAGCCTAAGATGGGGCGTTGCCGGGGATGTTAGTATGATAGCATAAGAGGGGGTAATGCTGGGGATGTTAGTATGATAGCATAAGATGGGGCGATGCTGGGGATGTTAGTATGATAGCATAAGATGGGGCGATGCTGGGGATGTCAGTATGATAGCATTAGATGGGGCGATGCTGGGGATGTCAGTATGATAGCATTAGATGGGGCGATGCTGGGGATGTCAGTATGATAGCATAAGATGCAGTGATGCTGGGGATGTTAGTATGATAGCATAAGATGTGGCGATGCTGGGGATGTCAGTATGATAGCATTAGAGGGGGCGATGCTGGGGATGTTAGTATGATAGCATAAGAGGGGGCGATGCTGGGGATGTTAGTATGATAGCATAAGATGGGGCGATGCGGGGGATGTCAGTATGATAGCATAAGAGGGGGCGATGCTGGGGATGTCAGTATGATAGCATAAGATGTGGCGATGCTGGGGATGTCAGTATGATAGCATTAGAGGGGGCGATGCTGGGGATGTTAGTATGATAGCATAAGATGGGGCGATGCGGGGGATGTCAGTATGATAGCATAAGATGGGGCGATGCGGGGGATGTCAGTATGATAGCATAAGATGCAGTGATGCTGGGGATGTTAGTATGATAGCATAAGAGGGGGCAATGCTGGGGATGTCAGTATGATAGCATAAGATGTGGCGATGCTGGGGATGTCAGTATGATAGCATAAGATGGGGCGATGCTGGGGATGTTAGTATGATAGCATAAGATGGGGCGATGCTGTTAGTATGATAGCATAAGAGGGGGCGATGCTGGGGATGTTAGTATGATAGCATAAGAGGGGGTGATGCTGGGGATGTCAGTATGATAGCATAAGATGTGGCGATGCTGGGGATGTTAGTATGATAGCATAAGATGGGGCGATGCTGTTAGTATGATAGCATAAGAGGGGGCGATGCTGGGGATGTCAGTATGATAGCATTAGAGGGGGCGATGCTGGGGATGTTAGTATGATAGCATAAGATGGGGCGATGCGGGGGATGTCAGTATGATAGCATAAGAGGGGGTGATGCTGGGGATGTTAGTATGATAGCATAAGAGGGGGCGATGCTGGGGATGTCAGTATGATAGCATAAGATGGGGCGATGCTGGGGATGTTAGTATGATAGCATAAGATGGGGCGATGCGGGGGATGTCAGTATGATAGCATAAGAGGGGGTGATGCTGGGGATGTTAGTATGATAACATAAGAGGGGGTGATGCTGGGGATGTTAGTATGATAACATAAGAGGGGGCGATGCTGGGGATGTTAGTATGATAGCATAAGATGGGGCGATGCTGGGGATGTTAGTATGATAGCATAAGAGGGGGCGATGCTGGGGATGTTAGTATGATAACATAAGAGGGGGTGATGCTGGGGATGTTAGTATGATAGCATAAGAGGGGGCGATGCTGGGGATGTCAGTATGATAGCATAAGAGGGGGTGATGCTGGGGATGTTAGTATGATAACATAAGAGGGGGTGATGCTGGGGATGTTAGTATGATAGCATAAGAGGGGGCGATGCTGGGGATGTTAGTATGATAACATAAGAGGGGGTGATGCTGGGGATGTTAGTATGATAGCATAAGAGGGGGCGATGCTGGGGATGTTAGTATGATAGCATAAGAGGGGGTGATGCTGGGGATGTTAGTATGATAGCATAAGATGGGGCGATGCTGGGGATGTTAGTATGATAGCATAAGAGGGGGTGATGCTGGGGATGTTAGTATGATAACATAAGAGGGGGTGATGCTAGGGATGTTAGTATGATAACATGGTAAGTGGCAGTGCTGGGGATGTGAGTATAAGAGCATAGGAGAGGGAGCATGTCAGTACAGTAGACTCTCAGTTATCCGGCACCCATGGGGACTGGTAGATGACGGATAAATTAGTTTATGGCTGCCTGAGAGTTACTATTAATAGAGGCCTAGGTTAGCTGCATGTAGGATGTTCTGCTTAGTATGTATTCAATGAGGGCTGTTCTAGCAGCAGCAGCTTTCACTCCTAACTTACACACAGGTACATGTGGCTGGAGGGTGCAGTGCTGAACCCAGGAAATGTCACGCCAACACTGCACTGGATGCAATCTAGGTGCCTGGAAGCATTTTGTGGCATGACAACCTGGCTCCTGGCATTTCTTGGGCTTTGTAAATGTTCATTTTTATTTAGTACAGCATTTAATTTTGGGGGAGGGGGGGATTTTGGCATGTTATCATAGGAGGGAGCAGTGCCGAAGCTGTAAGTATTTTAGCATAGGAGGGGCAATGCTTGTGATTTCATTATCACAAGGATAGGAGAGGAATTGCAGGCGGTGACAGTATTTTGCTATGGTTGTCAACTTTATAGGGTTGTTTTGCAGGGGTGCAAATTTTGGAGGGTAGGAAAGGGTAGTTCTGGTGGTGTCAGTACTAGAAGGCAAGAGGGGGCCAAAACATTCTGACATACCTTTAGTAAAATCCTTAGGACACCCTTAAAAGCACATAGCTGTGAATATTGGTAAAGTAAAAGGATATGAACAATAAAAGCAATGAAAATGATTTTACTGATACCGATATTAGAGGTTGGGAAAATATAAAACAACCATATGAGTTTAATGAAAAGCCAAAGCAGCATATATATGTTTATCCTGAAGTTGGATGAATAATTCAATAAACATATATGGGGCATGTTGAGATGTTGCTACAGAATTGGATGGAAAGTACAGGCTTGAAGAAAGGTACCTGGATGTATAAGTGCTACCTGCTCCTGAGTTCAAGCCAGACTTTGTGGAGAGGAAACATGACAGAAATTAATAAAGGATGTGACTGAAAAAGAGTGCAAGTTGGCAATTATAGTCTTTTATGAATATTAAACCAATGGAGAATGCATACTCACAGCGGTGACATGACCCCTTTGCCTCTTTTTACTTCCCCTCAGCTATTTATTTTACCCTCCACATCCTTGGTTGTCCGATGTATCTCTCTTTCCCTTTGTTCTAACCCCCATCCCTCTCTTTCACACCCATTCCCTTTATTTCCGATGCTCACTTCTCTCTCCCACATTTTCTCACCTCTTATCAAAGAACTGTAAAAGAAGTGAATATGTCCAATTGTTTAATATTGTTATATTCTAACTTAAATATTCAGATAATTGTTGTCAGCTAAAGTAGATAAAATGGCATCCTGTACTATATAAGATTTAGAGGGGCAGTGGCTGATAGATGTGCCTGGTATGCTGCATCCATAGGGTAACGGAGAGTCAGACATGACTGAACAACTAAACAAACACAACTATATAAGGTGCATATAACACTATAACACCACTCTGTCCAGTTTACAGCATAGTGAACGGCGGCTGCATCAAGAAGAAAAGAGTAATTGGTCATTGCGCAAGCAAACAAGTGTTTAAGATGGGTTCTGATAAATTGACAGTATGCTTATATATAAATGTTTTGTTGTGCATAATATTATCTGTGAAACTTTAGATTTTTAAAGAAGTTTAAAATTGTTGTTGTTATTTAGATTAAATAAAGTTTATTTCATTTTATATCATTCCCAGTATATTCTGAACTAATTATGAAACTTGCTTTGTGTTAATTCCAATGTAATCCTGTGTGTGGAAATGCCACCCATCCACCAACTCTAATACTGTCCCATCTTTTTATAAACCCACAGCACTGCTCTGTCCTACACTTTAATACTGGCACCCGAGCATTGCCCTGTCCTACCCTCTAATACTGGCACCCTAGCACAAACCCCTCTAACCATCTAATACTGGCATCCCAGCACTGTCCCCTCCTGCCCTCTAATACTGGCATCCTAGCACTACCCCCTCTTACCATGGTTCATCCTGCCCTTTAACACATGCACCCTAGCACTGGTCCATCCTGCCCTCTAATACTGGCACCCTAGAACTACCCCCTCCTACCCTCTAATATTGGCACTCCAGCACTGCCCACTCCTACCCTCTAATACATGCACCCTAGCACTACCCCCTCCTACCCTCTAATACTGGCACCAAGGCACTGGTTCATCCTGCCCTTTAATACATGCACCCTAGCACTGGTCCATCCTGCCCTCTAATACTGGCACCCTAGAGCTACCCCCTCCTACCCTCTAATACTGGCACCCCAGCACTGCCCCCTCCTACCCTCTAATACTGGCACCCCAGCACTGCCCCTTCCTACCCTCTAATACTGGCACCCCAGCACTGCCCCCTCCTGCCCTCTAATACTAGCACCCTAGCACTGGTCTGTCCTACCCTCTAATACTGACACCTCCTCTAATACACAGGTCATGTGGCAATAAAAAGTACTAAAACATTTACAAATATATTAGAACTTCTTACGATATATATTTTTTCCTATAAGAGCATAGACAACCCTAAGATCAAGCTATTTTTTGTTTTGTTTTTAAATCTGTCTCTACATTATATTAAAGGGCAAGTTTTACCTAAAATTGTATTTCTTTTACATTAAAGAGTACTTATTATTATACTTTATTTGTAACATGCCAACTTATTCCATAACGCATATTAACGTTATTAAAATTGTCTTGTTTACCATTTATTCCTCCATGTTCGTGGAGAACAGAAGCTGCCATTTTCAAATCAGTTTTTGTCCCTGACACTGATCTCTCAGCCCCATTAAATTCCCTCTACGTGTAAAAACATAGCTCGTAACGTGGTACACAAGACTTACGGCTATTAAATTGGTCTCTTAAACCAGCCCGCCGACAACTTGCGGGGTAGGAGCGAGAAAACCCTACGGGACGTGAGAATTCAACTTGCAAGCTCGCAAATCCTTTGATCTGTCAAGCCCGTAACCGCTAAGTTCCAATTGCGCTATTAAAATGCATCAAATTCATTGCCGTTCCACCATGTAACTCGCAAATGGAGCCAAGAAGCCAACGAGTGCTAGACAGGACCCGCAAGGGGGGTGAAGTGCAATCCGTAAAACTTTAAAGGCACATATACACACACTACTGTACTGTTATTAAAAGGGAAAGTGATGTTATATCTTAAAATGAATAGCACAACATTCTCAAGCTCGCAAAAAGGCCCCAAAAATACTTTATTTTATGTTTATTTTCCATGTAATATTGATCCCGGCATTCAATATGTTAATAAACATAATGGACCTCGCATGTAATAGAATATCATATTTACGGCTTTATCAATATTGCATAATATCTGGAATGTGTAACTCGTAATTGAACCCCGTAAGACTGTGAAATCCTTCCTCTATTTTTCAGTGACGTAATTCTGACGATCTCTATTTCCATTGGCTCCATCTAAACTCGTAACTGCGAGTTTGACTGATTTATCACGTTCACGACCGCACAGATGTATGTCATCTTTTTATTCAGTTATGTTTGCGGATAGGTGGAAGATGATACATAGGCATAAGATTGTATGATACCATATATGGCCCAAGGAGAAACAGAATAAACTCTGAAACTGATAAAACAAGTATTCTATATTCACTCATAACTGATAACACCAGATTTACAAAACAGGCAAATGTACAACAGATCAAATTGGGACTTTCTGCTGGATAATAAAGGAAACAAGAGAGTTCCAGAAAACCATTTACCTCTTCTTCATAGACTATTCTAAAGCCTTTGACTGTGTGGATCACAACAAAATGTGACAAGTTAAAGAATTAGGGATACCAGATCATCTCATCCGCCTCCTGAGGAACCTGTATGTGGACCAAAAAGCCACGGTCAGAACCAAACATGGAACAATGATATGGTTCAAGATCGGGAAAGGAGTGCAACAAGGCCAGAATTAATATTGCTGGGAGAAATATCAACAACTTCAACTACACGCATGATACTACTCTGATGGATGAAAGTAAGAATAACAGATGCAGCTAAGGATAGAACATGAGCTTTATGAAGCTCAGAAGGTCAGTTGCTGATATATGTGCCTGGTGTGCTGAATTCCATAGGGTCATGAAGAGTCAGACATGACTGAACGACTAAACAACAACAAAATAATAACTATTATTAAAACTAATAATTTCAATCAAATGGTTGTGAACAGATGTTGCAAACAATTGGAGTTTAAAGAGGAAACTGTGGGCATTGCTGGGGTGTCAGTAGAGGGAGAGACAGTGCTGGGGGGGATTAGCATTAGATGGTAGGAGGGGGTAGTGCTGTAAGTATCAGTGTTAGATAGTAGGACAGAGCAGTTCTGCAGATTACACTTTTATAGGGTAGGAGGGGTCAGTGTTGGGGTGTATATATTAGAGCAGGTGTAGTCAATTATCTTTTTTTCAAATTTCACAGTGATCCTTATATCATTATGGAAATTAATTAAAGGTATGTATGGGTACATAAAAATATTCTAATATAATGCACAGGAAGGATGTTTATATACTAAAGGGTGGTCAGGAAAAGACTAACATTTAGATTTGAGGAGCATTTAAAGCTTCAGCTGAAATCTGTAATACATTTAATAATGAAATGGAAGTCCAAAAAAAGGAAATGTGTGCTGGGAGGATCATTATTAGATGGGAAGATAGAAATTTGCTAGGTGCATCGGTATTAGATGGGAAGAAAGGGTTGTGCTCTGTGTATCAGTATTAGATGGGTAGGTAGAGTTGTTCTGGGGGTATTAGTATTAGATGGGAAGAAAAGGTTGTGCTGGGGATATCAGTATTAGATGGGTAGGAAGGGTTGTGCTCTGTGTATCAGTATTAGATGGGTAGGTAGAGTTGTTCTGGGGGTATCAGTATTAGATGGGAAGAAAAGGTTGTGCTGGGGATATCAGTATTAGATGGGTAGGAAAGGTTGTGCTGGGGCTTTCAGTATTAGATGGGTAGGTAGAGTTGTTCTGGGGGTATTAGTATTAAATGGGGAGGAAGGGTTGTGCTGGGGGTATCAATATTAGGTGGGTAGGAAGGGTTGTGCTGGGGTATCAGTATTAGATCGGTAGGAAGGATTGGGCTGGGGGTATCAGTATTAGATGGGTAGATAGGGTTGTGCTGGAGGTATCAGTATAAGATGGGTAGAAAGGGTTGTGCTCTGTGTATCAGTATTTGATGGATAGATGGATAGGTAGGGTTGTGCTGGGGGTATCAGTATTAGATAAGTAGGAAGAGTTGGGCTGGGGGTATCAGTATTAGATGGGTAGGAAGGGTTGTGCTCTTTGTATTAGCATTAGATGGGTAGGTAGGGTTGTGCTGGAGGTATCAGTATTAGATGGGTAGGTAGGGTTGTGCTGGGGGTATCTGTATTAGATGGGTAGGAAGGGTTGTGCTGGGGGTATCAGTATTAGATTGGTAGGAAGGGTTGAGCTAGGGGTATCAGTATTAGATGGGTAGGTCGGGTTGTGCTGGGGGTATCAGTATTAGATGGGTAGGTAGGGTTGTGCTGGGGTATCAGTATTAGATGGGTTGGAAGGGTTGGGCTGGGGGTATCCGTATTAGATGGGTAGGAAGGGTTGTGCTGGGGGTATTAGTATTAGATTGGTCGGAAGGGTTGTGCTAGGGGTATCAGTATTAGATGGGTAGGTAGAGTTGTGCTGGGGGTATCAGTATTAGATGGGTAGGAAGGGTTGTGCTGGAGGTATCAGTATTAGATGGGTAGGTAGGGTTGTGCTAGGGGTATCAGTATTAGATGGGTAGGTAGAGTTGTGCTGGGGGTATCAGTATTAGATGGGTAGGGAGGGTTGTGCTGGGGTTATCAGTATTAGATGGGTAGGTAGGGTTGTGCTGGGGGTATCAGTATTAGATGGGTAGGAAGGGTTGTGCTAGGGTAACTTTATTACACAGTGGCTGCATGGGGCTATTAGTATTACACTGTGGTAATGCCATTTAATGAAAGATGTGGTTTCCTCTAATGGCTCCCACTTTGATCTCAGTAGATACTGCCATTCTATTATTTCTCTTTATTGTCTCAAATGAACTGGGTGGAGAAGTAAATATATTTATAAAAGCCTCATACCATTGTTCAGGTATTGAGTGGTTTGCTCAGATATAGAGAGCTCTGTGAGATCTCTGATGTTCATTTGTTAGTTGGGTGATTATGTTCTTTTATATTTAAACATGTTCTCATTAACAACAATCAGTGCTCATATTATTCCTTCTTGTTTCCAACATTCCTTAAGCAGTATTTAATTAATGGCATATTTAAGTTTTCTGGATTATGAATGCATCTGATAGAGGAGAATAAGCAGGTTTTTTTGCAAAAAACAAAATATCAAAATAGACATTATTAAACTTTCCCTTTTCTGAGCATTGAGTACGGTAGATGAGCCTACTTGAGGCATTCATTATGGATTGAAGTGGGGCCAGGCGGGAGATGGGGAGGGCAGCGAGAACATTTGTTGCAGTAGTCAAGACGAGATATGATGAGAGAGTGTATTCAAATTTTAGTTGAGTTTTGTGTAAGGTAGTGACATATTCTAGAAATGTTTTTTAGATGAAGAAGGCAGGATTATGTTAGTGACTGTATGTGAGGAATGAGAGGGCAGTATAAGAAAAATGTTATATATACTGTATTGGCCATTAATAGAGAAATAGCCCCACAATACTTTTTCCTTCCTTCCTGTGCATTCATGTGTATGCATGCGTGTGTATATATATATACAGTTGCAAGCAAAAGTATGTGAACCCTTTGGAATGATATGGATTTCTGCACAAATTGGTCAAAAAATGTGATCTGATCTTCATCTAAGTCACAACAATAGACAATCACAGTCTGCTTAAACAAATAACACACAAAGTATTAAATGTTGCCATGTTTTTATTCAACACACCATGTAAACATTCACAGTGCAGGTGGAAAAAGTATGTGAACCCTTGGATTTAATAACTGGTTGAACCTCCTTTGGCAGCATTAACTACAACCAAACGTTTCCTGTAGTTGCAGATCAGATGTGCACAACGGTCAGGAGTAATTCTTGACCATTTCTCTTTACAGAACTGTTTCAGTTCAGCAATATTCTTGGGATGTCTGGTGTGAATCGCTTTCTTGAGGTCATGCCACAACAACTCAATCGGGTTGAGGTCAGGACTCTGACTGGGCCACTTCAGAAGGCATATTTTCTTCTATTTAACCCATTCTGTTGTTGATTTACTTCTATGCTTTGGGTCGTTGTCCTGTTGTAGCACCCATCTTCTGTTGAGCTTCAGCTGGTGGACAGATGGCCTTAAGTTCTCCTGCAAAATGTCTTCATAAACTTGGGAATTAATTTTTCCTTCGATGATAGCAATCCGTCCAGACCCTGACGCAGCAAAGCAGCCCCAAACCATGATTCCCCCACCACCGTACTTCACAGTTGGGATGAGGTTTTGATGTTGGTGTGCTGTGCCTCTTTTTCTCCACACATAGTGTTGTGTGTTTCTTCCAAACAACTCAACTTTAGTTTCATCTGTCCACAGAATATTTTGCCAGTACTGCTGTGGAACATCCAGGTGCTCTTGTGCAAACTGTAAACGTGCAGCAATGTTTTGCTTGGATAGCAGTGGCTTCCTCTGTGGTATCCTCCCATGAAATCCATTCTTGTTTAGTGTTTTACATATCGTAGATTCGCTAACAGGGATGTTAGCATATGCCAGAGACTTTTGTAAGTCTTCAGGTGACAATCTAGGATTCTTCTTCACCTCATTGAGCAGTCTGCGCTGTGCTCTTGCAGTCATCTTTACAGGACGGCCACTCCTAGGGAGAGTAGCAGCAGTGCTGAACTTTCTACATTCATAGACAATTTGTCTTACCGTGGACTGATGAACAGCAAGGCTTTTGGAGATACTTTTATAACCCTTTCCAGCTTTATGCAAGTCAACAATTCTTAATCGTAGGTCTTCTGAGAGCTCTTTTGTGTGAGGCATCATTTACATCAGGCAATGCTTCTTGTGAAAAGCAAACCCAGAACTGGTGTGTGTTTTTTATAGGACAGGGCAGCTGTAACCAACACCTCCAAGCTCATCTCATTGATTGGACTCCAGTTGGCTGACACCTCACTCCAATTAGCTTTTGGAGATGTCATTAGTCTAGGGGTTCACATACTTTTTCCACATACACTGTGAATGTTTACATGGTGTGTTCAATAACAACATGGTAACATTTAATTCTTTGTGTGTTATTAGTTTAAGCAGAGTGTGATTGTCTATTGTTGTGACTTAGATGAAGATCAGATCACATTTTATGACCAATTTGTGCAGAAATCCATATCATTCCAAAGGGTTCACATACTTTTGCTTGCAACTGTATATATATATATATATATATATATATATATATATATACTGTATATATATATATATATATCACATATTATAATTGTCAAACTGCGAGTTGTCGTCATGCTTGCGAGCCTTCCAAAGCAAGGCAAGCAGTTGAGGCATTGAAGCCTTCGAGCTCACAGGACTTAGGCAATGAGCGAGGGAAGGCGCTCATTGCCCTGCGAGCCTCGCAAAGCAAGTTGAGCAATTGAGGCATTGAAGGACGCGGGACTTAGGCTGAAATTAGCAATTAAGTAGCTAAGCAGCACAGGCTGCAATGAGCGCCAAAACAAATTTTTCTTTTTGAATATGGTACAAAATTATCAGAAGCTCACATCACCAAACATACCGAGGTCTTGTAGCAATAAACAGTAAATGCTAAATCTCTCACACATATATTTTAACTTCTATAACTACACTTTTTCATATAAGAGCAACTTGTGTTTACTTCTTTAGTCCTCACCTCTTACATGATACAGAGTGGCAAGGAGCCTTGGGAGACTTTGGACACAGTCAGAGATGCCAATCTAAGAATTGACAATGCCAGGACTTTAGCTTGTTCTGTAGAAGAATAACTCTATTTATCCCACTACAAGGCTCACATAGGAGAAATAGCCTATAGTTTTTCAGCCTCACCCCACCAGAAAACCTAGAAACACTGGCAGTTGCTCCCCAAAAGTGAGTCAGCAAAGGTCCCAGTTACCACAAGAGAATGAACTGTTGATACAGATGTGAATCATGTTTCTATGATTTGTCACCCCCTCCCACTGTTATTGTGAGAGATAAGCAGTGAGATAAGTCACTAGGAGAGTGTGGGGAGATTTTCGTGTAATTTATGCGTACGCTTCCACAATATTAAGCCCAATTATCTAACATTTTCAATCCAAATTTTTAACAACTAATTGTAACTATATTTATTTCCGGGCAACTTTTCATTTCTGCAATAACTTAGCCTTTGCTATGTAACTTTCATACTATAAGAAGACTCATAAATGACTGGGATAATCATCTGCCTGTCATATAGGACCAAAAAAGATGTGTGAATTTAAGGCAAATAGGAAAGAGTGAAGATTTAATGCTCAAGTAGTTATATGCCTCTCATTTATACATTTATTTCTTCTTTTATTGTGCTCTGCTTTTATTAATATTACTTATTAATGGCCTGCTATTTACTGTACTACTAATTTAGAATATACGCCCGATTTCATTTTGTACCCATTCACAATTCCCCATTGATTGCCTGGTCTAAAGGACAACACTGACCTGAATATGTACAGCATAAAGCACAGAAGAGAGAAGAGTAATATGATAGAAATCTGCAAATATTCCAAAGGATTTAATAATGTTCAAGAGGGAATCGTCTTCAAGAAAAAGAGAGATTCCAGGATAAGAGGTCATGATTTGGAAGGTGGAAGATTTAAGGGTAATGAGAAATTACAGCTTTAAGGAAAGGATAGAGGATAAGTGGAACAGCATTCCAGTTGAAATTATAGGGTCAAACACAGTAAAGGTATTTAGGCATGCCTGGGATAAACACACCAATAATTAAAGGGTTCCCTGGTGGTCCAGTGGTTAGGAATCAGTGCTTTCACTGCTGTGACCTGGTTTGATTCCAGTCAAGGAACCAAGAGGTCACACAACCCTGAAGCTATGCAGGGTTGGACCTAATCAGTACTTGGATGGGAGACCACCTAGGAATACCAGGAGCTGTATGCTGTGGCCCACTGGAGAAGAACTGGCAACCCACTCCAGTATATCTACCATGAATACCAAGAGGATCACTATGATGTGTTATGGTCCATAAGGTAACAAAGAGTCGGACACGACTGAGCGACGCTAACACAATCTGAGGTTACATTATGCCAATGTTTAGGTATATAGAATGTGCAGACTCATTTTATATGCAGGCAAATGCAAGTTTCCCCCATTCCAATAATCTGTTTATTTCCCTCCCCCCCCCATACACACCGCTCACACTACATTCATGCCCTCCATTCTCAATCCCTGATTCCTCTCCTTGTTTTTAGACTGATTCATCCATTAATCTCGACATTCCCCATTCATTGCTTTTTCTTCCCATTGATTTCCTCCTCACACAATGTCCCATATACACTTCCATTGTGCCCCGTAACATCCATAACCCCCATTCATTCTCGGGCTGTTCACAATCACAGCTGGATCTGACAGTGAAGACATTTCCAGACACTTCACACATTAGAGTCCTAGTGACTGCTGCGGCCTAGTGTTTAATGCTCAGATTCTCAGGGTATTGTGTCCTTCTGTTTTAGAAAATAGTTTTTTTAATGGACCACTGTTTAAAAAGAGAGCGATCTTGAAGAACTTGTCTTGATAATGGTAAAAAGGTTTACAGAAAGTGTAAGTTATTAAGTTAAATGCAATTTCCATTTACTGTGTGCATGTACTTTCCATAAAGAGTCATTGTACTCATATACTCAAACTACACTTGAAAATGGACTATCAATTTCTTATAGTTAAAATATAAAACCTCTAAAGGACGACTGTGGACATATTTTTACTGTTTTGAAGAACTACACTTAAACTTTGTAATATGTTTTTAAATGTTAAAAAATATTTTGTTGTTTGTTGTTTAGTTGTTCAATCGTGTCCAACTCTCTGTGACTCTATGGACCATAGCACACCAGGTGCGTCTTTCAGGCACTGCCCCTCTGAGCTCCATCAAGTTCATGTTCATTGCTTCAGTGACCTCATCTATCCATCTCCGTCTCTGCCATCTCCTTCTTCTAGTGCCTTCAATCTATCTCAGCATCAGAGTCTTTTCTAAGGAATCCCGTCGTCTCATGATATGGCCAACATATTTTAGCTTCAGGCTCATGATCATACCTTCTAGTGAACAATTTGTCTTGAATTCTTGTAGTACTGATTTTTTTGATCTTCTTGCAGTTCTAGAGACTCTAAGCAGTCTTCTCCAACACCACCATTCAAAGGCGTCAATTCTACGGTGCTCAGACTTCTTTATGGTCCAGCTCTTACATCCGTATGTTACTACTGGGAATACCATATAAAAAATATACATCTTCTTATTTATTATCTCTTATATGCAGTTATGCTACTGTGGGATCTACCATTTTGCCCTCAGCAGATCAACTTCCTGTATTGGAGGAGACTTACAGCCACATTCAATTTCAGGCCCGTAGTGGCAACGGTACACCCGCAAAGCCTGCAGGCTTGAAATTCGCCGAAGTTATAGAACTATTACATTCTACCATGCCGCGACCAATGGGCCGGAGGCGCAAATCCATAAACCATTCTTGCGCCTGTTGCATATGCGGCCGTGAACATGATCAATTAGTCAAATGGGTTTAGACGGAGCCAATGGTAAAAGAGATCGTCATCATTAGGTCAATGAAAAATGGAGGTTAGATTTCAAACCCTTACGGGTTTCAATTACGAGTTTCGATCAGACCCGCATTCCAGAAATAATGTATTATTAATAAATCAGTAAATATGATATTCTAGTCCATGCAAGTTCCATTATATGTATTAGCACATTGATTGCCACGATCAATGTGATACAGGAATTAAACATTAAAAAAGTATTTTATATTTCAGATTTGCGAGCTTGAAAATGTTGTTCTATTAATTTTAATACCTAACATCACTTTCCCTATAATTATAGGTACAGTAGTGTGTTGATATTTGCATTTACAGTGCTACGGATAGGACTTTTATCCCCTTGCGGGTCCTTTCTAGTATCCGTAGGCTCTTTGGCTCCATTTCCCAGTTACGGGTTTGTATGCCAGTGGATTTGTAGCAATTTAATAGCGATTTGCGAATGTAACATTTACAGACTCGGCAGATCAAAAGCTTTTCTGCAACAGAGTTCAGATTTCAACATCCTATAGGGTTTTTTCGCATGTAACCCACAGATGGTTTGCCGGTAGCTGTAAGAGGCCAATTTAATAGCCGTAAGTCTAGCGGGCTCCGTTACGTGCTACGGGTTTTCATGTTGGGAGAATTTAAAAGGGCTGTTTGAATACTGTCTGCACAATTGGAATGTGGCAGTAACAGGGTTAAATAGAGGCCCATTAGAAAAAAAATCAGGCCATAGAGGTCTCTAATTCATTAACTTTTAAACATAATTATGCTGGAATCTACCATTTTGTTTTCTGAATCCAAAGATAAGAAGATATTTTGAATGCATAGGAAGCTTAAGTCTGCACTTTGGGAAAGTAACAGCAAAACTGCCAGTGCTTTCAGGAGGGCTAATGGAAAGCTCATTAGTTTACACTGACACATTTCCTGAAAGAGCAGCAGAAAGAAGCAGCTCAGTAAAGGAAATAAAATACCACAACAATAATAACTGCATACAAAAGTGACGCAGTCTAATGGTTTGTTTATTTGTTTTTACTTTTTATCAAAATTAGTTCTTAAAATGGGCATATATAAAAACAATTGACAACAATCCTTTTAATGCCTGCAAGGAAGTTGTTATTTGTACTCCTTTTTTATCCATGTAATTGTACTGTAATTTCCACAACAATGTGACACCCTGTTCAATATAACCGTGTAGAGATCTTATCTGCATACAGGGTCCCTTCCCAATCAAGCTATAGAAAAAATAAAACAAATGTCTTCCTCCAGTAAAGTATATTTAGTGAAAATTTAAAGGCAGTAACTATTTATTTCTTATGTTCTAAATACATTTTACCCATATTCAAGTCAATTCCTCAAGAGGACCCTGCACTCATTAGACTACAGTGGCCCTTAAATCTGATTACAGGAGGAATGTTTGCCTCTGTGTTACTGTACACATTATATGAATCTCATATTCAGGGCAGTGAATATAAGATATCAAAAATATATGTTGGCATAGGAGCCAGAAAAAATGTGTGGGGGGATAATTCAATATAATATAAATTATGGGTCAAAGCTTTCATGGGAAAGACATACTGCTCCATAAGTAAAGACATACTGATTCTCTAGTAGCCAAATCTGGCAATGCATGATTAAGTTTAGTTTTGCTATTTTTTGTTCCCTATTAATGAAATAGGGGCACTTATAAACATTATGAAATAGGGGCACTTATAAAATGCATATAAACATTTCTGAACATATGAACAAATTGTTCTATGGCACCTCACTGACACCTTCAAGAAGTTTGCTGTCCTCTGAAAAGATGCTGCCCAGGCCTGGGTCTTGTGGGCCTTGGCCTAAAACATCCCTTTGTATAGTAAATATTACAATACTAGCGACTTGCCCATCAAAAATGACGGCAATAAAATTTGTAGCCTGGCAATGCTATTTGCCACACAATGCGAGGTTCTCCCCCCTCTAACTTGCAGCCCCTTCCACACCTCGTCTTTCTCCTCCCTCTCCCTCCTCTGTGCTCTACGTGTCATAAACCATTTTCGGGCTTGGGAAATAGTTACATAGTTACATAGTAATTGAGGTTGAAAAAAGACTTTTAGCCCATCAAGTTCAACCTTTTAAGATCTCCTCTGATCTGCAATATGTGGATTAGTTGTTAATTGATCCAGAGGAAGGCAAACAAAAAAAAACAGTGAAACTTTGCCAATTGTCTCAAAAGGGAAAAAAAACAAATTCCTTCCTGACCCCAGATACTGGTGATCGGATTCCTCCCTGGATCAATACTCCCTCTCTTAATTAACCAGGATAACCCTGAATGCCTTTTTTAACTAAAAATATATCCAATCCCTTTTTAAAGTTATTTATTGAATCCGCTGTCACCACCTCCCTTGGTAGAGAATTCCACAGATTAACCACCTTTACTCTGAAGAACCCTTTTCTTTCTTTAAGGTGGAATATTTTTAGTTCTAACCTGGAAGGATGTCCCCTTGTCAGTTGAAAACCTCTTGGCACAAAAAGCTCCCTTAACAAATCTTTATACTGACCCTGGATGTATTTATATAGAGTAATCATATTCCCTCTTAGATGCCTTTTTTCTAGAGAAAATACGTTTCATTAGGTTAGTCTTTCTTCATAACGTAGCCCCTCCATTCCCCTTATTAGTTTTGTAGACCTTCTCTGTACTTTTTCCAGTTCTAAAATGAGGGCGTACTAGGTATTTGTATAGTGGTAGAATTATATTTGCCTCCCTTGCTCCTATACCCTTCTTAATACATGCTAATAGTTTATTTGCCTTTGCAGCTGCTGCTTGACATTGAGAACTGTTACGTAGGTGGTTGTCCACAAGTACTCCCAAATCCCTTTCAACATCTGATACACCTAGATTTGCTTCATTAAGTTTTATAGATTGCATAGTTATTTTTCCTTCCCAGATGCATAACCTTACATTTATTTGTATTAAATCTCATCTGCCATTTAATTGCCCATTTCTCTAATTTACGTAAATCCCTTTAGAGGGAAAGTACATCATTTTCTGATTTAATTACCTTGCACAACTTCGTGTCATCAGCAAAAATGGAGACACTACTTACCAATCCTACTTCTAAGTTGTTAATAAATATGTTAAAAAGGAGAGGACCTAATACTGAGCCCTGAGGAACCCCACTTACCACATTAGTCCAATGTGAGTATGTTCCATTTACAACAACCCTTTGCTTCCTGTCTTTAAGCCAGGTCTCAATCCATGAGCAGGTATTTACTGCAATTTCTGTATCCCTTAGTTTGCACAATAGTCTCCCATGTGGAACTGTATCAAAAGCCTTTGCAAAATATAAAAAGACTACATCCACTGAGTTGCCTTGATCCAGGTTCCTACTAACCTCCTCATAGAAACTAATTAGATTTGTTTGACACGACCAGTCCCTCATAAATCCATGTTGGCTCCTACTTATAATCCTGTTTGAATAGACATATTATTGTATATTATCCCTTATTAAACCTTCTAAAAGCTTTCCGACAACAGAAGTGAGGCTTACAGGTCTATAATTCCCAGGATTTGCTCTTGCTCCCTTCTTAAATATAGGTATCACCTCTGCTTTTCTCCAGTCATCTGGTAGTGACCCAGTGTTGAGTGAATCGGCCTGTTTCACATTGTAATGCTCCTATAGCTTCCATCCTGGCCCTCTTCCCATTTATATACTTAAAAAATATTTTAGGGTTGGTCTTACTCTCTTTTGCAACAAATTATTAATTTTCTAAATTAATTTCCCCAAGTCCGAAATGTGTTTCAAATTTACTGGCTTGAAAAAAAATTACGTCTTTACAGACGCCATTTTTTTCTCGCATAACCGTTTTCTAACTTTAAAAAAAACGCCAATTGGATGGCAAATTAGCTTTCAACATCACATACAGGCTCCCCTGTGGTGTGTGAGGTTGTAAGGTAATTTGGTAATCAATTGGGGTGTTTTGACGACCCCAAAACGGCTTCGGAGTTACGGGATTGCAAAAAATCGCGGCCGGTAAAGCCATAATTTCTTCAAAGTCTTGCGTGCTTCAGTGATCATTGCAGCCCCCGTCATTTCCAAATTTCAAAGTCTTGCAGGCCTCACGATGAGCGTCCTTGGCGCTCACCGTGGGCCTGGCAATGAGCGCCACAGGCCTGTAGCGTGACCGACAAATCGGAACTACCACAACTATGTATATGATAGTATATAGTAACAGTATAGTGCAAAGAAATAGTATAGTGCTTTTTGTCAGAGCTTCCTTAAAAGGACACTGAAGCTTAGGTTTTGCGTTTATTGGTAAAACACTTCAATGGCCTTTTAAAAGTATACATCACATCTAACATATTGAAATACCTATTAGCTAAATAATATAAAGTAATGAATTATTACTATTTTGTTTAATGTATCACTGTTCACTACTTTGGCTTTCCTACCTCTTCCAATTCCTCACAAAGTGTGCCTGTGTGAGGTGACCAGGTAGGAAGCTATGAGTTTCATATTTAAATGTAAACACTGTTTGCCCCGTGGCTTCCTGCTGGTCCACATGGTCAAAAATATTATTTTAAAACCTGTACAAATTGCTTATACAACAAAGATAGATCGTCTATCTGACTAACTCTGATTAGGTCTTGTCAGGCCTCCCCACCAAACGAGGCCCGAAAGTTGTGGGTTGGACTACGCCTGCAATAAGCGGCAAAGCCACTCATTGCTGGGCTCGCGATGAGAACCGAAGGCACTCATCGCAAGACCTGGAAAGTAGCGGGGGATGAGGTTTGCTCATTGGTGCTCATTGTGAGGCATGAAAGTGACGGGTTGGACGAGGCCTGCAATGAGCAGCAAAGCCGCTCATCGCGAGGCTCATAAAGTAGATGGTGGGAGAGGCTCGCAATGAGCGTTGAAGGCTCTTATTGCAAGGCCTGCAAAGAGGACCACAGGCGCTCATCGCAAGGCCAATAAAGTAGACGGTGGGAGAGGCTTGCAATGAGGGCATCGCAAGGCCTGCAAGTTAGAGGGGGGAGAGCCTCACATTGTGTGGCAAACAGCACTGCCAGCCTTAAAATTTTATTGCCGCCATTTTTGACGGGCAAGTGGCTAGTTTGTATTATAACTGAATCTTTTGAATTTGACACCTACAACCTTACCCAGCACATGCTCAGAAGCAGGCAGCTTGCAACAATAATTGCAAGCCCTGCTCTCCATTAATGTAATCACCTCTCTCACATACAAAATCTTCACCAAATTATCATGGATGTCTCCAGGAGCAGTCTTTTTCAATGTCCTCATTGTGTTTCGGCAGAGTTGATATTTTATAAATGTGTTATTGTACTGTCCCTGGTTCATGGTTCTAACAACCTAGGATTAGCCAATAGTTATTAATTAGTCAGTAGTTCACTTACTGTGTACCAGTGGCAGCGCTAGAGAATGTAGGACCCTGGTGCAAGAAAAAGGTTTGGGCCCGCCTCTGGGTGGTTGTAAATATGTTTTGCACTGGGCCCCGCCAGAGCCAAATCACTGACTGTTCCCCTCCTGAAGACCCATTCCCACAACAGCAAACCTTCACAAGACCCTTACCCATTGATGCTCCACCCCAAGACCCCTTTTCAATATATATATATATATATATAAATATATATATATATATCACCCCACACAGCACCATCTCCTCTTGGCATCAATCCCCATCCAGTCCTTGTCAGCAGCGATCCCCTCTCAGCATCCATCCGTGCACAGCACACAACCCCTCTCAGCAGCCACCTAACAAAGCACCCATCCATATCTCCTCTCTTCCTCTGTCACAGATCTCATCCCCCTGTACTTTGCTGCCACTTTGCAGCCCTTACCCTCTTTCCTGTTACACATCCCCAGCATGATGTACTGCTCCACACTGCCACCTTTTGGAGCTTTCGTAGAAATGCTTTTATTTAAACAGGTATGCATCAATTTCAGACTAAGGGGGTGCGTGCAGCTAGGAAACCCCAGGGGGGGCCCTGACGGGTTGAGCCGGTATGGGGGGCCCCTACACTAAAAAATGCCCTGCCCCCCCTTAGAGAAGGGCTTTGGTGCACTGCACCACTGGTAGATCCACCCCTGCTGTGTACTAACTGTTCCTTCTTTCCTTGCTTGGTTTGAAACCAGATTGGTTGCAATTACACAATTTCTTATACTATTAGAGAAAACATATATTGAATTCAGTGGAACTTCCACTTACAATGATGTAACAGGAAGAGAACAAACGAGTGAAAGGCGAGGGAGGTACATTTCAAGCGGCAGCAGGAATTCAGGTAGAACTGAATGTTTGCAGATAATCATTAAAATTATCCCCTCTGGCTCTAAGGAATTAATTAGCATTCATTGTAAGGTGGAAGGTTAAGGGGTAATGCACGAAAGTACGACTTGGGTAGCAAAAAGATGGAACACTCTTCCAGTGGAAGTAGTAGGATCAAATATAGAAAGTGAATAAAAAAAGTATGCTTGGGATATGCATACATCTAATCTGAGGGTTACTAAAGCCAAGATAGGATGGATAGATAAATGGGCCTTTTTGTTTTTTTCTTCGGTCACAGCTATATTTCTATGTTACTAGGCTTTGTATTAGTCAGCATCTGCAGGATGAGTATAGCAACCAATAGACAGTAATCATTCAGCCCATCTATTAAATATTTATAGTGTATTGAGCTGAAGCACCACCAGTGCAAAAGAGAGAAGAAAATGTGTTTCACATATGGAGGGAGGTAATTGGTTAGTAAAAAATTATATATGTTTTATACATTGAGTCTGACCCATGACATAATTAAAAGCATATCCAAGTTTCATGGATTAATACATTTCTGCTCCTTAGGCAAAAAGCAGCCTATGTGTATGCAGCACATCTCATAAAACATTTTATTTTTTATAAATATCTACAAATCCCTCTAATGATTATGTTGACACCTCCAGGGGGCGTCTATACAGGCATCTGACCCCCCCAATCAGCATGCAGCATCAGGGGAGCAATATTAACCCACTATTTACCTGCTGTTGCTTGCTCAGCGAATCTCCTTGCAGATTCATGTCAGGGTTAATACATAGTACATATCAGTGATACACTACATCTCCCAGGCTGCTTTACAGCATAAACATTAACCTCAGAGTTTAAATCAAATGTTTCAGCTAACCTGATTGGCCAAAACAAATTATTTTAAATGTAAAGCTAATTTAGCCTGAGTTTGGAGAGTGTTAACCCTAATTTGCAACTTACAGGAGATTTTGCTGGCTTCAGTGTAAGTGTTTAAATGTTTATTTTGGAATTTTTTTCATGAAAAACACTACTAATTCTTCTCTAGCAGATGCATTCATAATCCAACTCATTTTGATATGCCTTCAAGTAACTAATTCAACACAAATGTTTCATTTGAAAAAATAACTTATGAATGATGCCTCTACAGGACCCTGGAGGTTGGTTGATATGTGTGTGAGAGGGGCACTCACATTTCTGCAGCGCAAAGCTTGCATTTTCGGGTGCAAACGGGCTGATTTTGGTCCAGTGAGGGGGGAGGTAAATAAATATATAATGATAAATATACACACTGTCAGGAACCAGCTCTCATGGAGTGATGTAACAAACACAAAATGGATGTTAGACACACTACACAGACATCTTGTTATCTTATTATCATCATTCTCATCATTTATATATAAAGTGTTAACATATTCTGTGGCATAAAGTACAAAAGACAAACATGACAAAACTGTACACCCTCCTACAGAAGGTGCTGAGGGCGATGCTCTTGTAAGAGTTTATAATCTAAGTGGGTGTTAATGAAATTAGAGACAAAACGGGTAGTACGTTTCCTCTTGCTAATATAGTGTCTCAGCCCTGTACTATGATGTTTGTATCATGCTAATCTCACGATTGCTAGCAGCTGACCAAAGACAACATCTCTCTTGTTCCCTCAGGGACATGGGTCGGAAGGAATGTGCGGAGACCCCGAACGGGGCTGGAGGCTCTGACGCTCTGTGTGATCTACAAGACCGTGAATCACAAGAAACCAAGATGGAAGAAAGGGGGCAGTGGGGCAACAAGGTGGAGTTTGTTCTATCTGTGGCTGGAGAGATCATTGGATTAGGGAATGTATGGAGGTTTCCTTATCTCTGCTACAAAAATGGAGGCGGTAAGTTTGTCTGGATAATGTATAATCACTAACCCTTTCAGCTGAATAGATGACAATTAGTGTCTAACACTGACATGGGAGAGTGTCTTAACCTGTATGTAACTTGAATCCCTGATGGATAATAATAATAATAATAATAACAATTGTATAACGGTTCATATGTGGTAATAATAATACAGTGTAATACTGTAATAATAATAATAATAACAATAATAATAATATCCTTGTACTGTAATAATAAGTTACAGAAACTATTGTGCTCTTTCTTTTAATACAAACTCATACAAAAAGCCTTGGGAAGTGGGGTTTAAAGTGAAGTGGGTTATAAATACATCCCGTAGAGGAGCATCATAACCCACCTAGCAAAAATGTTTGCATGAAAAAATGCAAACCATTTTTGCATTAAAAAAAAAACTGTTGCAGGTGATGTTTACACCCTCAGGATTGAGCTAGGCTTCTCAGGGTATGATTTTGTAAAAGTGTACCCAGTCCACGTGAGCATGCTCAGATATGCAGCCAATCAGCAATGCTGAATGCAGCCAGCATAGATGACTATTACACTGGGTCTATAAAGAACCATAAATCGATATTCAAGTAAAAATGCTTGAGCGGTTACACAATTGTTCTTTAGACATACACCTTCTCCTTGATAAATTCTAACAAATTATAATTGTACTGAAACCAAACATTTCAGCTTCTTCTTGCTATTCTAATTAGTCTTTTAGGCGAATGAGCATTTATGCTTGATTTATGGTCCTGCAATGACCTGCGAGAGCCAGCCATGGTCTCTGTGCATGTGTCTCTCTGTGAGTGATGCATACAATTTACTGGGGTTGGGGGAGCTAATGGGGCAAATCACTGGGGCTGAGAGAGATCACAGGGGCAATTCACTGGGAGTGGGGGAGGTGATGGCGTAAATTAATGGGGCTGGGGGAAGTTTCACCTGGGATGTAGATAAAACAATCAGTGAATGATGGGTATTACATAAATCTAAAGGAAAGCTGCTACTCCATCCCCAGGCCAAAAAGATTCAATGTATTATGTATGCTAATTTGAGCTGGGATTTTCAGGGGGTGTCAACATTGATATAATACAGTTTGCAAATGCAAAAAATTCAGCAAACTTTAGGGTAATTGTTTAAATGTTTATTTTGGTATTTTCTCATGCAATTTTTTTTTTTCATAAACTACTATTTCTCTTCTATCAGATGCATTAATAACCCAGCTCACTTGAATATGTCTTTAAATACAGAACGTCTGTAAGTCGGGTCGTTTGTAGCTCGGGTACCACCTGTACTATGAGGTGCCTGTCTCTGGGCATGCTTTACAAACCTCTTACACTGTACTGTCACACTCTTTTCCCTTTTTGAACCACACACCTTGCACACAATACCACCAGGTACCACTCTGTGCACCCATCATACACCTATCACACTGTACTATCATACTGGTCTTTATGCATACATCATACACTTCTGTACAGTTACTCTCCTCTTTATGCACTCGTCACAATCTTTGTACACGTATCAATCACCTCTTACCCTGTAAAGGCATGCTCCTATCGCTGTGCACCCATCATGCATCTCTCATCTCTCTCACACTTTGCACCCATTATACACATCTTACATGCCACAACCATCGCACTCCTCTCTCTCTCTGTGTACCCATCATGTACAATAATGCACTATTCTCTTTGTGTACCATCATGCACATATGTGCACCCACCAGTTACTTATCACACTGACCCCTCATGCACTATCACACAGTTATCTCTCTGTACCCGTATCACTTACCTCTCAGATTGTATTGTCACAATTCTGCCCCTTTCTGTGTACTTCATGCATCTCACACACTGACACAGACCTCTCCTTGTGTTCTCTAATACATTTCTCATGTCACATGCTGCTCATTGCTCTAAATCACATGTATCTAACCATGAAGTCATCATACATCTTCATAGTGCATCGCCATGCTCTTCTCATACTGTGCACCATCACATTGCACATGTACCTCCTGCATTGCACCTCACACACTGTGCTCCACAGTTTTGCATTATATCCCAAGAAGTAAAGGGTTAAGGGTATTATGCCATGGAAAGATCTGAAGGAAAAACATATCACAGAGCAGTTATTGAGAGTGGAGGGAAATTAGGCCTCTTGTGAACCTACTAGGACAAGGGGTAGTGTAGACTGCAGGCCAATCAAAGAGACAGGACGGAAGTTCAGAAGGAGGACTTTCTATGTGAGTCAATGCCCCTTTCACTCCCTAAACATACTCAAAAATTTTAGCCAACATGTTTTACATAGAAAAAAAAATAATAATACAGGCTTGCATTTTTAATTATTGTATTTAATGTCACTTTAATGGCAGCATACATTTTGCATTTGTTCCTAAAATACTTACTTACCCGGGAAGGATTAAAGGAACTGTGGATTCATATAAGATCTATTTTCAGTTGTCAAGTGGTAAGTTACAGTAGCAGTCTTTCATTTGAATAGAATAGAAAAGAAAGCCTCCCCTTCAAGCACACGGCAAGCTAGTGGGAGAAAATGGAATCCCCCAAGTCAGCTGAGTTTAAGATTTTCTTCAAAAACTATTTTATGCTCAAGGCTTACAGTGCGTTAAATATACAGGGAGATTTCAGTACACATGTATCTTGTATCAGGACTCAAATGACTCCTCATACATAATATGAATATAGCACTATTTAGGCAAATAGTGCCACTTTTTAATAAGCACTTGTAGGATATCTGTAGTGCTACTGACTCACCCGAACCACCAGCTGCTGGGAAGCGGGGCCCCCCCATATTACAGATTGTTGGGTTTATTAGCAGCAGGACTACAAAGACTGCAGACTCAACTCATAGGTCAATCTCATTATTTATAGAACCTATTAATCATTCATTCAAGTGGCTGTTTGTGCAATTATTAACCCAAGCCTTTCCAGGGTCTACTAAGAAAGACAACAATGCATATGTCTTGATGTGTGCAGGGTCCTGGGAGGGGTCTGACCCTCTCTCTGGCTGCAGGGAGTCTCCGCTCCCTTCACACTTAGTTAGGGAGAAGAATGGCTCTCCAGATCATTTCTCAAGCTGTTTTGTCAGAAGTTTCCGTTGCTTTCAGAATTGTTCTTTTGGGGCAAAGACGGGAGGGGGGCGAGTTACCCCTTCTCTGCCAAGTTGGTTAAATGCCCATAACCTTGTGTGTTGTGTTCTATTGACTTGCAGTGTATTTCAGGCACTAAAGAGGTTAAACAGAAATTGGGAGTAGGGAGTATCTCCTTGGTATTTGTTGCAAAGAAATAACACTCTTTGTGTAGTAAAACTGAACCCACACAAAGCAATCATTCTCCTCCCTCCCACATCTCTATCAGGAATAATCCAGGGAGGGGTGTAATTTATTTGCTCCATTGGGGCTAAGAGTATCTAATGAATAAATAGAAACATGTGTGTCTGGATGACGGAGCAGCGATAAGGCAGAGAATTGGATTTATAGGGAGGGAATATCAAGGCAAGACCAAGACATAACAAGGCAGTGGGGTGTATAAGATCGGGTATAATAAAAAGGTGTAAAGTAACTATAGGAGTATAGGAAGAGTATTAAAGGCACTCTTTAGTCCCAAACTTTCAATTGTGCATTTTCTACATTGCATAAGGTTTTCTTCATGGAAATTAAATGATATTAATATAAGAAAATGTATTTTACGTCAACAGAAATAAATAAAAACAATGTGGATGATATGCTTTAGACTTGTGAACTGAAAGACATTGAGAGAAAAAGTGTAAAGAGGGATTTGTGGAAAGCCTTTTATATTTCTTTTCCTCTCAAGATTTATACCGAAAATGCATGGCCGGATTTACATCTTTGGCCTCCATAGGCACAGCAGCTTCCTCTATCTTTGTAACTCTCTAGTTCCAGGTGAATCTGTGAACTCCAGTATTTTTTTTTTTTTTATGCCAAGGAACACTTTGAGATGTAAAATGAGGTACCCTTCACAAGGGAGTGCCCCTAGGCGGATGCCTAGTTGGCTTAATGACAAACCCAGTCATGCCGAAAAGAATGTGCCCCTTAGGGAGTGATGAGGTCAGCAGGATGTTGGGGTGTATAGCAAGGATATAATAAGGCAGTGAGAACCGCAACACAATTTTAAGTGTAAAACAATACAGGGAGGAGATATCAGGATATTGGATGTATGAAGAGGATATGGAGCAACAGGAAGCTGTGTTGCACAGGGAGAGGTATTAGAAGGAAATAGAAAGGCTGCCTAACTCTGGATGATTAGGAAGAGGGTGGTGTAAAAAAATATTGGCTCCAAAAATATTACTTCCAGCTCCTAAGAGTTTTCTTAAAATATATTATATCGCTCCATCCAAGGCTATAAAAAAAGAGGCTGTCATCCAAAAAAATTTAGCAGTCTTCTAAGTTTTAGGTAATTGTTGTCCAGCCGTGTTAAGAGGTATCTTATAGTGAGGACCAGGAAGTTGGGGAGCATAGATGGATAATACAACATTCCCAGGAAGGCAGGAGGTTGTTTTTAGTGTTACTGCTGGAGAGAAATAACACCAGTACTATTGCAAATGTCTTACCTACCTGCAACTAACATAAAACCTCACCTCAAATATTTCTATAGCAACCCAACCAATCAAATCCCACTCTCACACGTTTTACTTCACCATCACACATCCCACGCTCATGTACATGTGAATGCTACTCTGCACACATGTGCATAAAATGTATTTATCATAGAAATAGTCCCTGCAGCTATCAGATAGTTTGCAAGTAGTTTCATTGCCTTCTCATATGATTTCAGCTGCCTATTTACTGCCTTGTTACACTGTCACTATACATCCTAACATCCATTCTGCCGCTCTCTCTGCCATATTATAACCATACAATATACCCCAACACCCTGCTGACTTCTTCAGTCCTTAATATTCCATTCTCACAGTTTTTTCCACCATGTCATTCTACACTACACACTCAATATCATCCCCCTGCCTCCCCCTTCTTCACTGCTTTGTTACATCCTGCCTAAACACCCTATATAATGCTGCCTCTCTCACTGCCATGGTATAATGTTTGCTAATACAGCAAGATGCACATTGTTTTCTGAGATGAACTCTCAACACATCTCAATCACCACACCACTGGCCACCTCATCACATCCCATTAATACATCACCCTTCACCAGCATATTATCAGTGATATCACATGGCCCCATCTCTTGCCTACTCACACGTTTAGATGCACTACATTCCCATTTTAGCAAAACATCTAAAATACGGACCAATTTCATCAAACCAACCCCTTAATCATCTTACTTATTTAGAAGCTCTGGCTTGCCACTTAGTACCAGTTAGAAAGGATCCTACTTTTTACTAACTCCTGCTTTATTCTATACACCCAGTGAATGCTCCCTCTAATTTTTAATGGTCTGTGAGATCAAAAAAAATGTCATGGTCTGTTGTTCAATAATTTAGTCGGGTGCTTAACATCGACTTGTATAAACAATGAATAGGTAAATACATTAATTTACGGAGTACCTAGAATTAAACTTTAATCATGCAAATACAGTAGCGCTACTATTAAAAAGAAAGTATACATGGTTTGTCGATGATGAACGCATGGCTCAAAATTCCATACTAATATTTTACTCGCCTAATTCTTAAAATGTATTCACTTGTTGTCATAAAAATTTGTTTTAAGTAATTCACAAAACAATGGTATACAAACAGTGATAGTGGTAAGAGCAGACCTATGACCTCAAAGGGTCCTCCTACCTGGAAGGCTCACTAACTATAGCCCTAAATCTGACTTATGACTCTATCAATGAATACAGTGAAAAAGAGACATCATAAATTAAAGAGTCTGTCCTTCCATAGAAAAAGGCAAAGTGATATGAATTAATATAATGAAGGATAAGGTAAACTTTATACCCCTAAATGGTATAATGGACAAATGTACTCCTTTGGACAACTGTGCCCACCAAAGTATCTTCCAATCTGAAGATAATTTAAAACAATATTTTGCGACTCCAACTGAATAAATTTGAAGGATTAGGCAAGAAAAATATTAGTATTGAATTTTGAGCCATGTGCTCATCCTGGACAAACCATATATGTTATTTGCATAAATAAAGTTTAATTTTAGGTATTCAGTAAATTCCTGTATTTACCTATTCATAATTCAGTGGGAATATAGCACTAAATATTGTCTTGCTTCCTCATAGCCTTTATGTATCTCTCAGTGGCCATCCAACATCCGACTGCTTCTGGTTACACCCTCCCTATACACCCTTCTAACCTTTAACCTGCCTAATTAGCTTTCCACTAAGCAGCAACATCCCTCTTTTAAAAACTGTGTGAACCTTCCTCGTTTTATACCATAATATATATTAACATGAAAATAAGTTCTAGATATTATTTAAGAGCATGTTATACTACAATACAGAATGTATTATTGTGTTATAAAACCTTACATTCTAAAAACTTAAACCAGGAGCTAATATATAGTGTCTTAGCCTTTCCCCATTCTTAGCTTATGATTGTCTGGAAACACAATTAACATTCCTCATAATACTTTATTATCATCATTATCATACATTAACTTTTATTGAATAATTCAAGGTACATACTGTATATGAGGTCAATTCACTGTTAACCCTTATGTGTCAGAGAGGGAACACACTGTCATTAGAGTGTAAATAAAATCCAGTGGCTACTCATATCCATTGTTTACAAGTCAGGCAGGGCTGCCCTCGCCATGGTTGTAGAAGCAGACTCAGCATTATCTGTGATACGTAGGGACTTTCTCTGTTTCTGCTGTGGCAATAGCCCTCTGGTCAGTGACCTCTTTGTTAGGAAGGCATTCGGCTGCACACGTGGCTCAGGTATCTCCATTTGATCTCTTTAGATAGAAGTCAGTTACTGCACGAGTGGAGGAGCAATAAAAGCTATAAAGTTATTTTTTATCTAATATGTGCTACTATAGAGTGCATAAGTATAGCTAGGTGCAGCTTATGGAAAAACAAAATGAAACATTACTTTTGCAAGTAATGTTAACGTTAAAGTTTTCTCTTTGTATACCTGCAATATCTTACTAGATGAAAGACTACTGTATATTTACAAGTAATGCTCATATGTTTGTTTGCTGTGCATAGGCTGTGATACACAGTATGCGGTTTAAAATAAATATATATGTTTTTTCTTAGCATTTAAACCATGTGTTTTCTTTTCAAGCAGAACTGCTTATCTTGTACTACCTGTGTCTATCAGGGGCATGGTCAGCTCTGGCTGTGTGCTGGACTAAAACAAAGTCTGACTAATGTAGGTTCTGCTTCAGACTGAGCATGCTCACTAGAGGGGGTGGGACAGCTGCAAGCATGTTACAATATAGCTGTTACCTCTGTGTAGGCAGTAAGGGCAAAGCTGAGGATATCATGAGGCAGGGTAGTTACATCAGCCAAGCCTGCTTCCATGATAGCCCAGCACACAGACAGAGCTGGCCACTTAGAAATTGTGATTATTAGTTATTGATTTTTAATCATCTGAAGACTGTAACTGATTCCATTTCAGCTTTCTTGAATATTCATTTACCATTTTATATTGTGCCAAAAATAAAAATTACTATTTAAAATAACTAAATATGTCTGCAATAGGATTCAAACCCATGACTGCCATGTCACAGGTCAGGCATTGTATAAATGAGCTGTCTACTTATATACTTTGCTGTGATGAAAATGAACAATATACAGTGGGGGGAAAAAGTATTTGATCCCCTGTTGATTTGGAGCGTTTGTCCACTGACAAAGAAATGATCAGTCTATAATTTTAATGGTACGTGTATTTTAACAGTGAGAGACAGAATAACAATCCCACCCCCTAGAAAAAAGGCATGTCAAAAAAGTTATAAATTGATTTGCCGGTAAATGAGGGAAATAAGTATTTGACCCCTTCGTCTTAGTACTTGGTGGCAAAACCCCTGTTGGCAATCACAGAGGTCAGACATTTCTTGTAGTTCGCCACCAGGTTTGCACACATCTCAGAAGGGATTTTGTCCCACTCCTCTTTGCAGATCCTCTCCAAGTCATTAAGGTTTTGAGGTTTATGTTTGGCAACTTGAACCTTCAGCTCCCTCCACAGATTTTCTATGGGATTAAGGACTGGAGACTGGCTAGGCCACTCCAGGACCTTAATGTGCTTCTTCTTGAGTCATTCCTTTGTTGCCTTGGCTGTTGTTTTTTGGGAAAATATACATACACATATAGACATATGTGTATATATGTTTGGTCTGGGCCTGCATGAGTGCTGCTGGCACTGGGGAGCAACAGTTTGCTGTGTTCAGTTCTCCTGTGCCTCAGCTCCCACTGCCTGTGCGTGTGGTCAGACTGCCCTGCAGTGCGGCTACTGCCCGGTGTGTGCTGCCTCTGAGGGGGATCGCTGCGGGAAGGGCTGTGTGAGGAGCGGGGGGCACCGGACCTGCCAGTGCACATCATGCCAGCCTGTGTGAAGGATGATGGGAAGACATACAGCAACTCCCCCATGACACTCCCTCTATCCCCCGGCTGCAATGAGCACCGTAGGCGCTCATCTCGATGCCCGCGGGACACTACAGTGGGAAACAGGTGTTCCCCTTACCTCCCCCCTGCCCCACTGATGCGCCCTCTGTCCCCCCAGCTGCAATGAGCGCTATATGAGCTCATTGCGATACCCGACTGACACTACAGCCAGGAACGGGTGTTCTCCTTACCTTCCCCCTGCCCCACTGACGCTCCCTCAGTCCCCACTTTGCCCGCCTACCTGCTCAGTCATTGGTGGTTCAGCAGACCAATGGAGTCCCACGCCTGCTGGCGCATCCTCTTTGCAGTGTAGGGACTAAAAAATGATGTCATTGATACGTCCCTATGCTGCGGGGAGGACGCAACGGCAGGGGTGGGACTCCATTGAGCAGGAAGGGGGGCAAAGAAGGGACAGAGGGGCAGGGGGCAGGTAAGGAGAACACAGAATTGGGTGGGGGGGGAGACAGGGGAGGGAGAGAGGGGTGCAAAGAGAGACAGGGGAGGGAGAGAGGGGGCAACAAGAGACTGGGGAGGGAGAGAGGGATCAAAGACAGACAGCTGATGGAGAGAGGGGGCAAAGAGAGACAGGTGACGGGGAGAGGGGGCAAAGAGAGACTGGGGAGGGAGAGAGGGGACAAAGAGAGACTGGGGAGGGAGATAGGGGGCAAAGAGAGACTGGGGAGGGAGAGAGGGGTAAAAAGAGACTGGGGAGGAGGAGACACAGGGGAGGGAGAGGGGGTGTGGGAAGACAATTTAGAAAAATCCATCATGCCGTCATTTTTGAAGGGCAAGTCGCTAGTATATATATAGATAGATAGATAGATTGTTTAGACTAAGTTATCCAGCACTCCCATAACCAAAACTCTCCAGCAACCAGAAACAAAATTAATACTGTAATTTAAATTAAAAAAAATTTTTTTAAAGGGCTCAACAAATGCCAGGAGCCAATTTGTCGTGCCACAAAATGCTTACAGGCACCTAGACTCCAGCCACTGTATGTCTCTGTAATTCAGTGTTACCTGGAAGCAGGGTTCAGCACCGCACCCTCCAGCTGAATGTACCTGTGTGTAAGGGAGGAGTGAAAGCTGCTGCTGCTAGAACAACCCTCACTGACAAATATACTTAGCAGAGCATCCTATGGGCAGCTAATCTAGGCCTCTTTTAATAGTAACTCTCAAGCAACCAGAAACTACATATATCCTGCATCTAACAATACTTATGGGTGCCGGATAACAGAGTCTACTGTATACGGCTTGCATGTTTCTATTGCTCATATATGTATATGAGCCAGTGAGTACTAATACAGCTGTAAGAGCCGTCAGGCTTTGAATATATACCACAATAGTAATTCCTTTATGCTTCAATAAAGTTTACTAGCTATAGTTACTCGCTAATCTTTTTCACCTAAAAAATTATCTTTTGTAATGTTTCCAACAGCATTATTGAGTTCTCCACAGACCCATTTAACTTTTACTGCGCACATAAAATAGTAATTTAATCATGCTGTAGGCAAGTTAAAACCAAATAAAAATCTAACTGCTCACGTAGACTGAGTGATAGTGGATCCATTTACAACCTCATGGTGATTAGTTATGGCTGGGGGACAATTTTAAATTAATTATTATAAAAAATAATCATCAATTAAAAAATACTATGAAATTGCAGCTATTATAATTTGGCCAATTTGTTTAACATTTTCTATTTATTCTGTAAATAAAAAAGTTCTCCAAACTGAGTAGAAATTGGAATTACTTGTTTTCGTGGGAGGAATCTGTGATTAGTAAAACATGTCGGGCTTAGAGCCACGAACATGTACCCAGGGAAAGTCTCGCTCTCTCTATAGTACTATCTGGCACATGGAGCTACTGGACTCGCACTTTCATTCGCTTTCACATCTCCTTCCCCTCCCACATGAGCCTCCTTTTTCCTGTAGTACATATATAAATACACACACACTTTCAATGAATGTCCAGTGTCTGTTTTACTAGGGAAATGCTAGGAATGTGCTAAGTGGCGTCCTCCCATCAACTTCATCAAGTCACCAACAGTATGCTCATTCATTGCATCATGCTGCTGTTTATTCTGAACTACATGGGTTAAAACATCACTGCCAGTGGGTTCATTTGCATAAAGACATTGAATATATATATATATATATATATATATATATATATATATATATATATACACATATATATACACTAGCACACACATACATGTATGTGTGTGTATAGGTAAATGATCAAATGTTTAAATCCCAAAAATACAGGACTTAATATGGGGTTTTCTAACACATTATCACAATTTCTTTAGAATTTTTCTTATTTTACTATAACTGGCTTAACACTCTATGGCCCTCATTCAATTGCAATTTGGCCAATTGAATAGGGCTCTAAATAAGCACATAACATATTTTTTTTTAAATAAGTTTTTAGTTAGTAAGCATCTGTCCAAAAGCAAGGTTTTCACTAACTAAAAATGTATTTAAAAAAAATATGTGCTTATATAGACCCCTATTCAATTGGCCAAATCGCAATTGAATGTGTGCCTTAAGTGAGATGTTTGTCCAACAGGAAAGATATCACCGTGGACTACAGTGCTCTGTTTTTTCATGTATATATTGATGTATATGTGTATATAGTATGTGTATATATGTTTCCTTTACTATGTTGATTTACCCCATGATGTCAGATGCTGCCTCCACTCTCTCTGCATATGCTGTTTACTTTCAAACCAAGGGTTCCATCTCATGTTAGTATTGCTTCAGACTTGAAAAAGGGAAGTTAAACCTCTCGAAAGCTCTTCAATTTAAATAAGGCATTTTTCCAATTTAAAAGGTATCACAATATACTGCAATACTCATTACACACCTAATCTATATATACATTACTTAATTACTAGATAGATAGATAATTTGATATATATATATATATATACTATTTATTTACTGTACTACTGTACGGTGGAGGGCTTCTATCGCTCTTTTGCCCACCATATTATAAATGCTTGTTGTGGTGAACTACCTACTCATAAGATCCACAACACAAGATGAGATCCCGCTCCATGCTGATGATAGCCAGTAAGCTTGAAACAGCTGTACATGGATAGGATACTCAGCCTGTGTTTAATCCAACTTTGGCTTTGCATTAAAGCTGTGTGATACAACATGCATAAGCTTAAAGGAAGCCATGTTTGATAATGTCTACGGAATGAAGAGCGAGGCATTTGTGGGCACATTTGTGTGTCCCAGCTCAACTACCCAGAATGCAGTGTAATTACTGTTTTTCTCAGAATTCTGAGCTGGAAGCAGGTTTTTTAACTTGTTTTAGACATTCAAATGTGAACACAGGTGTACTATTTATTTACTATATATATATATATATATATATATATATATATATATATATATATATATATATATATAGCCAAACCTCCCCAGCAGATCTTTCAGGTTCTTTTTGGTCCCTTATCAGCCAATGTCTCTAAACCCCCCTTCTTTGGATGCAGCATTTAAAGATATGAACACAGGATCAGCATATAAAAGAGAATCATCAACTGCTGTTATTGCTGTTGAAAGTCCAATGGATATATATTTTTATTTTTGAACTAATAACATTCCGCAATAGTTTGTGGGACATATGGGTTTTGTATAAACTGCTAATACAAACATTTTTAAATATTTATTCTGCAAGGCATCATACCATCCTAACATCCAGTTCACTAGTATAGAGCCAGGGCAGCTCTTATCTTCTCTAAGGATTTTGACACATATATCTTGTTCTATATACATATTCATCCAGTCAGAGACAGTGATATTGGATACCTCACTTTATCAAGTCTGGAGCAAAACTGACTCTATACATGGCAGTTACTGACTACATCACAGCATTCTGTCAGTTAACCCCCCATGAACCAGCCACAACTGAACATGCTATATTAACAACCTAGTACTGTATTTATGCACATAATCAATACCTAGTTATATTAATAATGGGCAGCATCTAACATCTTGAGGTAACATACATAGGGTAATCAACATAACATAAAAAAACATAACTATGAAATAACTACTGAGCCCAACCCCACCACCACATAATTAAGAGTCCAGATATTGTTAGCTCCCTCAAGTCACTATGCAGCCAGAGTGATGGCCTGTTTTAAAAATCTTAATCCATCCTGGGTGGATCACATAAGTCTAAAGGAGCTGGTGGTCAGGGGGATCGTGACTATATTTATATCCAGCTCAGAATTCCGATAAATACAGTTATTACACTGCATTCTGGGAAGCAGAGCATGCACCTGCAAATGTGTCCACAAATGCCTCACATATGCTTACTTGTGTGTGTATATATATATATATATATATATATATATATATATATATATATATATATATTGTGTGAAGATATATAGATAGATTTTTATAAGTATCATTACATAGTACCTTATGCTTCCTCTTCTGTAATTTATCATAACTTTGTGTATATAATAAGTTACACTTAGCCACATGCAAATAATTTTCCATCACAATGTCCAAATAAAATCTACAGTATGCTCATTCAAAGAACTTGAAAATGGGCAAAATGTTGCAAGATGATACAGAAAAACATGCTTTATTTATTAAAGGCTGTATCTGCTGGTGGTAGCAATTTCTACCTGGTTTGCCACCTAGGAGGGGACAGTTGCGCAAAAGAATGCAAACGTACAATGGTACGAGCAAGTGGGATGATGAAGGATAATATCAACAGGAACCTTTATCTTAAGTCTTCTCCAAAAATCACTATTTCATATAAAAATTAGTAAATAAAAGCTTCATTTACTTCCTAAAACATGCCCATTATCAAGTCTAGTTCTTCAAAAGAATTACTATAAAATAAGTAAGTCCGTTGTATTTGCAAACATGATTTGCTTTTAAGTGTGGAACTTGGAATGATAATGTCAGATTTAAAATGTCCTGTTTTTAGGGTTTTGTGGTGAGTTCATTTAGGAAATATTCTGGGAATTTCTATGGAAAGTATCTCTGAAATGTGTATTAATAGGCAGGCACACCAGGGCAATGAGGGGGGAAGAGGGATTTTAAGGTGTGTAACAATGTAGTGAGGAATATGGTGCGGGGGAACAATACATGAGGACACTGAGGTATAACTGGAGGGCTATATGAATGGACAATATATCATAGGCTTATATTAGTAATATAAATCAGGTAGTAGTGTTAATTTAAAGTAGATTTGTACAAATCCAGTCCTCGAGGGCCAGAGCCAGGACACATTTTCAGGACATTGTAGTTTGCAAGTAACGTACTCTGTACTAAACCAAGGTATCTTAAAAAGCCTGCAGGACAACAGCCCTTGAGAACTGGAGTTGGACAAGTCAGTTAACCCCAAAAATAAGTATGGGTTCTCTACAAAGAGCAATGCAACTCACTATACAGAATGTATTGTTATATCTACACACGTTTTCTTCTGTGGTGCTTAATATGTTAGTTTGAGGCACACACAGATCCCTCACACATTTTTTTTGCATGAAAACATCCCAAAACAAACATTTAAACACTTACATGTCAGCAAAATGTGTTGTAATTTCTGACAGTTGCAAATTAGGGTTAACACCCTCCAAACCCAGGCTAAATAAGAATAACATTTAAAATGATTTGTTCAGGTTAGCTGAAACGTTTGAATTCACTCTGGGTTCCTATTTGTGCTGCAAAGCAGCCTGTGATATGTAGTGTAACACTATATGTGCCATGTATTGCTGCTAACATACAGACAGGAGAAGGGATTTTTAGATCTTAATAAAAATAAAAAATAAATATGAGATGTGTTGCATACATATAGGCTGCTTTTTGCCTTAGGAGCACAGAAATGTATTAATCCATGAGACTTGTATATTCCTTTAATGCTACCCCAGGCCGATTTAGATGTCTGCAGTCCCCGGGACCAGGTTTCTACTCTTCATTTGGCCATAGTATATCCCAGTAATATAAATCACAACATTAGCAGCTATGAAAATCATGAGCATAAACACATTTTTAGAATAAATCTTACGATTAGCTGATTTTACTTGTGTCACGTGGGCTTCCATTTTATGGAATGTTGGTATGTGATGTTGGTCACGCAGTTGCGACCTTGCAAAGCGAGGTCGCAATGGTGAGGCGAGCGAGTCGAGCCAGCGCCACCGTCACACATGTGAGCCTCGGGATGAAGAGACATAGTGGAGGGGGAAAGAGACACAGGGGAGGGAGAGGGGGGGAAGAGACACAGGGGAGGGGGGAGAGACACAGGGGAGGTAGTGAGGGGAAAGACACAGGGGAGGGACAGGGGGAAAGAAACACAGGGGAGGGGGGAAGAGACACAGGGGAGGGAGAGCAGGGGGAAGAGACACAGGGGAGGTGGGAAGAGACACAGGGGAAGAGGGGGGAAAGAGAAACAGGGGAGGTGAGAGGGGGAAAGAGACACAGGGGAGGGGGGAAGAGACAGGGGGAAAGTGACACAGGGGAGGGGGAAGAGACACGGGGGGAGAGGGAGGAAAGAGACACATGGGAGCTGGGGAAGAGACACAGGGTGGAGTCGGGAAAGAGACACTGGGGAGGGAGAGGGGGGAAAGAGACACAGGGGAGGGAGAGGGGGAAAGTGACACAGGGGAGGGAGAGGGGGAAAGAGACACAGGGGAAGGGGAGGAGACACAAGGGAGGGAGAGGGGGGTAAAAACACAGGGGAGGAGGAAAGGAGACACAAGCATTGCCAGCCTTAACATTTTATTCCTGTCGTTTTTGACGGGCCAGTAGCTAGTATTAGTTAGAATTTAAGGCTGTATTTATTTATTTTATACTGTGTAAACATATTTTGCACCTTTTTAACTTCTCCATACAAATATGTTATAAATCAGTCACTTTAGCTGTCCTTCAGAATGCTGTAATAATTTAATTAACTTAAACAAAAAATATTTTCCCCCTAGTTCTTGAAAAGAGTATATTATAAGTATAGGTCTCTTTAAGTGGTATGTTTATGAAAATTGCATGTATTAGGGCTGTCCCCCAAGTTTGTAGTATCCTTACATTCCAAGCCATGTATTTTTCATATACACACCCTTTATGAGACAGTTGTTGTATAGTTGTTCAGTCGTGCCTGACCCCCTGGACTGGTTGTGCTTATTCATAATGTTTTCTTGGTAAAGAGACTGGAGTGGTTTGCCAGTTCCTTCTCCAATGAACCAAAATTTGTCAGACCTCTCTGCTATGTCCTGTCCATCTTGGGTGACCCTACATGGTATAGCTCACAGCTTCATTGATCCACACAAGTCCCTTCCCTACGACAAGGTAGCGATCCAGAAGGGAAAAGAGGCAATAATGTCATCCTATTTAAGTACAACAATAGCTTGTAATATAGGGTCTTACAACCAATATGTCACTAATATGGTGAGCTTCAGTCCTAAACGTGATTATTTTCATGTCTGCCATATTGGTGAGGGATATAGATAGATGAACGTTTATGGTGATGATCTTGTTATGCCATTATCACATATCTATTGTTTCTTTTCTGTAGGAGCCTTCTTCATCCCATACCTCATCTTCCTCTTCACCTGTGGGATCCCAGTCTTCTTCCTGGAGACAGCTCTGGGTCAGTACACCAGCCAAGGGGGTGTCACAGCCTGGAGGAAAATCTGCCCCCTGTTTGAAGGTTAGTGTAATTTGTCTATAATAAAGGCAGAGCATAAAAAAACTATTAATCAAACACTACATTACTGGATACTTTACTTTTTGTTCATCAGTTTACTGGTCTTTCTGTCATTGCTTTATCCTCAATTAATTTTGGTTACCTGGCAGATAGCTCCATCTAGTGGACATGTCTAATTATACAGCTTCATAAAACAGGAAAATGTGCATGTGATATTATTAATATTACTAGCGAATTGCCCATCAAAAAATGACGGGCATAAAATTGTAAGCCAAGCAATGCTGTTTGCCACAGAATGTGAGGCTTTTGCTTCTCTGATCACCTTCGGCGCTCATCATGTGGCACACATTGCGAACCTTTCCTTCTGCCTACTGTACGGGCCGCTCATTGCAGGGCTCATTAACCTGCAAGTTCTGTGCTTGGGAATGCCATGTGTCTCTTTCCAGTATCTCCCCCCTGTCCCTTCCCTGTGTGTTTCTCCTCTGTGTGTCTGCCGAATGTTTGCGTGGCGCATGCTGACTGCCGTTTGTTTTATTTTCAAAGTCCCGCTTGCCTGGCGTTGTTGGTGTAAGTGTTAGTGTCTTTGCCGCCGCGGTTCGGCCATTAAATTCGTATTTTTCCGAAGTCGTATTTTGTTGGTGTAAGTGCTACTGTCTTTGCTGTTGTGTGTTTTCTAAGTCCCGCGTGTCTGGCTTTGTTCAGCCTCGTTTTCATCCAGTTTCAGAAATGTTTATGTTTTTCGTCCGCCATTTTTTCCTTGCTTAGCCGATTTTTTAGTGACGAAACACGTCAAATGAGGCTCAAAATCGCTTGCAACCTCACTCCCATGCTTCCTGGCTCTCGCCCTGTGCTGTGTGTGAATGTGTTTTTCATTTGTTTTTAATTTATTTTTCGTGTTTTTCGTGTTTTTTCGTGTTTTTCGTGTTTTTCGATTTCCGCAGGTCGGCCATTAAATTCGTATTTTTCTGAGGTTGTATTTTCTTCCCCAAACTCGCATGTGTGATGGGGCCGCTCACTGCAGCCTGTGCTGCGCGGCTGCTTAATTGCTCATATCAGCCTACGTCCTGCGTGCTTCAATGCCTCAACTGCTCGCTTCGCGAGGCTCACAGGGCAATGAGTGCCTTTGGCGCTCATTGCCTAAGTCCTGCAAGCTCGGAAGGCTTAAATGCCTCAACGGCTCGAGTCGCTTCATGAGGGACGCAAGCGTGACGACAAATTGCAGTTTGACAACTATTATATGTGATTATTGTTTATTTGCAACACGTCAACATATTCCGTAGCACTATACATGGGTAAGTTTGAGGCAAAAACAATAGCAATATTAACTTGTTGCAAAGGATGGAGGGCCCGGTCTTTGAGCTTAGAATCCAGTGTCCAAAGTGCTTTCCCCAAAGCACCATACAAGATTGAAAACTCACAAACTTACAATCTAAAGGTTAGTTACATAGGAGCCTATACTATATAATGTGCCTGTGTTTCAATTTACTTTTATGTACTTTATTTTATTAAGTAATGTTTAAAAGCTCTGTTTTTACTGCCTAAAATCAAACAAATGAAACGGCTTGGGTCTGCCCTCTGCAGCTCACAAAGACTCTGGTTATTATGAAAAATAGAAATGCAAGTACTGCAATCAGTGACCACCTCTCAGCAACATGATAGGCTAGGCAATTACACTCAACAATCAGCACTACAAAGTTGGTGTCTGCATACGCTGCAAAGGGCAGACCCATACAGGAACTATTTGTTTGATTTTAGACAGTAAAAACAGAGCTTATAAGCACTTCTTATTAAAAAAAAAAAGCTAATATATATATATATATATATATATATATATATATATATATATATACAGGTATATTTGATACCTAGTAAAACCCAGGAACCTCCTATATACCTACTGTAATAGTGCAGCTAAGTAGTAAAGATCACAATTTACTGTGATTTAAAAAATGATCTCCACATGCCCCATTGCTGCATAGTGAAGGACAATAAAATAAATTACACTTGGTCAATCTGTTTGTAAAAGATGGGCGCAACTACAGTCTAAAGATGACATTCTAACACAAAACAAAAGAAAAAAAGCCAAAAGTGAAAGATTCAATTTAATTATCCATAGAGTTGCAGTTTAAACTTATTTACTATTGTCCTCTGACCATAAAGATTTATGGACATCTGGACACGAGAACTATATTATGTTCTATTATGTCCGCTATGTTCAGAGAACTATAGTAAATTTGACTGAAGATGATCAGAAACCAGCTATTTCACCAAATGTGTTTTAAAAAAACATAAGCTTTTTTATTACAGTTTTTTATACTGATATCTACTTTAGGATCTTTCCTGTTTCATCCCCATCAGTAGTGGCGTGCAGCGGCCAGTAGCTGGTGCGGTTGTGGTGCTCCGAGACTTTGTTCTTAGAGTGAGGGCTAGGATTAGGGGTAAGGGTTAGAGTTTAGGGTTATGGTTAGGGTTCAGGGTCAGGGTGGTGCCAGATGATAAGCTTTACATGGCAAAATGCATGCCACTGCTGTATGTAAAGCTTATCATTTGCCACTATCCTGACCCTGAACCATAACCCTAAGTTTAACCCTAACAACAAATTGAACAAAGTCTCGGCGTGCCACCGTTGCACTGCTTAGTAGCCACTGCTGGACTAAACAGAAAAGGTCCCTACTTTAAACTCACAAGAGCTGGATCTTTATAGTTGCTCATTGAAATACCTTATCAAAATGAATTATTACTACAATATAATAGTATATACAGTGGATATAAAAAGTCTACACACCCCTGTTAAAATGTCAGGTTTCTGTGCTGTAAAAAAATGAGACAAAGATAAATCATTTCAGAACATTTTCCACCTTTAATGTGACCTATAAACTGTACAACTCAATTGAAAAACAAACTGAAATCTTTTAGGTGGAGGGAAGAAAAAAAGAAAAGAAAAATAATGTGGTTGCATAAGTCTGCACACCCTCCTATAACTGGGGATGTAGCTGTGTTCTGAATTAACCTATCACATTCCAAATCGTGTTAAATAGGAGTCAGCATACACCTGCCATCATTTAAAGTGCCTCTGATTAACCCCAAATAAAGTTCAGCTGCTCTATTTGGTCTTTCCTGAAACTTTCTTAGTCGCATCCCACAGCAAAAGCCATGGTCCACAGAGAGCTTCCAAAGTATCAGAGGGATCTCATTGTTAAAAGGTATCAGTCAGGAGAAGGGTACAAAAGAATTTCCAAGGCATTCGATATACCATGGAACACAGTGAAGACAGTCATCACCAAATGGAGAAAATATGGCACAACAGTGACATTACCAAGAACTGGAGCTCCCTCCAAAATTGATGAAAAGACGAGAAGAAAACTGGTCTGGGAGGCTACCAAGAGGCCTACAGCAACATTAAAGGAGCTGCAGGAATATCTGGCAAGTACTGGCTGTGTGGTACATGTGACAACAATCTCCCGTATTCTTCATATGTCTGGGCTATGGGGTAGAGTGGCAAGACTAAAGCCTTTTCTTACGAAGAAAAACCAAAAAAAAATCCAAGCCAGGCTACATTTTGCAAAAACACATCTGAAGTCTCCCAAAAGCATGTGGGAAAAGGTGTTATGGTCTGATGACACTAAGGTTGAACTTTTTGGCCATAATTCCAAAAGATATGTTTGGCGCAAAAACAACACTGCACATAACCAAAAGAACACCATACCCACAGTGAAGCATGGTGGTGGCAGCATCATGCTTTGGGGCTGTTTTTCTTCAGCTGGAACTGGGGCCTTAGTTAAGATAGAGGGAATTATGAAAAGTTCCAAATACCAGTCAATGTTGGCACAAAACCTTCAGGCTTCTGCTAGAAAGCTGAACATGAAGAGGAACTTCATCTTTCAGCATGACAACGACCCAAAGCATACATCCAAATCAACAAAGGAATGGCTTCACCAGAAGAAGATTAAAGTTTTGGAATGGCCCAGCCAGAGCCCAGACCTGAATCCGATTGAAAATCTGTGGGGTGATCTGAAGAGGGCTGTGCACAGGAGATGCCCTCGCAATCTGACAGATTTGGAGTGTTTTTGCAGAGAAGAGTGGGCAAATCTTGCCAAGTCAAAATGTGCCATGCTGATAGACTCATACCCAAAAAGACTGAGTGCTGTAATAAAATCAAAAGGTGCTTCAACAAAGTATTAGTTTAAGGGTGTGCATACTTATGCAACCATATTATTTTATTTTTATATTTTTTCTTCCCTCTACCTTAAAGATTTCAGTTTGTTTTTCAATTGAGTTGTACAGTTTATAGGTCACATTAAAGGTGGGAAAAGTTCTGAAATGTATGTGTAGACTTTTTATATCCACTGTATATAGTGTGGGTACATTTGCATGTCCATGCTCAGTTTCCCACAGTGCAGTGTAATAACTTTATGTCTCAGAATTGTGAGCAGGAAACAACTTTTTTAACTTGTTTTAGACATTCAAACGTGAACACAAATGTACTATATATATATATATATATATATATATATATATATATATATATATATATGTGTATATATATATATATTAAATAAATAGTGCATCTGTGTTCAAATTTAAATGTCTAAAACCAGTTAAAAAAACCTGTTTCCAGCTCAGAATTCCGAGAAAAACAGTTACTACATATAAACATAATAAAACACTGTTTTTGTTGCCCTCCTGTAGGTATTGGATACGCCTCACAAGTGATAGAAGGCTACCTAAATATCTATTACATCGTTATCTTGGCCTGGGCTTTATTTTACCTCTTCAGTTCCTTCACAGCTGAACTGCCCTGGGCCACCTGCAACCACACCTGGAACACAGGTACGTGAGACCGCCAGGAAAATAATATGTGTTCGAGATGCACAGTATAGAGAGTGCTTGGTCATTTTCTATCATGCCACTTTGTGAGGACTGCCCAGTGTCTAGGCATTTGTTAGAGGACCAGTAAAGAGTCATATCTAACATACACTCTTTTGAACACTTTTATGTGATAATATGCTAAATGTGTTTAGAGAGTTTAAAATAAGTAATTACAATCTTTCATTTGGAACTATTGTATTCAGTTTTGTTCAACTTTGGCTGAAGGATAGGCATCAGAGAGTCAGAGAAAATAATGTAAAAGGTAAATCACTCAATACACGCTAGCTCCTCCCTGTACCAGTTCACCTTTACAATAAGAATCCCATTTTGGCTTCTCAGCCAATCACTGAGGATTATGCAAAAAATATCCTGAGAAGTGACCAGCGTGTGGGCTGGAGACCAGTATATGATCTTATTATCAGAGAACTGACAGGGGATAGGGCTGGATGTATTTAGTGCTTCCATGTGGGGCTGCTTCACAATACATTTTATCTATTTTAAAAGATTACATTAAATAACTTTTTTTGTTAATATGAATGAAATTTAAAAAAATAGTTTTTCCTTGTCATTTTAAGCCAGCATTTTTTTTACTATTTAATTTATCAGACTTTGTGTGCGCTGATTCCTGTTAATACTCAGATGAAATAATCAACAAATACTACTTGTTTTTTTATATCAGAGAATTGCATTGATGTCGTCACAAGGTCGGAGAACTGGACCGTCCCTGATAATGCTACATCCCCTGTTGTGGAGTTCTGGGAGTGAGTGAGCTCTGTACATACATGTGTCTATATTACATATTGTCTCATATAAAGCACCCCAAAGTAGCATAATCAACATTTTATTCCTAACCCATGCACTGTTTCTAATCCTTTAACCAAATTAAATGGGTTGAGACATCTCCAAAGTGAATATAATGGCCATGGGTGTAGGAACTGGAGGGGATGAGGGGGACAAATCCCCCCCAGATTTCTCATTGTGTGTATGTATGGGTATAGTTTTCTATGTATCAAATGAGTTATACCCCCCCCCCCCTCCAGAATTATTTTGGCTCCTACACCCCTGATAATGGCTTTATGAAGTGCAACCACTACCAGACTGCACAACCATTTGGGTTCTGTGTAGATATCATTAATTACACTTAACCTTCTGGAAAGAGACAAATCTGCACAGAGAACAATAAGAAAGTTACTGCAAGCACCAATGGTGGACAAAAGCAACATTTCCAAGACTTCAGATCACTATATTTTTAGGAAACAATGTAATGTTTAAAAGATGCTCTTTAAATCCACGGTAGTTATATCTTAGTGCACAAGACTCGTATATACTGTACATGTAACTCCTTATTTTTATAATGTACAGTACATATAAAGCACTAATATATTATGCAGTTTTATATAGATGGGTAAATACCTGGCTTAGGGAAAGAAACATAATATAAGTATACATGGTACAGAACGAGTTAAGTGTACTGCTTTTGTGAGCATTTACAATCTAGCAAATCGGAATAAATTGCTCTAAAAAATAATCATTATGGCGCCAACTGGTCATGAGCACCCTCAAGGGAAGGCAGCGCTAATCATGGAGTGCGAAAAACAGACATTTTATCAAATTGAATGTAGGATAGTGTCCTATTTTAAAAAAATATATATATATTTATAGCTGATGTTTTTACTACTGCCCGCTGCTATTCATTCCTTAATTTTCCTGCCTTTGGAAACCCTTTTTGTAAAAATAATTTCTGCTGCAAAGGGTGTTTTTAGTTCAGTGTTTAGTTCACACCGCGGTGTAATTTACATTGTTCAGCTCATATTAAATAGTGTATAACTCATCGACTCATCTACATGTTCTGCAGCACTATAGTAAGTTTATGTTAAAATAATAACAATTCCCACTGTAATATACACAATTTTTGGTGGATTTGGGCTCTTTACAAAATAAAGTAGAGTAGGTTCTGTACTATGGTGTTTTCTCTATGAAAGTAGATTAGTTTGAAGTGTATATCACTCTACATATGTGTTGTGTGGTGTATATTGACAAAATGCATATTCAACAGAAATATAAAGAGAAGCCATATATATGTACATAGTACTTACTACACATATGTACATTAACACACAAACATACTGTAGCATACATAACACATTCTGTGGGCTATTCACTAATGTCCACCCTTGGTAGTTTTCAATCTTTCTTTACAGGATTAAAAATTGATACCCATAGTTAATGGATAAACTATTCTTATTAAGGATATGAACGCTTTTATCTGCTTCACTAGGAACCGGGCCCTGGGTCTGACGGATGGGATTGAGAATCTGGGTACTGTCCGCTGGGAGTTGGCTCTGTGTTTGCTGCTGGCCTGGATTATCTGTTACTTCTGTATCTGGAAAGGGGTCAAATCCACAGGAAAGGTGAGTGTAAATATCCGAAATTCAGCATGTAGATCATAACCTACTGTAAGACACCTGGAGATCATGAAGAGGTTGCAATCACTTAACAATACGCCAATCTTGGGTAGTATCTGAAAAAAAACAGCGCCCTTCCCACAGGATCACCTAATCACTAATATAGTTGTTGTACTGCGAGTTTGTGTGTAACGCTCGCAAAATTGCTAGTTGCGCATGTACTCTGCTCATTACGAGGCTCGCATTGCATGGCAAAGGAAGAGAGAGGGAGGGAGAGAGAAGGAGAGGGAGGGAGAGAGAAGGAGAGGGAGGGAGAGAGAAGGAGAGGGAGGGGTAGAGAGAGGAGAGAGAAGGAAGGAGGGGAGAGAGATTGAGAAGGAGAGGGTGGGAGAGAAGGAGAGGGAGGGAGAGAGAAGGAGAGGGAGGGAGAGAGAAGGAAGGAGGGGGAGAGAGATTGAGAAGGAGAGGGTGGGAGAGAGAAGGAGAAAGAGAGGGAGAGAGAAGGTGAGAGAGAGGGACGTAGGGAGAGAGAAGGAATGAGGGAGGGAAAAAAGAGAATTGCGAGTTGCACATGCGCACTGTGCATTGTGAGCCTTGTATTGGGTGGTGAAGAGAGAGGGAGGGAGGGAAAAAGACAGGGAGGAAGAGAATGAGAGGGAGGGAGAAAGAAGGAGAGCGAGAGAAGGAGAGGGAGAGCGATAGAAGGAGAGGGAGGGAGAGAGAAGGAGGGAAGGAGAGAGGAGGAGGGAGAGAGAGTGAGAAGGAAAGGGAGGGAGAGAGACAGAGTGAGAAGGAGAGGGAGAGAGAAGGAGAGGGAGAGAGAGGAAAGGAGGGGTAGAGCGAGAGAGAGAGAGAGAGAAGGACAGAGGGATAAAGAAGGAGGGAGAGAGAGAGAGAAGGAGAGAGAAGGAAAGAGGGGGAAAGAGAGTGAGGAGAGGGAGGTAGAGAGAAGGAGAAGGAGAGATAGAGACAAGGTGAGAGAAAGGGATGGAATGAGAGAGAAGGAGTGAGGGAGGGAGAGAAAAAGAGAATTGCAAGTTGCACATGAGCACTGTGCATTGCGAGCCTTGCATTGCGTGGTGAAGAGAGAGGGAGGAAGAGAAAAGTAGAGGGAGGAAGAGAAGGAGAGGGAGGGAGAGAGATGCATAGGGAGAGAGAAGGAGAGGGAGAGTGAGAGAAGGAGAGGGAGGGAGAGAGAAGGAGAGGGAGAGCGAGAGGAGAGGGAGGGTGATAGAAGGAGAGGGAGAGAAAAGTAGAGGGAGAGAAGAAGGGAAGGAGAGAGAAGGAAGGAGGGGGAGAGAGAGTGAGAAGGAAAGGGAGGGAAAGAGTGAGAAGGAGAGGGAGAGAGATGGAAGGATGGGAGAGAGAGAGAAGGACAGAGGAAGAAAGAAGGAGAGGGAGAAAGAGGGAAGGATGGGAGCGAGAGAGAAGGACAGAGGGAGAGAGAAAGAGAGATGGGAGAAAGAGATAGAAGGAGGGATGGAGATAGAGAGGTGAGGGTGCACAGAGAGAGGGAGAGGGCACAGAGAGAGAGAGAGAGAGAGGACGCACAAAGAGAGAGACAGGGTAAACTGAGAGAGGGCGCACATAGAGACAGAACACACAGTATTTAATACAATATTATACCATCATTTTTGACTGACTAGTAATTCATAATCTTTATAGTCACATAAGTTATACAATATATGTCCTTTGATAATCCTTGAGGTTACTCCAGTAACTTATTATCCATAGTGTTAAAAGTTTATGCCGTATAAGATTTTCAGTGAATTCTTGCAAGAATAATAAATGTACAGTACCTACTCAAACTTTATCTTCACCTGTGATGTAGGAAGATAAATCTTTCTTGAATCCTCTTGATAATTTCTCTTCTTCTTCTGGGGTTAAGCATACATCAGAATCACTACTCTTTAAGGGGTAGGTCACCTCTTAATCCTGTGGCCAACGTGGACTTGGAATATTACCATGAAAAAATAAAAATAAAAAACAGAAAAGAGCAGAAATCCTCCAATAGTGTAGTATTTATTTTAACATTAAATTGAATAATAAAAATGAATGCACTCACATGCTATGCCATGATACAATCAGTTTGTATTTGTATTTTAATTTATTTTATAGTAAAATGATTATTGCTTATTATATTTTGTACTAGCGAATTGCCCGTCAAAAAATGACGGCAATGTAATTGTAAGTGAGCTAATGCTGTTTGGTGTATAATAATGAAATAAATAATACATTAATAAATGAATATACTTGACCTATTTTGAAGCATTGTGTTGAAGAGCTGTCAATGTGTTTTGATGTTGCTGCAGCATTAGTGGTGTGGAGCTGCTGTGTAAGCATGCTGAATGTGTGCAGTGTAATAGTGTGCGTGCGCGAGACAAATCCGTTAGCGTAGTGGTGTACTTCCGCATTGGCGTAATATGGCGAGTTATCTGTGGTATGCGTCTTCGCGGATTATCCGTAGGTGCTTCGTGGTGTTTTGCGAGTTTCTTGTGGTGTTTTGCGAGTGTGTTGTGTTGTTTTGCGTGTTGAGAGTGCTGTAGCCTCGTTTTCGTTTTGTTCGTCGGCCATTTTTTCTCTCGTTTAGCGATTTTATTAGTGTCTAAAGTGTTTTATTTTTATTGAAATGAAGATGTAACTTGCTTTTTTGAGGTGCTGGATGGTTCCTCTTGCTGTAGGTAAGCTTTTTATGTGTGTGTTGTGTGTTTGTACAGGGAGTGCAGAATTATTAGGCAAATGAGTATTTTGACCACATCATCCTCTTTATGCATGTTGTCTTACTCCAAGCTGTATAGGCTCGAAAGCCTACTACCAATTAAGCATATTAGGTGATGTGCATCTCTGTAATGAGAAGGGGTGTGGTCTAATGACATCAACACCCTATATCAGGTGTGCATAATTATTAGGCAACTTCCTTTCCTTTGGCAAAATGGGTCAAAAGAAGGACTTGACAGGCTCAGAAAAGTCAAAAATAGTGAGATATCTTGCAGAGGGATGCAGCACTCTTAAAATGGCAAAGCTTCTGAAGCGTGATCATCGAACAATCAAGCGTTTCATTCAAAATAGTCAACAGGGTCGCAAGAAGCGTGTGGAAAAACCAAGGCGCAAAATAACTGCCCATGAACTGAGAAAAGTCAAGCGTGCAGCTGCCACAATGCCACTTGCCACCAGTTTGGCCATATTTCAGAGCTGCAACATCACTGGAGTGCCCAAAAGCACAAGGTGTGCAATACTCAGAGACATGGCCAAGGTAAGAAAGGCTGAAAGACGACCACCACTGAACAAGACACACAAGCTGAAACGTCAAGACTGGGCCAAGAAATATCTCAAGACTGATTTTTCTAAGGTTTTATGGACTGATGAAATGAGAGTGAGTCTTGATGGGCCAGATGGATGGGCCCGTGGCTGGATTGGTAAAGGGCAGAGAGCTCCAGTCCAACTTAGACGCCAGCAAGGTGGAGGTGGAGTACTGGTTTGGGCTGGTATCAACAAAGATGAGCTTGTGGGGCCTTTTCGGGTTGAGGATGGAGTCAAGCTCAACTCCCAGTTCTACTGCCAGTTCCTGGAAGACACCTTCTTCAAGCAGTGGTACAGGAAGAAGTCTGCATCCTTCAAGAAAAACATGATTTTCATGCAGGACAATGCTCCATCACACGCGTCCAAGTACTCCACAGCGTGGCTGGCAAGAAAGGGTATAAAAGAAGAAAATCTAATGACATGGCCTCCTTGTTCACCTGATCTGAACCCCATTGAGAACCTGTGGTCCATCATCAAATGTGAGATTTACAAGGAGGGAAAACAGTACACCTCTCTGAACAGTGTCTGGGAGGCTGTGGTTGCTGCTGCACGCAATGTTGATGGTGAACAGATCAAAACACTGACAGAATCCAGGGATGGCAGGCTTTTGAGTGTCCTTGCAAAGAAAGGTGGCTATATTGGTCACTGATTTGTTTTTGTTTTGTTTTTGAATGTCAGAAATGTATATTTGTGAATGTTGAGATGTTATATTGGTTTCACTGGTAAAAATAAATAATTGAAATGGGTATATATTTGTTTTTTGTTAAGTTGCCTAATAATTATGCACAGTAACAGTCACCTGCACACACAGATATCCCCCTAAAATAGCTAAAACTAAAAACAAACTAAAAACTACTTCCAAAAATATTCAGCTTTGATATTAATGAGTTTTTTGGGTTCATTGAGAACATGGTTGCTGTTCAATAATAAAATTAATCCTCAAAAATACAACGTGCCTAATAATTCTGCACACCCTGTATGTTGGCGTGTTGCGTCCGATTTTGGCGAGGTCGTAATGTGTGCTAACGTGTCTCGTATGGTGTTTGCGTGTGTAGCCTCGTTTTCGTTTTGCTCGGCGGCCATTTTTTCTGTCGCTTATGACATTTTTTTGTGTGTAAACTCTTTTATTTTGAGTGAAATGAAGGTGTAAGTTGTTTTTTTAAGGTCCTGGATGCTCCCTGTTGCTGTAGGTAAGTTTTTTATGTATGTGCTGTGTGTATGTATTGTGTTTTGAATTTTGTAATGTTCGCGAGTTGCGTCCGAGTGTTGCGAGGTCGTAATGTGTGTTAATGTGTGTCGTATGTTGTTTGCGTTGCAAATAAAAGTTTGCGAGGGTCGTAATTGGTGTGTCGTGTTGTTTGCGTTGCGACGTAAAGTTTGCGAGGGTCGCAGTTGCTGTTATGGAGAGCCCGCAAGCGTTAGCAACAACTCGCATGCTCACAACTATATATGTGATACTGATTGTTACTGTAAAGTTTCTATACATGTTGTATGATTGAAACTATGTGTGGTTTTGTACAAGCTTAGGGATGTCCATCTTCATATAGTCACAATATGGGAATTCTCTTTGGGAGACACATATGCACTGTATTAAATAATGAAGTTACAAATGAGCGTTAACCTTAAAGGACGAAAATATTCTTGGTAAGCACAAAGTCAATAAAAATTTGAATCTCCATTTTTATTCATAATAATTTCCTTTAAAAAAAAATACAATCTTTTTATTGCAATGTGTGTATCATAACTATCTTACATTTTTTAGAGGGGAACTCACCACATTGTAAATGATATGGGATGAATTTGGGCATATAAGTATGGGGAAACACTGGGCTTTGCATGCTTCTAGTGGAGTGGATGTAGAGCATGATAAATGTGTTAGATGATGGAGTTTATTCATTCATGGTACTAAGATTGCTTTATGGAAAATTGCAGTACAAGCAAACAAACAGTGGATCAGTCGTTGGACTAACATCAAGAGCAATGGACAGAACATCTGAGTTTTGGGTTATTGTATTCATGTCTTCTCTATACCTCGTATTGAAATTGGCATTTACAGTGCTACGGATAGGACTTTACCCCCCTTGCGGGTCCTCTCTAGTACCTATAGGCTTTTTGGCTCCATTTGTGGGTTACGGGTTTGAACGCCAGTGGATTCGTAGCAATTTAATAGCGATTTGAGAACGTAACTTTTACGGACCTGACACATCAAAGGCTTTGCGGCAACATAGTTCCGATTTCGACAGCCCGTAGGGTTTTTCCGCCTGTAACACGCAGCTCGTTTGCAGGTAGCTGTAAGAGGCCAATTTATTAGACGTAAGTCTAGCGGGCTCCGTTACGGGCTACATGTTTTCACGTTAGGGGAATTTAATAGGGCTGTATTTGAGGATCTCTGTGCTTACCTTTTTTTTTATTTACAAATCCTGGTCCTAAAAGGGATTGTAGATAAACAGATACTTATAGAAAGTATTTTCTGAGACAAAAAAAATAATGATATACCAGTTGCGTGGGGGAGAAAATGTATTGGGTGCTTTAGAGAATAGATTGGAGACCACAGGGAGCCTTCTGAGAACTGAATGCTGCCAATGATCCTCACTTTGCACTTCAATACCACAAAGTAGATCATGGATAGTCAATTCGGTTTTTTTTTACATCATGTTCTGGAAACCATATTTATTTTGTAGATACATGCACAAGTATTTTAATATAATAGAATTCAGAAATGCAAGAAGGAATATTGTTTAGTGAAGGAAATCAAGAGAAAACCTAGATGATATCAAACAGAAATGTACTTGCCAAAGCCTGAACATTCATGACCTCGCAGAACCTTACACTTCAGAATTTTACACAAGGAATCTCAGCTTGACAAATCTTACAATGTCTTAGTTATAAAAATTTAAGGATCAGTGTTCTACAGGTCATGTAAGTTGCAGATCTCTTTGAGTAATGAGAAATTGATCTCCTATAGTAACCCATATGATAATAACTCCCTCCTGTTCTCTTGTAAATACTTATTAGTTACCAATATCCTTCTACTTTGTTTGCACCAGGTGGTATATTTCACAGCTACCTTCCCCTATGTGATGCTCATTATTCTGCTTGTCCGTGGGGTCACCCTACCTGGAGCATACAATGGTATAATGTATTACTTGAAGCCAGACATGAATCGACTCCAGGATCCACAGGTAAGCGAAAGAAGAGGACATTGACCTATCTGTTCTACATATTGTAGCTTATTATTAGAGATTATCCCTAACAATGTGATTATTGCTAGTGGGATGTCATCTGATGTCTGCTCCATCATTACAAGAGAAGAGTATGATTGTGCTCCCCATCACATGCCATTAAAGCTGACTATGGTTTATGTTCATGGTGTCTCTGCTGCAGGTCTGGATGGACGCCGGCACTCAGATCTTCTTCTCATATGCCATCTGTCAAGGCTGTCTTACTGCACTAGGGAGTTATAACAAGTACAACAACAACTGCTACAGGTACTGGTCTTCGTGCTTTTAGTCTCCCAAGATTGTTTTAGTAACTAGTTAGAGCAGCTGAAAATATTGGGAATTATAAGAAAACATTGAATGTTTTCTGCTAATTATCTCTATTTGCTGCATGGTGAGTTGCTAGTTATCATGTCCTACCTCCTGCTACTTAATTTACAGAATCATGTAGAAAACTGACGCCCAATAAGAATATGGGCACAGAGATATCATTCATTTAGCCATCATAAACAAGTAGGTCATACATGGAATCTGATCATATTATTGAATGGTCTTGAAGGACTGTGTCCTATTATGGAAGAGTTTGAAGGTCTGGCAGGAATTTGAATGAAATTTAATTGAAGGTCTGGTATGACTGTGACAAGTAATGACCTTACGGGGGAGGATCTGGCAGGGATGTGATGAGTATTATGAAAGGTCTGACTGTCCGGATTCTGAAAATCAAGTGACGGCACATGTTGACCGTCATACGTCGTACACTGGGACATGATAACGTTTGTATTATCTGTTTATTTACTTTTATCTCTTCTGCTTGCCAAATTTAAACAAAAATAGTATTTGAACCTTTTTACGACTTGCTCTTAACAAAGCTTTTTTTGAGAAATCCAGAACATGGTTCATTCTTTTTTCCACTTTTTCTAAATGTATGGTCAGCATCTTTTAATGGACGTTACCAGTAAATACTTAGCATTAGAGTTTTGGACGTAACACTAAAGAAAAGTAAGAACAGATTAATAATCGATTTATTGGCAAAGAAAAAAGAGAAGAATGTTTTTTTTTAGATCAGTTAATTGCCACATTTCATGTGGTGATTCGGGTGGTGACGGTTAGATAAACTATTTCAGAATAAGAACAGTGTGAGTGCAAAACAAAAGAAAAGGCAATGAAACGTGCTGTCACCATGGGCGTAGGAACTGGGGGGGACGAGGGGGACGTATCCCTCCCAGATTTTTTGATGTATGTGTAGAGAAGCTGTTGTGCATTTGTGTATACAATGATCTGTATCCCCCTCAGAATAATTTCTGTTGTTACACCCATGGCTGCCACTCCAATAAAAAGTTGGTTTCATCTTAAAAATAACTGAATATACACTATACTAGCTATTTTTCTCTACAGTAAATGATATTATAACCCCCTTTGCAGTTTTACCAATATAACTGTTTACCTACTTTGAATGCTGCAGTTTGCGTGAGGAAAGCTTGCACTAAAAAGTAAAACAAGATTTCAAAGAGTATTTTTTTTTTGAACAAAAGGATATAAAAAACCATTTAGTAAGTATTTATCCAAGTATTCGTTTGCAGAAATAATGTTTTAAGAAATGTATAGGGGTACATTAGATGGTAAATAGTACCGATATAGTGTAAAAATGACACAAAAAAGGAAGACTAGAGTAAAAGACACTATTTAAATATAAGTACTAACATCCCTTTAAAAATGGCATCAATAATATATGGAGGTTGGTACACATTGGAAATCATGACCCAGTCACTAATGAGTTAAAGAGTAACTTTTATTTATACCAAATTAAGACAAATAGTTAATACATGTCGATTAAAAAAGTGATCAAAACAAAATGTCCCTGGATACACAATTACTGTAAATTATCAAGCTAAGAGGATTTTAAGGCATAACAGTCCTAAGTGTATTTTATGTAATCTGTGCTGATCTTGATGTCCGTTCTGATCAGATTCTAATTCCATCTTCCCCTTTAAGACATTTGTATAATCTTTTGACTTTTTATCTCTTCCAGAGACTGCATTTGCCTCTGCTTTTTGAACAGTATCACCAGCTTTGTAGCTGGATTTGCCATCTTCTCAGTTTTAGGGTTCATGGCTCAGGAACAAGGAGTTGATATCTCCAAAGTGGCAGAATCTGGTAAGAAGTAATGGTTGGATATTTTAGATTGTCTCATAGAATATTATAGCTAAATGGTAATGTAATGTCTTTTCCTAGGCATAGGCTTTTAAAAATAGTATGCAGTTTAAAATAATATAAAATATAACATTTCTGAGCTTTTAAGTGTCAGTTTCCGCTCAAGCAGAGCTGTGCATCTCTTCCTACCTATGTCTATCAGGTAAGAGGGGATACAACATCCTTGTGCAGCGCTGATCACAGCCAATCAGACAGCCCAGGTATAGCAACTTTGAATTTGTTACCCTGCCTTTGAAGAGCCTTGATTGCCCCAGAATGCATTGCTCCAGAGCAGCAGATTCAAACGTGCCTTGATGGTGAGCAACAATAATGACAGCATACAAAGCAGGTTTATAAATCACTCTATTTTAAAAGAAGCTATACATACTTACATACGGTAAGTAAACATGTAAAATACCATGCACCAGAACGTTGCAGTGCTGTGATCTCTCTTACCACCCTCCCACATACAACATTGCCAATACAGTCACTTACTGGTGACTGCCATATTAAAATAGAATATACTGCCTAGGGACTTTGTAATTCGCCTATTGAGAAATTTGGGATTTTATTGTATATGAAGCTGCCAAACATCATTATTTTTATTAATTATTATTAACTTTTATTTGTAACACACCAACATATTCCGTAGCACTGTACAGGGGATAGGAACAAGGAAAAATACAATATTAACAAATGCAGAAAATGGAGGGCCAAGTTTTGAGCTTTAAATCTTTGTAGAAAGTGCTTTTTCCCAAAGCACCCTACAAGATTGGAAACTTGCTACTTACAATCTAAAGGAAACGGAAGAGGCAGAAACCCATGGAAGAAAAGAAAATAAATAGTAAGCTTAGGAGGAATTGAATGTTTGCTTAGGTAGGAGGATGTGCAGAGTTAGAAAGCTTTTTACATAGTTGGAGATGGAAGGGATCTGATATAAAGTAGGTGTGAGGATGATGGCTGTAGTATGTAATATATTATCTGCCCCTAGTGGTCAGATAATATAACCTGCAAATGGGTGGCACCTTGATTCAGGAATAATATATTAATAACAGAGTTCTTGTAGTAGTTTTAGGAAAAGGATGGCTATGGCAGGGTTGTGTGGAGAGAGGATGTAGAGTGAGAGAAGAAAACATCATGGTTTTCTTCTTCATATGCACACAGATTTTCCATGAAGACCCACGTTTCATGTGTACAGAATTTTCACATATCTCTTCTTCCTTTGTACAGAACTTCCCATACCTCAAATGTTTTTTATTATTAGTCTGTACTCTAACCTACACTAACCTCACTTCTGTATAGATCTGACAATAGATTCATGTTTGTTGCAGGTCCTGGACTGGCTTTCATTGCATATCCAAAGGCTGTGACCATGATGCCCGTGTCCCCTCTCTGGTCTTGCCTCTTCTTCCTCATGCTCATCTTCTTGGGACTGGATAGTCAGGTACAGTAGATGAAGCAAGAAATAGGGGTGTTATGGAGAGAAGGAGAAGAGGGTATGTAGAAGAGAAAAGAAGAGAGGAAGACATGGGTGAACAAAATAGTCCTTCATGAAAGAGGGAGAAGGGACAACTCTAATGAGAGGAAGAGAGATGAAATATTAAGAAAAAATAAATATTTCAAGGAGCTGAATCACAGATGAGAAGTAGACCGTTTATTACGTAATTGTATTAACTTCGAGTTAATGGGATACGGAAAGCAAAGTAGGAGATACAATAGAAATATTATTGTAAGTGCAGTGGAGCACATGTACAGTATAAAGGAGGTCCATACGCATCAACATTATTATTGTTGATCTTTATTTATAAAGCTCCAGCATTTTCTATAACACAATTTACAAGGTAGAATAAAGTACAATTAGCAAATTACAAGTGCAGGTACAATATAATACAAATGTGATACAAATGAGTCAGCCTGGTGCAACAAAATTGAGGTCCCTACTCTAAAGAGTTTGCAATTAACATGATTTATTAAGATGTTTTTTGTTTTTTTTGTGTGAGGGATGTGATGGTGCTGGTGGTGTGGGGGGTGGGGGGGGGGGTAACAAGGGGAAGGTCAGGGAAGGTGGTCTACTGAAGGAAGGAAGGGGAAATGAAAAAAGGGTGGGTGAAGAAATATAGCTGTCCAACATATCATCATGAGTCATGCAATCTTATACCATATAAAGCGTTGAGGCACAATTACATTTAATTCAAAACTTATAACATACTAAGGTATATATTACAATAACTTCTAGTGATTTAAATGTATATTGATTGCCCGGAAGTCTAGAGGGGTATATTATAGTATGCAGATATAACATATTATAGGCGGTGCAATAAGAATAATTAAACATAGCATACAGTGGATATAAAAAGTCTACACACCCCTGTTAAAATGTCAGGTTTCTGTGCTGTAAAAAAATGAGACAAAGATAAATCATTTCAGAACTTTTTCCACCTTTTAATGTGACCTATAAACTGTACAACTCAATTGAAAAACAAACTGGAATATTTTAGGTAGAGGGAAGAAAAAATATAAAAATAAAATAATATGGTTGCATAAGTATGCACACCCTTAAACTAATACTTTTTTGAAGCACCTTTTCATTTTATTACAGCACTCAGGGCCTCATTCTATTACCGGCCGTAAATCGGCCGTAAGGCTGCGATTCCTTGCAGGGTTCTGTTAACTCGCGATTCTATTATACGGCCCCGCAAGGATCTCCTCTTACGGCTGGCCGCATATCTTGGAACCGGCCGTAAGCTCAGAAATCTAAAAACGCAAAAATAAATTCAAGCCTGCACTGTACAGCTCTGTAAATGCTAGGGATCATATTGGGGACATGAGGATTAAAGGTAACCCACTCTCAAGCTTGCACATCAGCCCAAACCCGAGTTCAAATTAACTGTTTATTTTCCGGCTGCAGCGTAGGCATGTCTGAGGTGCTCCAAGCACTCTGGACTTTTTACATGGATATTTTACGGATATTAAAAAAAATATATTTTACGGATTTGAGTATAGGGTAATTATGTGCTATTTTTGCTAACACCGAATATCACTTTATAGACTCTGCAAAGTGCAGGATGGCTTTATTTGGGCTATTTTATGTGCTTAATTGGTGCTAGCGGGACCTCTTTCCTGCAAGTAAGCTACGGCTCGCTTTTAGCCTTGCAGAGAGGGTTCCCGGAGCAATTGAATTGCAAATAGGAATTTCTTACGGCCGATTTCCTTGCGGCCGTTTAAGATCAAAGGATTTCCTCTGGCGCGAGCGGCCGCAAGAGATAGCAAGACACCGGCCGCAAGCCTTTCCCGGAATCCCCGGCTGGAGGGGAATAGAATAGCCGAATAGCTTGCGGCCGGTCCTTGCGGCCCCGCAACGGCTGCGGCCGCTAATAGAATGAGGCCCTCAGTCTTTTTCGGTATGGCACATTTTGACTTTGCAAGATTTGCCCACTCTTCTCTGCAAAAACACTCCAAATCTGTCAGATTGCGAGGGCATCTCCTGTGCACAGCCCTCTTCAGATCACCCCACAGATTTTCAATCGGATTCAGGTCTGGGCTCTGGCTGGGCCATTCCAAAACTTTAATCTTCTGGTGAAGCCATTCCTTTGTTGATTTGGATGTATGCTTTGTGTCGTTGTCATGCTGAAAGATGAAGTTCCTCTTCATGTTCAGCTTTCTAGCAGAAGCCTTAAGGTTTTGTGCCAATATTGACTGGTATTTGGAACTGTTCATAATTCCCTCTATCTTAACTAAGGCCCCAGTTCCAGCTGAAGAAAAACAGCCCCAAAGCATGATGCTGCCACCACCATGCTTCACTGTGGGTATGGTGTTCTTTTGGTGATGTGCAGTGTGCAAACGTATGTTTTGGAATTATGGCCAAAAAGTTCAACCTTGGTTTCATCAGACCATAACATCTTTTCCCACATGCTTTTGGGAGACTTCAGTTGTGTTTTTGCAAAATGGATGTTTTTGGATGTTTTTCTTGGTAAGAAAAGGCTTTCGTCTTGCCACTCTACCCCATAGCCCAGACATATGAAGAATACGGGAGATTGTTGTCACATGTACCACACAGCCAGTACTTGCCAGATATTCCTGCAGCTCCTTTAATGTTGCTGTAGGCCTCTTGGTAGCCTCCCAGACCAGTTTTCTTCTCGTCTTTTCATCAATTTTGGAGGGAGCTCCAGTTCTTGGTAATGTCACTGTTGTGCCATATTTGCTCCACTTGATGATGACTGTCTTCACTGTATTCCATGGTATATCTAATGCTTTGGAAATTCTTTTGTACCCTTCTCCTGACTGATACCTTTTAACAATGAGATCCCTCTGATGCTTTGGAAGCTCTCTGTGGACCATGGCTTTTGCTGTGGCATTCGACTAAGAAAATTTCAGGAAAGACCAACTAGAGCAGCTGAACTTTATTTGGGGTTAATCAGAGGCACTTTAAATGATGGCAGGTGTATGCTGACTCCTATTTAACACAATTTGGAATGTGATTGCTTAATTCTGAACACAGCTACATCCCCAGTTATAAGAGGGTGTGCATACTTATGCAACCACATTATTTTTCTTTCTTTTTTTTCTTCCCTCCACCTAAAAGATTTCAATTTGTTTTTCAATTGTTTATAGGTCACATTAAAGGTGGAAAAAGTTCTGAAATTATTTATTTTTGTCCCATTTATTTACAGCACAGAAACCTGACATTTTAACAGGGGTGTGTAGACTTTTTATATCCACTGTATGTGTAAGGAGGTTATGTTAATTAGGTAAGATGGGCAAATCTTATTCCTACAGGCATTTCTATTACATTAATTCTAAATACCTGTACATTTTGATAAAAGTGAGGCTGCTGTCTTGATATTGTATTGACTGTGTAAGAAGGTATATTCATGTCCAGTGAAAAACAGTTGGATCTTTATCCAAGAGATCTGTTCATCCGGGGTTAGTTTTTAGTACATGCATCTACCCGATACTCATGCAGAATACAAAGTATGAAGCCATTGTTTCGTTTTGGGCTCGATAGTAGGGTGAAAATGAATTCCCACTGAGAGTCTTGTTATAATGTCCTCATTGTAAACAAGTAAGTAGCACGTCTAGATTGCAAATCAAAAGTTTCAGCCCGGTATTAGCTCTCAGTTGTTGTAAAGGGCAGACTTTCAACCCATTTAACAGATTAGTAGATATTATTATTGGATCAATAGTTGGAGTCTCAGTGTCTGCTCAGTTAAGCCATGTTTATGAAAGAGCCTGTTTTAGCCATATATTTTTGGAGAAGCATCATACAATTAGCATGTTTCTTTTGAGGTGTTTCATATATAGTTGTAGGAGAGGAAATTCCTGTTCTTTACCACGTATTTTGGGCTGTCTTGTTGTGGGATAGTTTAGAAGCCAACCGCATTTTGATAAGTGGGTCTCTCTCTGTAAGTGGTAGCGAAACTGGTTCTTATAAATGGTCTCTTTCTTGTGGATGGATGGTACAGGGTTGTAGAGATTTGTATTTTATGAAACATCACACAGAGAGCTTTTCCTCCAGCCCTGTTTAACTAGAATCAATATGTTGTCACCATATTTGACTGCACCTTTAAAATTGTTGCCGAATTCATGGAGTTATAATCAATAGAATTCAAGTCAATTTCAATGTGTTGCCTCTGCGCGAATGAGTAATGAGCTCTGTACTGCACGGGATTTAATAAATATTTGCATCAGACAATGGCTACACAATTTTTAACTATATGATTATATTATAGCAGCTAATATAACAACAGAACAAATAGCTTGTTGTCTATAGAGCTGACGGTCCTCAGTTCAAATCCTCATACAGACATTTTTTTCTTGATTGTTTAAAAATCAGAAATATGTTATTTAGGTTATGTAAAAATAATTATTTTAATAATTATATCAACCAGTTATTTAAAGAAAAAAAACACATATAATATAATATATATATATATATATATATACATATATTTCATCATTTGAACTATATATATATATATATATATATATATATATATATACATATATATATATATATATATATATATTATATATATATATATATATATATATATATAGTTCAAATGATGAAATTAGTTTAATCTATTATATAACCTATATAACATATTTCTTATGAAGTTACCAAAGAATGGGAGCAAATCTGACTGGGAGGCATTCCTAAATGGCCAGAAACAAACCTATGTTTAGAGCAGAGCATAGTTTTTTCATTGGCTGTATTAAATTAGTTTACCTGGAGAAAATACATTACCTGGAGAAGGAAACCTTATGTTTGCCCGTTAAGGACTGCCTCTCAGGCAGAATTGCTCCCCTTGAGGACCTCATTAGGGAGACAAGCAGCTAAAGGTGAGATAAGTTTAGTGGTGAATATTGCTTTTCCAAATAATTGAATATTGACTTTATTAAATATATTTTTTTTATTAAAGCATATAGTTCCTATTGTTGGAACATTATAGTGACCATTTAATGGTAGTAGAATAGCCAATAATTTATAGAATTATGTTTACCGAATGGTGCTACCCAAACACATATTGACCTGAAGTAGTAAACATACCCTAATGTTCCAGTGTATAACCCTGTTTCACTCCCTGCTTCAATCCCTGCAGTTTGTTTGTGTGGAGAGCCTGGTTACAGCCATCGTAGACATGTACCCACAGGTGTTCAGGAAGAAATTCCGTAGAGAATTCCTCATTCTGGGAATCGCTGTGATCTGTTATCTGCTGGGACTCATCCTCCTGACTGAGGTGACGTGGATGCTTTTGGGGCAGGAGGGAAGGAGAGGGTCCTGGACACCCCACCCCCCAATTAAATTACATAAAATAGAGTGAATATTTGGCATTCTGTGGCTTCTACAGAATATATTTAAGCTACATTTTTTCAACACTGGTATCCATTAGAGCTTTAAAGCGTTCAGCACCATTTGAGGCTGTTATTCAGACACAGGTCATCTGATCTCAAAAGCAACTTTCATCATGCAACACATTGGGGGTTTATATTACTATGGATGGATGGGCACACGCATATATGCAGTTTTTTACATCACAACCGTGCTATACAAGTACATTTCAATGCACTGCACTGCATCTTCAGGTGGCCTGATATGAGCACTACAGTGATCCTTTAATGTGATAGACATCTCAGTTGGCTTGAATGGAAAGCGATAAGAGTTTGCTGACTTAAAAAAATCCAAGCTTGGAGAGTATGTTTTAAACCATCTATATGTCATTCAGTTATCTTATATTTACTAGATCTTGGAAAATGTGTGTGAATTTAACATGGATAGGACTCAACGCACCTTTTATCACACGCTTATCAGATAAGTATTGAAGTTACTTTTTAATGGATATATCTTAATTTGTCTTGCATTCTCCCTCTCCATGCAGGGTGGGATGTATGTCTTCCAGCTCTTTGATTACTACGCTGCCAGTGGGACCTGCCTGCTACTGGTTGCTATCTTTGAAGTATTCTGTGTTGGGTGGGTGTATGGTGAGTCCAATAAGCCTTCATAAAAAAAAGAAAAATCACATAACTGTGGAAATGTTTGCAAGGTCTCACATCTGACATTCCACCTTCTAGGTGCAGATCGGTTCTATGATGTTGTGGAAGACATGATTGGTTACAGACCATGGCCACTGGTGAAGTACTGTTGGCTGGTAGTCACCCCAGCTGTCTGCATGGTAAGTCCAATAAACCAAGCTCCTGTTAGAACATCAATAATAGAGCACATCATTCTGTACTAGCAAAGAGAGAAAATAGAGTCTGCTTTATACTGTTGATCATTGTTGTATAAATGTACAGTAGTATGGCTCCTTCTTTGGACTAATAGATAGATAACTGATATATATGTAAAATACTGCCTTCACTGTATAACCCTATGAACATGACAGTACTACCATTGTGCTTTCATACCTCATTTCCTCATATAGATATTAGCTCCTCCTCTGTACTAATATATTGATAATATAGCTCTGAATTAATACATTGATAAATCAGTTCACCGCCAACACTTAAATGTAGATAAAAATAATACTGTCAAAATAATAAGTGTGCTGCACAGTTAATGCTCTTCCCACGATCCTCCTCCAGCCTCCTAATCCATTCTTTATCCCCAGGGAACCTTCATATTCTCCTTGGTCAAGTACACACCTCTGAAATACAATAACCACTATGTTTACCCATCCTGGGGATACGCTATCGGCTGGCTCATGGCTTCCTCCTCCATGATCTGTATACCTCTGTATGCCATCTATATTATCTTGAAGACCAAAGGACCCTTCATACAGGTAATGGTGCTGGGGCCAGGGGTGACAATTACACACTAGGGATGTTTTAAATTAGGGACAATTTACCATGTAGGTCGTCTTTACACCAAATATACCTGCCACTCACTCTGCTATGACCTTGCACAAACATAATTGTTTCCCAACGTGACAAGCAAGAAAGCCTACTATTGATAAAACAATGGTGAATATGGTGAAGGCTTAAATACATCCTCCACTGCCTTCCACATTCATGGACCTATGAAGATCTATACATATGAAGAAAACCAGTGTGCCATCCTGCCATGTTACAGGGAAGTCGTATTTTGCATACAAAATGTACTCCATTTAAATGATGATATATGTTTCCGCATCAGTGATGCACTATATCAGCTCACAAAAACATTCTCTGTGTATTTTTAGGGAACATAATTTAATTGGAAGAGTTTTTGTATGTTTATATATGTACTAACACATACACAAATATATGAAAAAACATACAACCACCTCTATTTAATGCAGTCGAATTTTCAATATAATCTTCATGTTCAAGAATCCCTTTTAAAATAACTTTTGAAATTAGCCAACATGGAACCACAAGATTCTGGTGAAATTAAGATTTTCTCCAAAACTTCTTAAGGCTCCTGGCTTACACAGATGTTCCTGTTGAAAGTTATACTTCAGAAATGTGAAGAATTTTCCCAACCTACAGTAGTCCTATAAATCAGAGAATTCATTGGTTCTAAAAAATACTCAAAGAGAGCACATTCCTGAAAATAAATAAAGATGTCACCAGAACTGAAAACAAATAATAATACAAATACCTATACATATGTATAATATAGGATGACAAATTCTGGTTGTTTAATGTGTATTTAATGTGTAATTCAATTAATTGTACTTTTATACATGTCTTAATGTCCTCCTATGATTTATTTTTTTCAAAAGGAAAGAGGCCATACTAATGATTAAGATTATATGATTTATATTTGTGTCCTGACAGAGGCTGAAGCAGCTGGTGACCCCTCATGATGACCTTCCGCAACCCAAAAAGCATCTCTTGAACCACGCAGAACTCAATAAATCTGAGGTGTTGAGAGTGGAAGCCAAGGATGTACTCATAAAGTCGGACAAGGAGACTCGCTTCTGATGGACCTTCTCATACCTGTCACAGTCAGAGGACATGAACAGATGGGGAGGGGGTATTTTCTAACACAATCAGAGTCTCATAGCACTGTCAAGTTCTTGCACAGTAAGACTGCCATAACCATCAGACTTCTATATATGAGCAGTATCTATATTCTACGGATATATTTGTCTTTCATAGCACATATCAGACTCTCATTACCCCATCATAAGAATCTCAGTGCTCCTTTAAGCATTCAAAGGAACCTGAGACTGTAAGAAAGCATTGTCAGATGGTGAGAACCATTAAAGTCTTATGGCACCATTTGACTCAAAACAGGCTCAGACACGTTTAGACTCTCACAACAATTTCAGATTATTAAAGCACTGTCGGACTCGCATAGCACCCTTAAGCTCCCATCGCACTGTCAGGCTTTCACAGTGCCTTCACACTGCCACTGCATCTACAGACTGCCACTGCACCTTCAGACTGCCACTGCATCTTCAGACTGCCACTGCACCTTCAGACTGCCACTGCACCTTCAGACTGCCACAGGAGCCTTATACTTTCACAGTACCATGATACTCTTGAAGCACCTTCAGGATCTCATAGCACCTTAAATCTCCCATAGTATCCTCTGATTCAGTAGTAACTTCACACCTTCAGACATTTGGTAGCACCTTCATTCTGTCAAAACATTGTAAACCTCGCTGCTCACCACAGATCTTACTTTAACCTTTCACACGTCCTTGTTTACAATACCCCTTTCACTCTTACAGTCTTATGGTGCTCTGGTATCTCTGTTCTCCCCATCCTGCCATGTTGGGGCAGGGGGCAAGATGGCTGACTGTGCAGGTTACAGATGTTTCTCTATTTAATTTCAACTAGCTACCCAGACCCACCTAAACGGAGCTCCTCAAACCTTTTTGGACAATGTATTTTGGTACAGTTTCTAAGACTGCATATGATAGATCCAAATGCTGGACATGATGTGACAGAGTAATGGAGATTCAAGGATCCTCCTAACTGAGGTACTATCCCAGAGGACTGCAGCACCCAGTACCCTGCTCATAGAAAAGCACATGGTTTGATTTACAAAGTTTTGCACTGGAATTAAACAGCAGCAGTCTAAATATGCCATTTACAAATACTGAAATAATATCAAGATACTAATAATATAAATGTATAGTGCATGCTGTTCATAGGTGGACATTTAAATCAACCCTAATACCATTATTATCTGTATTATTCAATCCAAGCATGCAGAGATGTATTTACTTTATTGCTGGCCTGCTCCTATTAATATAAAAAAAAACTTTTACTTGTGTATTAAGGCAGACAGTGTAATACACATTTACAGGCAAAATGTAGCTTCATATAGAAATGCTTCTCGGCATATATCACCAAAATTGCCATTTATGCAGCCTTGTGGGAATGTGCTGTCCTAGGTCTGGGTCTGGTTTATGCAGAAACACAAAAATGCTGTCATTCACAGCACCCTAATCAACAACAAATTCACATTCACCTATAAGTACCCACAAAGCCACCAAACAACCAGGGACAGGTTTATCAGCTGTTTTACCTATGCCAGCTTAGAGTACCACCTTCTGAGGATGTGCCAAGGGATATTATACGCATAAAGAGAGATGGGATGAGGGAAGGAGAAACATGGAGAAGTCACAGAGGGAACAAGGAGGTTGTGTCAGAAAATAGAAAGAGGACATGGAGAAGGGGAGATGCTAATAGAGAGGAGAAGGAGATTCACAAGAAAAGAACAAGGGAAAAATCAGGAAAAGGTGAGACAGAAGAGATAGAAAGCAAGGATGAAAACGTAGAAAGGAGTTCTGAGAGAAGGGGATGAATGAAACATAATTCATAGATATGGGTCAATATTTGGACAGGAGAAGCGACAGAGATGAATGAGGAGATGTTTGCAATTGACATTTGTGGTCTTTGGCCCAGGACATGTATGCTGGTTTATATTTCACAAAAATACAGCAACGCTCTTATCAATATAGACCCAACAAGCTAACCTGAGAACTGTTAGTGTTTTGTACATTTAATATGATCTAAAAATTCTCATCACAAGTCATATATATCAACATGTATTGTTGATATGTCAATATATGTGGAACCATGACATGTGTCCTAATGTGATCTAAATAACAGAAAAACTCTTTAATTTTTTTTGACCTGTGGAATATAGCTCTGCTGCTTTTATTTTCCTGGTGTAAAACTTTGTTGATCCCACCACCACCACCACCATCTCCATCTCTCTGATGAGGATCATTGGGGCCCCTGAGCTCTGGAAAAAAAAATGTGGCTGCTACTTAATGCTCTAACGGACTGAAGGGGTCAAAGCGACCTCACAAAGTAGTTTACAAAATGTACTTGAATTGAGGTTAGATTGCTGCAATAAGTGAAGACAGAAGAACATACCTCTGTATGATGGTATCAGTCTGTATAGTAGGATAGGACCGGACAGGGAGAAGTTGGAGAGCTTAGTTACTGCAGTAATGTTCTCATACAGAACCAATGCTGAGTAAGAGGCTCCCTTAATAAGCATATACATACTAAATACTAATTTGTAAGTAGGCCTTATGGCAACTTACTTTACATAGTAGATTTGTTATATATTTTCTTTTCTAATGTTGTTGAAAAAAAGCAAGCTTTTGGAAGTTGGCAGTAACTTTAAAAGAACCACTATACCTATATTTAAAATAAACTATTTGGAAGAACTGCACTCACAATAAGCTATCACGGCGTCTGATTTTTTTTACCTTATATACTTATATGCATTTATGCTGCAGCTCAATCTACCATTTTGGTTTTGATCATCTTCCTAAGGTGTGAGGAGACTTACACAGGAAATTTGGTAATTTTAAGATCTAAAACTGCCAGTGCATTCAATTGGAGTTATGTAAAGCTCATTAGTTTACAAGGACAAACCCGTCTGCAAAAACAACAGACAGAATAATTCCAAAGCCTCATCGGCTGTATATATTTTGGGCATTATTGGATGACAATGTATGTAAAATATTTGTATGAAGGTTGGTCTCCAGGCTTTTCATACGAGAGAGAGAGCAAGACAGAATGACGTGGGCACAGTTTTGGACCAGGAGTCTGGGTTGCCATTATCATGCCATTCCTGAACAAGTATTTCTGCTGTTGACATATAAAGTACAATGTTCAATTCACATAAAAAGCATTGGAGAGCAGTAATGTAGATCCGCCTTATGAAGGGAAACTCTTGTTATATGAATCTTTTGATAAATTGTGCAATAAAATGTAGCTTTTTAAATTTATATTTGCATATTAGAGTTTTAGACTTCAGCAGATATGCCTCTGTTAGCAGGTGTCCATGAGGTGGGGGGAAATCATCTATATATCACATTTATACTAGGTAATATCCTGAAGCCCATAAGCCTGTAGTGATAAGATAATTTATTTGTCTCCTTTCCTAAATCAGTTAGAAAAAATAATAGGACAGCCTCTCACACTCCATCTTCTAAACCAATTCTGCTAGTCCATGAAACACCAAAGCTCAAATGTAAATTTTCAAAGCTCCATTGAATTATTTTCTTCAAATGCTGATTTTAATGCAAATCAGTCTCTAAATGAACAAATGAAACCGTATTGTAGGACCTGACCTCTGGTCTAACGAGTCTGTAGATAAGGATCAATGCATGTTCCCAGTCTCCTATCTGCCTTAAAAGTAGATGGGGTGGGCATATTCATATCGGGGTCATTTTACATTTCCATTTCTGTATTTGTTACAAACATGTCCTATGACAGGCCATCCAATATTTTTAGCCATTTTAACCTTTAAATACAACAGATCTCATTGATATACATACCAGAATCATACTGAAACTTAAAGGAACACTGTGGTTAACTATTTTATATTATATTTTGAATAACTAAACATGATAATGGGCAAATGTTTTTATTAAAAAAACTTAAAACGTACAAGCAATTATTCTTGACTGCTCCATTTTCTTTAGTGACTGTGCCTTCTTTTTTCTTAAAAGGGTGTTGTCTAATGAACTTTCCATTAGCCACATTGAAGACACTGGCAATTTTGGTTCCCACCCAGGAAGTTGAAGAACAAAATGGTAGATTCCAAGCGTAATGCATCAAAAGAGTGTATTTTAAATATATAATTAAATACGGTTCTTTAAAGAAGTGATAATGCAACCAGAATATGTTATCTCATGTAAATGGTATTGAATGAATGACATATATTGTGTTTCCGACATTGACAAAGCACTTCCAGGGGACGTGCATATACTGCCATCTCCTGGTGTAAGTTGGTAGCTCATCATCTTACCTTTGATGTTTTTTTATACAATTAATTGGATTTTAATATCTAATAACATGCCTTTGATGTATACTGGTTTTAATGTACATACACCACCAGTTTAAGTAAAAAATTATGGTTTCCATGGTCCTTTACAGGAACCAGGGGGAAGGTCATGTTAGTGTACTTTAGGTTTAGAGTATTAGTTTCACAGTGTGCTTTTTATTTACTTGATGTGACACATGAAATAAATCTACAGTATACAGGTATTCTTTGCTTCTGTGTTTTTATTGCTCAGATCATTATGTTGGTTTTTTTTTCATTTAAGGTCAATAATAGATCATCTTTTATATTATACAATAGCAAAAATACTAACGTTTATGAGCCTCATTCAATTCGAAGGCACAAGTTATGGAGGTATAGGCTGTAAGTCTGCGGGCCCACAACGTCCACATCTTCTGGTGCTATTCAATTGGCTGGGCCTGCAAGTTCCGGCTCGATATCGCACATCGTACACCATGCTATCGAACGTAGCATTTGCGGGCTTGAACATGATCAATCATGCAAGGCCTCAACTCCTGATTCAAAACAGCCAATGGAAACAGAGATCGTCATCATTACTTCAATGGAAAATGGAGTTTGGATTTCAAAGTACTACTGGCATGAATTACGGGTTCTGATCGTACCCACATTCCAGATATAATGTAATATTGATAAAGCCGTAAAGTTCCATTATATGTATTAACAAATTGACTGCTGGGATTGATATAAAATGGACATTGAACATGAAATGGAACAATATAATGCTTTAGTGGTGGTTATATGGGGAAACAAGAGGAGTTACAGGGTGTAGTAATATTGGCCAAATATGAGTAGATTAGTTAAGTGGCTGGTTATATGGAGCCAGAAGAAGCTGTATAATGCACTTTTATATTGAATAGAGCAAGCGAACTGAATAGAACAAGTAATATGGAGACATTTGAAAAATTACAGGTAAGTGTCATAAATATGGACAATATGAATAGTTATTGGGAGAGGTTATATGGGGCAATAAGTAACAGGAGGAGCTTTAGGTTGTATGAACTAATAGGAGATATTGAAAGAGTTTATGTAGTCAAAGCTGTATTATAGGATACCTATAATGTCTTGTTGTTAATTAAGTGAAAATAACATTTAGTAGGACATTACTATGTGTGTTCAAAATACATAGATTACATTATCCAGAAGTAAAAAAAAGCTATAGGACATTTCTCTCTATAATGTGCTCTTCCTGGCTGACTTATCTTTATGCAGTGGAAATTATTTTTTTCCCCTGTGTTTCCAGTGTTTTTTTGTCTAGAAAGAGCCAAATGAAATAGTACTTGAGAGGGTTTGGAAATGCCTGAGCTATAGTCTTAAAAATAACAAGCATAAGTGACATTCGGACTCCCTAACCAGTATCTACCCCAATCAGCACCTGAAGAGAATGAATCTTCCACCAATATGTTGTTTTCTATCATGATAGCTAACTGATCAGTCAAGAGCCACCCTAAAAAGTGCTTATGGTGCTTAACCCTATGCTTGTTTAGATGGTTAAAGGGCCTCCGAAGTCACCAGATATTGTTTGCATCATTAGATAAAGGGGTGAAAAGCACTAGGAATTTTAAAATACTGTATATTTTTCAATACATAATGAAGCTGCATCTCGGGAGGCAACAATGGCAGGCAGTGTGAGAAAGTTGTGCATTTCCCATTCCATATAATTTTAGCTTTAAGGAAATGTACAATTCTACTTAGTCATATGAGATGGCTCAGGTTTGGAGCAATTGGGGATACAAGAAAATATTTCCTGCAGTAAAGCTGAATTAACAAGCTGTGACAATCAGGCCAGAGAGAACCGAGCTGCTGGTAACTACCAGAACATTGCTAATGGACAGGGAGGATTTTTGTTTCATCTAAAACGCAGAGGTCAGTGGCGGAGGCCAGTGAAGTAGAACAAAAATCAACAATGCTAAAAAGCATATATCCTGTTTGTAACTTCTCTAAGAATAAATATTTTATTGGAATCATTTTGAATTTTCTATTGTTATGTACCCAATATTTGTCAAGTTTGCCCTGGGGAACTGAGGGACAGTCAGAAGAGCACCTATGTTGCTTCCAGCCTCATTGGTGGGGAATTCTGAACTGAATGAGGATGAAGTGAACCTCCATATAGGTGGGAAAACAATCAGAATTAATGATATTCTTCATCCAACCACCAGTCTCAGGGTTTAACATGAGGATGGTGAGGTGCTGGTTCCGTTGTATAGCTTATGTTTAGAGGGTATCTGAGTATGTTTAAAGGACCATTGAACTATGGAAACACTTTTTTTTACATTGAATCAGAATTCATTTCTTCTATACTACTCATAAACAATTTATTGAAATATATTAAATAGTTTGGACTTACTTGCTTAATTTTACCACTTTTATTGCACAATATAGGGGCTGGCACTTTTCTCCTGACAATCTTACTCACTGGTATGCTTCTTCATCTTATTTAGCTTGTGCTTCCAACTATATAAGGACAGCTGACCCATACACACAATGTGACAGGAGAAGACTCTATACAGTCAGCTGTTGATGTGATTTATCCCCCTCGCAAGAAAGGATCACTTTATTAAACAATGCGTAATACATATTGAACAGCATAAAGAACTCTTCCATCAATAAAAAATAATTATACTCGTATCATTCAAAAAAATATGTATCTGTTATTTATATGTATACATGTAATGTGTATAATATTACACATTCTCCTTTCTTGCTAAGTGGATTAATCACTGCGCCTGCTGACTATAATAGCTAGTGAATAGAAGACCCTGGTGCAAAAAAAGAAACATTTGGACTGGCCCTCTGTACCAACACTCCCCTTACCTCCTGCCTGCCTCTGTGAAGCATGGGTAAATTTGAAGAGTTTCATGTTGCATGTTTGCAGCTAAATTCTAGGGAGGCAGAGGTTGTGCAGATGAGGGGCCCAAGGGGACCATTGTTGGGTGGGCCGGGATGGAGGTTCCCAGGGGAAGGCCCTCATTACACTACAGAAAAAAATGTAAAGTTAAATGCAAAACTATATATATAAATATTGTGGTGTACTGCCCCCCACCCCCCCGGTGGATGGTGCAAGGCACACAGTAGGGAGAAGATCTGCTCCAGGTAACTTGGAGTTAATCCCCTGAGCTGGGCTAATTGGAGCTGCAGGTGTAAAATTCCTTTTTAAAAGACACACACACAGAGATGAAGGGCTGCTGACTAGATTCTGGTCTGAGTGCTGTAAAGAGTCTGTGTGGAGCTGCAGTCTATGTGAGAAGTTGTGATGTGACACAGTCAGGAAGACTGGATCCTGAGACCTGAGCTGAGATAAGCTCTGAAGTAAGGCAGCAGAGAAGAATGCTTAAATTACAGAGAGACACTGGCAAGTAAGTTGGATTGCCTGGAGAATACAGCCAGCAGATTAAGAAGAGACACTGAGTGTTTCAGCGTGACCTGAGAGGAGAAAGAGACAGAGCTCCTGAACAGGACCTGGCAGGACTTACAGAGCACCACAGGAAGCTGCCAGTAAGAGGATCAGCCTGTGTGACTGCAACAATACTTACTTGAGAGACTGTTTGCTCTAAAAGTAGAGGACCTGCAGAGGATCCATTGCAGCTGATAAGGCTGGGAGAGATTGGACTTAAAGGGACTACCCCTCTGTGTGAAAATGTATTTTTTTACCTGCAGACCTGAAGCGGTCTCAGGGCTAGTGAGTGTGTTCCTGTAAATAAGTAAGGCCGTTTATTTAGGTTTTTCTTTTCATGATGAAATTAAACTATTGCTTGTTTTGTATACTTTATTAAAAGCAAAGATATGTATATGGTGACTCATCGGTTTATGTGGAAATCACAGAAGCAACCGGTAGCCAAAGGCCGGCCCTGTCACAATATATATATATATATATATATATATATATATATATATATATTTAGAGAGCACTGCCATCCCCCTAGAGGGCTTGTGTGCATTGCACCACCTGCACTGACTATAGTTCTGCCCTAATCCCTGTGTCATGCAAAACAGTGTGGATGGCTTCATGCTTGAGAGAGACATAATTGGTGCATATACTGATGCAAACACAAGTCAAACAAGATTGAGAAGTATATCAGTGAGGGGAAAAGTGAGGAGCAAAATGGCAGCCCCTATACTGAGCACCATGAGTAACAAAATAAAGCATGAGAATCCAAAATATTTCATATATTTTACTTAAAGGTTTATAAAAAATAGAAGAGATTAATTTTGAAAATTAATGTAAACATTTTTCCAGAGTCAAATGATTCTTTAAGATATTTCCTGCAAAGTAATTATACTTTTTGGATCTAGCTGATCAACCCCAATATCTCTAGGCAACACAGTGGCTAGTACACAAAGCATAGTGTAAAGGAGAACATATATCATATACAACCATGAAAAAAACACATACAATAGCACTATTCAATAAAAACAAAATGTGTTAGAATATCAAAGGAATGGTACTTATCCACTGCCAATGGAAGATCTGAGGCAATACAGATTCTCACTTAATTCTAATGGTTTCATTCCATGTCAAGTATGGATGAATGATGAGCTGCTATCCTGAAGATTATGAGACCTCCCTGTAGAGTAAATCAGCTTGATGAAAAAGAATTTAGAGGAGTAGGCAAAAAGGGAGAACAAAACAAAAAATATATGGTGAAGTAAGTTTGAATTATTTTAATACATGCATCAATATTGAACAGTCAGTTATTTGGCAAAATTATATGTAGAACCTATGTTTTATGGCAGATTATTTACTCTTTTGTGAGCTTTAATTGTGAAAAAAAAAAAAAGATGCTGTTTATGTATTACTAGCGTATTGCCAGTCAAAAAATGACGCCAATCACATGTGTATGTTTTAAAAGTTGTTTAGTTATTAATATACATATGGAATTGTAAGGTAGCTAATGTTGTTTTGTGTGTACTACTGAAATATAGAAATCAAATTAATAAATGAATTTACGTATTTGTATGCATTGTGTTGAAGAGCTGGCAATCTGTGTTGATGTTGCAGCAGCATTAGTGGTGTGGAGGTACTGTGTAAGCGTGATGAACGTGTGCAGTGTAATAGTGTGCGTGCGCGATCCGAAACCGTTAACGTAGCTGTGTACTTCCGCATTATCCTAAAATGGCGGATAATGTGGGGTATGCGTCTTAGCGGATTATCGGTACGTGTTTTCCGTGGTTATAGTGCTGTCGCCTGGTTTTCGTTTTGTTCGTGCAGCATTTTTTCTGCGGCACTCATTGCCAAAGTAATACGGTTTAACGGCGCTCATCGCTCAGCCCTGTGGAGCTCATTGCCAAAGTACTACGGTTTAACGGCGAGCCTCGCGCCCGCTAAAGTACTACGGTTTAACAGTAAATATGGTCAAACGGTCAAATGACGGTCACTAAAAATTAAATGTAGTGAAATTTGTTTGCCACACAACATGACGCTACATTTGTCCCTTTTTTTTTCTTCAAATAAATACAAATTTTTTTTTATTTTTTTTTTTTTTGTAACTTGCAACTTATATTTCACATCAAATGCGTTGGTTTAGGCGGGAAATCCGATGTTGCGCGAGACAAAGTCGTTAAATCTGTGTTAATGCGTAAATCTGCAATTGTGTTTCGTAAAATGTACTCGCTACTGTCTTTTTACTCATTGCGCGGTTAATCCGCATCCTTTATCTCGTTGTTTTTCAAAGACATACGTCTCTGACTGTGTTTTACGCAGTTCGTAGTAGTATAGCCTCGTTTTCATTTTTTTCTGCGGCCATTTTTTTCTCGCTTAGCCGATTTTCAATCTTTGTAACTCGGCTAAATCGATCTAAATTGCAGTTCCAACTCACTTCCAGACGTCCTGCCTGGTTCCCCATGCTGTAAGTGACCTTTGTTTTATTTTTTAGTGTGTATTTAGTGTTTTTTTTACTGTTTTTGTTCCGCCGCTTATCTCGTAATTTTTTTCACCTCGTATTTTTTTTCTAAGTGCTACGGTTTAACGGCTCGCCTGCAATGAGCGCCTGCGGCGCTCATTGCCAAAGTGCTACGATTTAACGGCTCGCCTCGCTGCGCGAGGTTCGCCTGCAATGAGCGCCTGCGGCGCTCATTGCCAAAGTGCTACGATTTAACGGCTCTCCTCGCTGCGCGAGGCTCGCCAGGCGATGAGCGCCTGCGGCGCTCATCGCTAAGTCGTACGCACTACGCAACGCAGCGTGACGACGAATCGTAGTTAGACAATTATAATATGTGATACCAGGTCATTGACTGTTTGAGTATGAAGTAGATAACCTTTGATTAATCTCATACCCCTCTTGTGTGTACTGACACATGTTCCTAGGCGCCCTCCTCTTCTCTTAACACAGGATTCTTCTCACCTCTTTATCATATCACTGCATAACACAGGCTAACCCCACCTCTCTATTATATCACAGCCACACACAGGCTTCCTCCCACTTCCCTATCATATTACTACATAACACAGGCTTCACCCTCCTCACTATCATATCACTGTATAGCACAGGCTTCCTCCCACCTCACTATCATATCACTGCATAACACAGGCTACCTCGCACCTCACTATCATATCACTGCATAACACAGGCTTCCCCCCTCGCTATCATATCACTGCATCACAAAGGCTTCCTCCCTCCTTGCTATCATCACTCCATAACACAGGCTTCCTCCCTCCTTACTAGCATATCACTGCATAACACAGGCTAACTCCCTCCTCGCTATCATCACTACATAACACAAGCTTCCCCCTCATTACGATCATCACTGAATAACACAGGCTTCCTCCCACCTCACTATCACATCACTGACTTACAAATGCTGCCTCCTACCTCACTTCCCTCTAATTTTAATTAATACATGAATCTTTACCAGGGGAAAATAGTGTGTGTGAGGCTAGGTGGTATATGGGTGATGAGGGAAAAGAAGAGGAAAGGAAGATTAATTAGTGAAGCGCCAGAAGCAGAAGGCAGAGAGGATCCGGACCTGGTTTATTTCCGTGGCTTACTAGCAGTGGGACAAAGGGGTTATTATTAAATGGGGGAAAACATCCTGCTTGCCAGTCAGAATTGCCAGGTTTATGTGTATTCCTTCAATTTTTTATGGTTAATGTCCGGTCATGGTGGGCCTTCTCAGATAAGGATGTTTACAGTGATACTTTCTCAGAACATAAATTCTTTCTTGGTATATATAACTCACACCCATTATCACTGATGTATCTTGTTTATAGTTTTGTAGGTTAGGGGTCATTATTTTGTTTTATTTTATTCTTTGATTGTAATTTGAAGGTTCAAGAGCACCCTCTTGTGTTCCAAGAAATTAATTGACACTTAATAAGTCTCTAGAAAAGAATACAACCTCTTAAGGGTTAACTATTGTATGACATCATTAGAATTTCTGATTGGTTGCAAAGTACATAGCCTAAATTGAATACCTGATAAGCAAATAAAATGTTGGGTATAATTAGGAGACAGACAAAGGATTTGGGAATCTGAAACCCTAACATAGAGGGACACACCCCAGGAATTTGCTATACATACTTGGTACACACATCTTCAAGGGAGATACATTGATCTAGTGAACAAAGAACTCAAGGCAACTTTTGGGACTAACCAGTTTGGTGGAACCTTATCTTAACTGGTAATGTATGAATTGAATTATTTTATTTTATGATATAATTGGAACCATTATCATAATTTATCTGTTTATTTTACTTCTTATCAAAAAGTTATTAAGGTTTAGTTTGTCATTAAAATGTATAAATCTGGATATAAATTGTGATACAAACTTTGATATCTCTTTTTTCTTTTTGACCAAAACAGATACATTTTTTTTTTAGTTAACTCCTCAATTATATCATAATACATTACCATAATTTTGTTATATTCATAGATATATGTTTATATTTACATAATACCATATATAGACACTTTTAGTATTGTCATTTTATATTAAATGTTATTTTGGTGATTTTTATAATTGGTTTGTTTTATTTCATTCTTCGGGTGGCTATATAGATTTTTATTGTATATGTAATTGTGATAAATTTGTATATGTTATATCATTGAGATTTAATAGTCAAATATATTATGTTTGACTGAATAGAAAATTATATGACAATAATGATTTGTAAAATCTGATGTGTTATTTTTTTATTTTTTTGTTTGGCTGATTTTATTTTGTTTTATTTGTAATTATTTTGATACATTTTTATAATTAGATTAGTTTGTCTTTGTTATCAATAAATGTTATTTTATAAAAAAGAATATTTGTCTACAAATTAATTTTGAACTCTAAAATTATTATTCTAATTTTTTTTTTTTTTAATATATTTTTTATTAAGAACTAGCGAATTGCCCGTCAAAAAATTACGGGCATCAACATCGGGCCTTTATTAGAGGCGCTTTTGCTATGATTGTAAGGTCTGCGCTGATCTGCTTATTGCACTTATTGCAAGGCTGTTCCCTGGTGTAGTTTGAGCAGCGTTGTCGCTCGTTGTGAGTCGCGCGGTGAATGTCTTTTGTGTTTATAGCGATATGTTTTTTTTGTGTATACGTATTTTTGTATGCAAGTGAAATAATTAATACATTAATAAATTAATATACTTTACCTATTTGGAAGTAATATATGCAGGAAGCATTGTGCTGAAGAGCTGACAATCTGTTTCGATGTTCCTGCAGCATACAATGTAGGTTTGCAGTGTTGTGGAGCTGAGGTGTAAGTGTCAACAATGTTTGCAGTGTGTAGTGTAAAGAGGCTGCGTGCGCAAGGGAAACCATTAGTGTAGCTGTGTACTTCCGCATTGTGTAAGTTACGTAAATTGCGGTGAATGTGTATGTGTTACGCAGGTGTGGATGATTTAGCGTCCTTGCTAAAAGTGTATCTTTACCTCGTACAGCTTTTTTGAAAATTCGTCTGTGCTTGGTGTTGTTTTGCAGCTTTAGAGTCGTGTAGCATAGTTTTCGTTTTTTCTGCGGCCATTTTTTCTCTCGCTTAGGGGATTTTCGTGTGTCTAAACTCGAGAATTTGGACTTAAATTGAGGTGTAACTTCACTTGCAGAGGTCCTGGGTGCCCCCCCCCCCCACTGTGGGTAAGCTTTTTATGTCTTTTTTGAGTGTATTTATTGTGTTTTTAATGATTTCAGGTGCGCACGGTTTCGGCCGTTTAGGTCGTAATTTTGCGAGTTCGTAATGTGTCCTGCGTCTTGTTTTTTTGGGGGGCTAAGTTTGTTAATTTTGAGTTCTAACACCTGCGGTTCGTATTTTTCTGTATACGTTCGTATTTATTGATTGCGTGTTAGATTTTTTGGGCGCTTGTGTGTGTGTTTGTAATGGCTTGTAAGGCGCCGTAGAGCCTCCACCTTCGCAAATGCGTCCCCTCGCTTCGCGAGGGTCTGCATTTGCGGCCTGCAGTAAGCCTTCGCCTCCTTTCAGCCGACGTGGGAGCCTCCACCTCCGCAAATGCGGGCCCCTCGCAAAGCGAGGGTCCACATTTGCGGACCAAACTGCGTCCCTCGCAAAGCGAGGGACGCAGTTCTTGCGAGCTCGCTTTACGAGCTTGCAAAGCGTGACGACGATTCATAGTTTGACAACTATTATATGTGATGGAAGGTTAATTCCATAACACAAGTGTTTCAAAAATAAAACAGTAACATAACCAGAACACTTAATAAATGACAACACATACATAAAACCTTTTAAACCTGACATTTTTGTTATTTCTTTTTTAAGTTTAGCTGAAAGCATATTACAAGCATATGTATGTGTTCAAGTACAACCATAAAAGGCTGGTAGCTTATAAGAGCACACAGAGAATAAAGAAGAAGAAAGAGGGTAAGAGAGGGGCAAAACTAGAAGGAGTTCAGTGTTATGTTTGTTCTTAAAGGTGGCATCCTAAACTATTATCCTACTCTGCATATTTACCACCTAATCTTAAGAATCCAAGTGTCCCAACATGAGGCCCATTTCCTATATGATTGGTCCAAGTTGGCTGAGATAACGCTCATGTTATATATACATTTAAGTTTAATCAAAACTGCACTGTATTCTGGTACTGCCGATTGCCATGTTTTGGCTAACGTAATCCTCACTGCTAAAAACACTTGGTGTGATAAGAGTTGAGCCTCTTTACTGAGACCCTTTATGAAAGCTTCTTCTGGCTTTTGGGGAATCCTGTGACCCCATTGTCTCTCCAAAATATCATAGGACTCCAACCAAATGTGGGCGATTTTAGGGCAGTCCCAGAGAATATGTTTAAGGGTGCCCAGAGTGGGACATCCCCTAAAACAGTTACCATCCACTGATGGATTAGAAAGCTGCATCCTAGCTGGTGTTAAGTACCACCTCAAAATGGTCTTGTGTGCATTTTCCCTAGTATAATATTTAGTGAGGAGCCTGTGGCCTGCTTATGTTTCTTATTCCACTGTGCATCAGTTATATCAATGGCAAGTTCCGACTCCCAAGAATGTTGATGGTGGAGTTTGGACGGTGTGTTTAGGTCAATTAAGTAATTATAAATAATGGAGATATTCCGTTTGCCATTAGGGTTGTCAAAACAGCATTTTTCGAATGGAGTGACCTTAGCAGAAGAGTTCAGTTTTATTACCCCAGATATATTAATATGTATCTGGGATAAGTTGAACCATTCCTTTAATGGCAAATGATGTAGGTCTCTTAATGTTGTAGGGGACCATTATCGATTTTCCTTTAACAGATCAGCAGCAATCGTAAACTGATTATCTATCCACCATTTAAACTGTGAAAATCTATTTATTTTTGATGACTTCTGAAATAACCACAGTGGGGTAAGCCAAGAACCTGCTTCTACAAGCGGAGTTCTCTTGTTCCTCTGAGTCAGAACTGAACCATGCATTTGGGAAGAGAAGAATTACCCAATTTAAAATGTAGGGAAAGCCATAATACTTCAAAGATATTTTTCTCTATCTCCACCCACACTGGTAGGTATTCCTTACCAAACCACTTGGTGATTTGGGCTAATCTGGAAGCTTTATAATACTTGAGTAAATCCAGCACAGCCAACCCTCCTTTAGCTTTAGATGCCATCATGGCCTTCTTATTTATTCTAGGCCTTTTACGATCCCAAATGAAGCGAGAGATTGCCCCCTGAAGAACCGAGAGGTCCTTGGTGCGAACAGCCGTTGGAATAGTGTGAAAAAGATACAGAAGCTTGGGCAAGATATTCATTTTAATAGAATGGATCCTCCCTAGCCACGAGATTTTGTAGGAGGACCACGTGTTAATGTCATTGAGTAGTTTTTTTATAAGTGCAGGGAAGTTAGGCCAGATTGTCTAGGCATATAAACCCCTAAGAGCCTTATTATATTGCGATTCGGCCAATTGAGTAGGGCTCTATTTAAGCAGATAGCATTTTTTTTTACAAAAGTTTTTAGTTAGTGAACTTCTATCAAAAAGCAAGGTCTTCACTAGCTAAAAACTTCTGTAAAGAAAAATATGCTAAGTGTTTAAATAGGGACCTATTCAATTGGCCAAATGGCAATTCAATCAGGCTGTAAGTATTTTAGATGATGTGGAACCCATTTAAAGGAGAATTTCCCTGATAATTGGAATTCTAAATGCTTTGGTAAAGAAACATTTAACCCTTTGCTCTTACTCATATTAATTTTAAAGCCAGAAATGCCGCCAAAAAGTCCAAGAGCATAAAAAAGATTAGGGAGATTGGTCAGAGGCTCAGTAACAGTTAGCATTACATCATCCGCAAATAAGCTGAGTTTATTTTCTGTCTCCCTCACTCTAACTCCCTTTATATTTGAGTTTTCCCTGATGGCTGTAGCTAAGGGCTCAATGCATAGTGCAAAAAGGAGGGGTGACAAAGGACAACCCTGGCACATCCCTCTTGTTATTTTAAAAGATTGTGATTTAAACCCCTGATATGCCACATATGCTTTCGGGGCCGAATACAGTGCTAAGATACCCTTCATCAGAGAGAAACATCAACGGTGTATTTTGAGCCCACGCTTCATCAAGCAAATTTAAAATACGTCTGGTGTTATCTGGCGTCTCACGACCCTGAATAAACCCCACTTGATCTGGGTGAATTAAGCTTGGCAGTACCTGAGAGAGCCTATTTGCTATAATTTTTGAGTAGAGTTTGGTATCGCAGTTAATCAGTAAGATGGGCCTGTAGCTCTTACATTGAGAAAGGTCCTTACATTCCTTAGGTATTACTATCACCTTAGCTTCCAAAAATTCTGCTCTTATAGGCTTACCAGACAGGAAATCATTAAAGGGCAGTTGGAGATGAGGTACCAGTGTATCTATAAATTGCTTATAATAGAAATGTAGTCTCTCTTATAGCTCTCTTAACTTCATCTAATGATATAGGGATGTCTAGCAAATCAGATTGCACTTTCTCAAGTTTCGGAAGACTAATGGAGGACAGAAAATGATCAATTTGGGTCATATGATCTATTGTGCCTGAGCTAACAGGTGCTAAATACAAATCAGAATAACATTTTTCAAATGACTTTGTAATATAATTCGGCTTATAGATGGTCTTGTCATTCTCCATCTTTAATTTGGGAATAAAAGAGTCTGCCCTTTGCTGGTTGAGTTTTTTGGCTAGCATTCTGTCTGGCTTATTTGAATACGTGAAAAAGTGAGACTGAGTCCTTTGCAGCACGGTTACAACCTTCCTACGGAGAATCACCTGCAATTGCTGCTTAAGTGTATATATTTCTGCTTAGGTCCCAGGCAGTCTGCTAGAAGGGGGAATAGCTTGAAGGGTATAGATTTTACTGATTATGTGTTAATTTGGGTTAGTTCCAATTTTTTTGGAGATGGAGCCAATTTGAATAAACTTACCTCTCAAAACTGCTTTCTGTGCAGCCCATACTCCAGCGTGATCCACCTCATCTCCACTATTCAAATCAAAATATTCTACTATAGCGCTACATATTTTGTCCTTCGTGGCTACATCATTGAGCAGGGCTGGGTTTAGCGCCCATGAGTAGTAGATTATTCAAGGAGATTCCAGTTTTATCGTGATCAGACCATGCAATAGGCCGGATTTCTGTGTTCAGCAAATTCGGGGCTAAGTGTTGCTGAATAAAAACATAATCAATACAGGAGTGTGAGTCATGCCTAGCTGAGTAGTGACTATACAGTAGGATGAACCATTCTCCAAGCATCAATCATACCATAATGGTTAAGCAAGAGTTTGAGGGATTTTGTGGCGGATGGGGTTACATCGGGGAAGTAGAACTCAATCTGTCTTTTGCTTGGTCTAAAACAGAGTTCATGCCCCCCCCCCAGAATCCATGCCGATATGCGGCCAGTCGGCCATAAGCTCTGACACTCTACGAAAAAATGCTGATTGCCCAGCATTTGGGGCATATACATTTAACAGTGAAAGTTTACGTTCATTAATGGTACCCTGTACTAGAATAAATCTCCCCTCTGATCTCTATGGGTGGAAGTGTGCTGCAAGTTCAGCCTTTTGTGTACCAGAATTGACACCCCTCTTCTTTTTCTGGAGCAGTAGAGTGATACGTTTGCGTGAAATGTTTCCCCCAATACATTGGGATAGCATTCTTCCTAAAATGGGTTTCCTGTATCATAACAATGTCTAACCCCATACGACTGTATGCACCCAGGGCTACCCCTCGCTTCACCGGCTCATTTAACCCCTGAACATTATGAGATGCTATGTGTAAAGCCATTATTCACCACCTACACTGATCGCCCGTCAGAAAATAGGGGCTCTGATAGGTCTATTATCCGCAGAGGGCTGATGACCAAGGACTGCACTCCACTGGGAACTATTGGCTCGCAGAACTCCACACAGGACAAGAGATAAGCAGAACATGGAAAGAGAGGGAAAAGAAGAGGGAGAAGAACCAGGAAGAAGTAGGAAAGAAATATAGAAAATATTAAAGCAATGTACAATGTGCAATAACAATCACGTACTTTTGCAGTGCAATATATCAGTCTAACAATATGTAAATAGATAATTACTCAAATATATATGTATTTTTTAAGTATAATAAAAATACACAAAACAATGTTCAATTTGAACTAAATTGAGGAGAGCTAAGAGGTGATCTCCTAAAACCTACGGTGAGGAACCAGGTATCTTATCAATAAGATACACAGGTGTCTCGCCAAAAAAATTAAAATAAATAAATAATAAAATTAGGAAAATATACAAAATTAAACCCCTATGGGGCACTTCTTAAAAAAACAAAACATTAATACTTAAGTGATTATATCAATGCAGTTAAAGTCAAATAATTGGAAAAATTCCTTAAAGGCCCCTGAGGTAGAACCGAATTTGACACACAGAACTAAAACATTACTACCATTTAGCTAAACTTAAACCAAAAACTATGCATTTTACATATAAGGTTACTTAGTCCTCTCTTTGACATATAGCAACATCCTGAAGCAATATCTTCATTTAAGAGTAACTGCTCTCAAATTCCCCACATACAAAAGTATAGAAAGTTGTTACATACTTAGGATCTCTGTTGCGGCCTGAAGCGTCGTTAAGGTCTAGTATCAGGGCGTTGGGTAATTCCCAACTGATCTGGTAATTGAATGTTCCAGGACGTAAGCAACGCCATGCCCTCCTCCATATCAAAAACTGGATATGTTCTCCAGTCCCTCAGAATGTTCAACTTAAAGGGAAATCCCCAAGTATATCTCAATCCCTGGGCTAAAACGATTTCTAACAGAGGTTTGAATAGTCTCCTCTTCTACAAGGTGGTCGGGGAAAGATCGGCATAAATGCTAGGTTGACCACCTGCAATCTCTGGAATGCCGGGTCTTGCTGCCTTCATAAAAATATCCTTGGTTGTGTAATAGTGGAATTTCGCAATCACAAAAATTATTATTCTAATTACTTAGAACATTTTATGTCATAAGAATTCTAACAGTAGGGTGCAGGATCCACTGCCATATGCATGAAGGCTATTTGAGACCTCAAGGTTAGATTCCTTCCATTCATTCTCCTAATACTCTTTAATCACCACAAATTTCTGCAGGGCAAGTAGGGGTGCAGCTTTCCATAGCTTGTCTCCCTTCTTTTAAATTCAGGGATACAGTCACCATCTGAAGAGATCTTGGATCCCAGGAAAATGAAATCTGTCACTACCTCCACTTCTTCCCCATCTATTTGCCAATTACTGAGATTGCTGTCTGCCGTGATCTTCGTCTTTTTAACATTGAGCAGCAGGCCAGCTTTTCCAACCCTTTTTTCATCCTAATCACTTTCAGCCATCAGAGTAGTATCATTTGTGTATCTGAAGATGTTGATATTTCTTTCAGTGATATTGATTCCGGCTTTGGATTCATCTAGTCTGTCCTTACACATGATGTACTCCGTGTATAAGTTGGGGAGGTGGTAGCAAAGGAGTGTGGGTGGTATGAAACTTTGTGGACTCTCTCCATAATGCAGGTTGGGCGTTGAGTTTTAACTTAATTTTTTTTAGTTCCAGCCTAATTTTAGAGTCTATATGTCCCATCAGGATGCCCATTTTTTTTTTCCATTTCCCTCTAGTTTCGCTGAAATTGTACTCATTGTGTAGATGTATTGAATTTTTCTCTTAATTTCTTCAAATGTGGGAATGTTTGTTTTCCAATTTTTTTGCTATGACACTTCTGGAGGCTAAGAAAATCTGATTTGTTAATAACTGTGATTCATTCAAGAGTTTTGGAATGGGAAGTCCTAGTAGGGCTTCCTCTGGATTTTTGGGAATATGAAATCCCCACAGTTTTTCTAAGGTAGATTATGTTTCTTCCCATATATGAGCGACTTTAGGGCATCCCCATAATGCATGTCTCAGTGTACCTGTTTTGTTGCAGCCTCTAAAACATTTACTATCTAGGGATGGATTTGATATTTGTAGTCTTGCTGGAGTGAGATTCCATCTTAAAAGATTTTTAAAGGCACTCTCTTAGAACTATATTCAGAAAGGAGCTTGCTGCTTTTTTACATTTTTTAACTCATTGCTCTTTGTTAAATGTTATATTCAGATTTTTCCCAGGTTATTTTGTAGGGTAATTTCACTGTGGCAACCTGGTCATTTAGGTAATTATATAGAATGGATATATTTTACTTTCCACTGGAGTTATAGATGCACATTTCTCAAAAGGTGTTTTCCTGGCTGGTTTATTGTTCCTTAGAACATAAACCATGTTTATATTTATTGAGGCTAAGTTAAGCCATTCTCTTTGTGGTAAGTGGAATTTATTCCTAAACTCTATAGGTGACCAGTTTGGGGTTTATGTTAGGATATCTGCTGCTATGGTTATATTATATGCTAATATATGCTAATATATGGTATATGCTAATGACGCGGCGCGCATGTGATGTCACATGCGCGCCGGCGCCGGGTCAAGGAGCGGAGGCTGGAGCCCAAGCAGGTAAGTGAGGGGAGAGGGGGGAGGTATTTAGGGGGTTTTAGGTGGAGAAGGGGGGTTTAGGTTGAGGAGGGGGGAGGGAAAGAGACACGAGGGGTAGAGAGAGACACACATGGGGGGCTAGAGACACATTGGGGGGTTAGAGAGACACATTGGGGGGTTAGAGAGACACGGGGGGGGGGGGGGGGGAGAGTGACTCGAGTATAAGCCGAGGGGGCCCTTTTTTGCCTTAAAAAAAGGGCTGAAAAACTCGGCTTATACTTGAGTATGTACATCATTGAGGAGTGCCGGGTTTAGAGACCAGCTGGGGGTTCGGCACTTAAGAAATAAACTTAACAAAATCAGACTGCCTTTATTTTTCCCCACAAGTTTACAAATCACAAAAAAAATATACATTCTTCACACAGTTCCACCTATCCTCTTCAGCCCCACCCTCACCACCGGTGAGCTATCCTCCGATACATCCCCTGTCCCCATATTAGAGATGTGACTGGGATATGCCAGAAGGTGACTAATGGGCATTGCATCCTGTTTTAGGACAGATGTAGCTGACTCTGGTATACATATCAAAGAGGCCACATCTCTCAGTATTTAACTAACTATCCCCCCCCCCCCCCCAAACTCCCAATTCAGTTGTATGGCTTTATGACTCTTTAGCAGGGCTATACATTCCATGAGTTAACCCCTTACAGTCCAGGTCATCACACAACATTTTATAATGGGCAAATTACCCTGCACTCTGTAATAGTGCCAGATCTTAGCATACATAAATCCTTTAAACTTTAATAATATTTCCTGGAGAAAATGGAGCATTTTTCAATACTACACATGGCTGTGTTAACTTTATATTATCTAAGCATATCCTATGGACTACTTCTAACACATATACATTATTTTAATGTTAATCAATAAAAGTACTATATGCACTTATTGCATCCATGATATAACTATATGTATGCATTACACCCATGATATGACTGTTAAGAAAGCTGTTAGTACTTTCTAACCACACATATGATAACTGATTAACCGCAAATAGTCCAGTTGGCCCTTCTGTTCATAACAGGGAGAATGGACTCAAAGAAGGGATATATATATATATATATATATATATATATATACTGTATAGGAATGTGTTCATATATTTTTCAAACTATAGTCTGGCCCCCAACAGTGTCTGAGGGACTGTGAACTGGTCCCCTGTTTACAAAGTTTGAGGACCCATGATCTAGAGTAATGGATCCATGTTAAGTTCTGACCAAAATTGTTCTATTGTAAAGGCTAAATTATTATTTCTTCATGTGCTTTTGGTCTTCTTTGCAGAAGTGGAGCTTGTTCTTGATCATGACCAAAGTTTTTTGGAATTGGAATATTCCATAAGTCTTCCTCAATATTGTATATAACATAGAGTTTTCCTTCTTTAAAAATATTTAGTCTAAATCGGAAGCCGCATGAGTATTTATAGCCATGAGTTATGATTTTTTCCAAACAGGGTTTCAGAGTTCTTCTTTTATAAAGAGTATTTTGTGACACGTCTGAGTAAATACTTGGTTGGTTGCCATTTACTTCTGGTATACACGGTCTGACCACTTTCATGAATAAGTCCTTAGTGGAAAAGAGAAACCTGGCTTTTACATCTCGTGGTCTTTCCATAGGAGGTGGCTGGCCTCTTAATGCTCTGTGCTTCCTGTCAAGCCTATAATCCTTTTCATCTAAGTCAGGTAGAAGGGACTTGCATAGGTCTTTCATATACAGGGACAGGTCACACAATGATTCTGTGAGGTTGCAGATACCAGCGTTTGGCCTCCTGGATCTGTTCTCTAGGTTTCCTGAAGAGACTTAAGGTGATTTTGCTCCTCTTTCAACATAATCATCTCTTCCTCCATTTCCATGTGTGCTTTGAGGAGGTTGTTCTATTTGTCTTCCAATTCTATAACTTTGGTGTCCACTGCCTTGATTTCCTCAGTTAAGTCCACAGCAACCTTTTGCACTTCTGCTTTTATCTCTGATCTAAAAGAGGAGATCAAATCTTTAAGGCCTTAGTGCTTGGGGCTGATGCCATCACACTTGATTTAGGTGAATGCTTAGCAGATGTAGAGGACTGTTGAAAGGATTGCATGGTAGATTTCAGAGTGCAATAGTCTTCTATATCTTTTCTGATGCATCTTGTTGAGACTCTGGCCATCTCCTATAGCAAGCGTTTTTCCAAGTTATATAGTTTCTCTTTTCATGTGTCACTTGTGTCAATGATTGCCCCTGTGTAAGGGAGGGTGGGTATCTTTACATATTTGGCTATTTGCGAAACGCGTGTCTATAAGTGGTGAGGTCACACACAGAGGGTTTTGGAGTCTGACAGCAGACACAGCAGCAGAAGATTTGCTTGCTGTTTGCACACCCAGCAGAGAGTAACCTTAATATTCTTATACTATTACATTGTACACATGTTATATATCTTATAATATATTGGTGGGCCATGGGGCTAAGATGATGTGACAGGTAAATGCGGTACTGTTTACTTTCGGTTTAGCTGTATTATCAGCTCACCTGTGCAGTGTGGTTTGTGTGTCACTATCAGCCAATGGTCTTCTTGAGAACTTCCCTATCATAGATACAGATGGGTTCCTGGAGATGGTGTAGGATTAACATGCCCCCAACCGTTTGGGGTTTTGATTAGAGCAAACACCTGCTGTTTTCTTATTATGTTAATAAAGCTGTGGCCTGTTTTATCCCAAGCATGGTGTCTGTCGCTTCATTTATAAGGAAGTTATGGGTTGAGTGGTTTTTGACCCGTGTATAAGGCAGAAAAGAAGTGGTTGAGATTCGAGTGGGAAGGCGCGGGGGTTGGGAGACTGGAAAAGAAGTAAAAACTGCCTTGTAACCTCCTCCCCTGCTCAATTGTTGGAAGAAAGCGAAGAATTGTCCCTCCCTGCTTTTTTTGGTTATGTCACAGCTTGGAAGCGTTTGTTCTTCCTTGAGGGTCTATGTCTAGAATCGATTTATGTGGATTTATGGGCAGTGGTTTCTCCCGGGCACAGGATTCCTATAGATGGTCTTAACATGCCCCCTCACAACCCTTTGGGGTTCGGCTAGAGCAAGCACCTGCTATTTTCTTATTATGTTAATAAATCTGAGGCTTGTTGGTTTTCTTCATTTATAAGGAAGTTATGGGCTGAGTGGTTATGTGGTTTAAGGGGTACTCCTGAGAGTGTCCTCGTGTCAAGTGTTTGTGTTTCATAAACCATGTATAGAATGTGTGCAAGTATAATGTGTGTGTTTCATAGGACACATATGGCTGGTGTGTGTCAGTCTGTCTATAATGTGTGTGTGTTTTACAGTCCATGTATAATGCGTTTCCGTTTCATGTATAATATGGTATTGTGTATTTCCTAGTACCTATGTAATGTGTGTTCACTGTGCACAAAGTGTATTTCATGATGCATGTATAATGTCAGTATATTTGCCAGGGTGTGCACAATGTGTGTGTGATCTATTTTAACTCTAAATGTCGGTCTTTAACTGTAGTGAGGATACGGCCCTGGACCATTTTATGTCATATACAGTCAGTGTAAATGACTAAATCAATAGAAATCCCGTATCTGTACTATGTTCATCATTTCTGCACAGACTTGGCTTTATTGCAATGATTATTTTAATAATTTTATTAAATAAAGATCATGTTTCAGAGTGCATCATATGTGTACCTTGCATATAACCATTTCTGGATTATATAGTTATGGCACAAGCATATTGTAAATATTCTTATGCTATGTACATAGAATACAGTAAAAAATAACTGGAATAGATATTAGGCTGCCTAAAAAATAAGAGCCAAATCATATAGGACATGAGGACGTACAGCTGCAAGTCTGCACACTCGGCGCTCGCTCCCTCTTCTCACTGCGTATTTGCCTTAGAGCAGTTACCAAGCGTTGTATATAAATAGCTCTGCACACGTCATATCTCTGCAGTTCTGCCGGCCTGTCACACTCACACGTACAACCGGAGCACATTTTCCACTTGTAACAAGGTGTCAGCTGGCTCCAAACTTCCTATCATAACAGAATCCTGTGGAAAAATGGCTGGGGGGGCACTCAGAGGTTGAACGTGTCACCCGGTTGTTGGGTGTCCTTATCATTCATTAGGGAGCAGACTCACACACGGGCAACTAACGATCAGTCACAAACAGCTCGCTAACTCTTTGTAAGAGGAGTGGGCCAACAGTCCAACATTTCTGGATCTCTCCGCTTATGTACTCTCTGCTTTAGCACAGCTTTATTTAGTTTTATTCCACCTGTGCTCAAGTAAAGAGCTATGGAAACCCAGGCCTGTTGGAGAGACTTGTAGTACCCTCTTGCCCACCACTTGGTGGAATGAAAGTCTGCACAGTGCGCTACTACTTTACTATATAACATAAACCTTAATCCTAACCCTTAACTCTATGTGTAACCCTAAACCTAACCCTAATAACAAATTGAACAAAGTCTTGGCATGACACCGTTGTGCCACTTATTTGCTGCTGCATGCCACTGCTGGAGGGGATGAAACAGGAAAGGTACTTTGAAGCCCTATGCTAAAAATGTTACCTCACAATTAAAAAGTGGGTGACACTTCTGTGTTAAATGTAGGCTTAATTTTATTTACAAATTGTTAGTTATCAAAATTATTTGAGGCTTAGTTTGTACTTCAATATACTATACCAGTGTGTAAGAAGTTTATTTTCCCATCGGGATGCATTGTTATCTTTTTAAAGAAGAGCTAAGTGCAGTATATTTTCTTCCTTAAAGCTCTAAAGCAGTGGATCCCAAACCTCTGCTCAAGGAACCTCAGAACACATGTGATAGATAGACAGACTGACAGACAGATAGATAGATAGATAGATAGATAGATAGATAGATAGATAGATAGACTGACAGACAGATAGATAGACAGTTAGACAGATAGACAGGCTGACAGACAGATAGACAGATAGACAGATAGACAGATAGACAGACTGACAGACAGACAGACAGATAGATAGACAGACAGACAGACAGACAGATAGATAGATAGATAGATAGATAGATAGATAGATAGATAGATAGATAGATAGAGGATAGACGGATAGATGGATAGATGGATAGATGGATAGATAGATACATAGATAGATAGACACATAGATAGATAGATAGACACATAGATAGATAGACACATAGATAGATAGATAGATAGATAGATAGACACATAGATAGATAGATAGACACATAGATAGATAGATAGATAGATAGATAGATAGATAGATAGATAGATAGATAGATAGATAGATAGATAGACACATAGATATAGATAGATAGATAGATAGATAGATAGATAGATAGATAGATAGATATACACATAGATAGATAGATAGATAGATAGATAGATAGATAGACACATAGATATAGATACATAGATAGATAGACACATAGATAGATAGATAGATAGATAGATAGATAGATAGACACATAGATAGACACATAGATAGATAGATAGATAGACACATAGATAGACACATAGATAGACACATAGATAGATAGATAGATAGATAGATAGATAGATAGATAGATAGATAGATAGACACATAGATATAGATAGATAGATAGATAGATAGATAGATAGACACATAGATAGATAGATAGATAGACACATAGATATAGATAGATAGATAGATAGATAGATAGATAGATAGATAGATAGATAGATAGATAGATATACATGGCTGTGAAGAGGTTAACATGTCACTGCCTGTCCTAGTCCCATTCTCCCCCACCAGGTTTGTGCTGCAAGAGAAGTAACCGGTTTATTTTTAAAGCTTTTCTCCTGATGCAGAAATAATCAGATGTGACAGCTCTGCCAGGCCGCTCCGCAGAGCTGGGTGTGAAATGGGGAGGGGGGAACAATCTGAGCCCTCCTGGGACTCATGGGGCGGGGGGCTCTGTAATGAGGAATTGAGGAGGTGGACAATGGAAGATGTGACCTCTGTACGAACAAGATGGGGGAACATAAAGTACGGTCATATGAAATAGAGAAACCGGTTAACTGCATATGTCACATCAGGTAAACATGATTTAATAAAGAAATAAAACTTTTATGGATTTAAATCCCTCTGTGTTCTTTTTTTTGCTTTCTTTATTGATATATAAAATAGCAACAAGTTATGTATCAAAAAAAGGGAGCCAGCAGACTTAACTTAAAGGAATATCCGTAGACTTAACTGTTAGGTATCTTTATCAAGAGGAATGGGATCTCAAACCTCTCCTCAGGACCCAGCAGACAGCCCATGATTTCAGTTTAACACTGTTTGAATACAGAAGAGGCAATTCAAGTCTGTTGAATGGCAATTGTTCCTCCTGTGTTCACACGTTGTTAAACCAAAATCATGGTCTGTCTGGTGGGTCCTGAAGAGAACCACTGGTGTGACCCTAAATCTGCTGCTGTTTTGCACATACTGATTAAATTTACATGGTAATTGAATTTGAAGACTTTTTTAGATCTCCTCTGATCCTTGTAATATGTGAATTGTTAATTTATACTGAAGAAGACAAACATAAATCCCACTGGAAACATTATCAATTGTCTCATAAAGGAAAAGAAAATCCTTCCTGACCCCAACATTTCTGGTAATCAGATTACTCCCAGGATCAATTATCTTACCTGCTCTGGATATCATTATAACCCTGAATGACCTTTTTTATTCAAAATATATCCAATCCCTTTTTAAAGTTATATGTTGAAATTGCTGTTACAATCTGCTTTAGTAGAGAATCCCACAGTCTGACTACAATTACTGTATAAAAAACTTTTAGTTCCTTAAGGTGGAATATTTTTTCTTCTAACCTCAAAATATGTTGTCTTGTCAATTGAAAACTTCTTGGCACAAAAAGTTCCTCTTTTCTTTTACTGCCACGTGCCAGTTGGCTGCAACAATGCTTAAAATATTGGGCACTACTGCAGGGTATCTAATGTAATAATGCTAGTTTATTCTGTTTATATATAAAATAACTCAGTAATTAGGTGTTTTAGGGGCGGATCTTCTGCAGGCAGAGTGGTTCAGTGCTGTCAACCTGCTGTCAAATCTTTTATACTTCAAAAAGATCTTAGCAAGTTGTGAATGTCTCCATTTATAGTATGCTCTTTATAAAAACGTAGGTACCATATCACTTTGTATCATCATACTGAACTGATATTAAAATATTTAGGAAATAAATGGAAATTAAATTCATCAATGCTGCTGATTTTTTTTTTTTTTATGTAGGTCCAGCTCTCTTCCTTCAGTGTTCGCGTCCCCTATGGGCCTCATACCACTTTCTGGCCCTTTCTGACTCCGCATGGCCCCTGGCGGCTCTGTTGTGATTTTCTCTGGGTCCTGGTAACCCTTTTTCAGCACTCTTTGGTTCTTATCGGTCCTGCCAGGCCCCATCAGCTGTCTCTGGGCCCCTCTCTGGGCCCCTCGGCCATCCCGCAGGGCTTTACTTCCCGCTGTGACCCAGCATCCCTCTCTCTGTCCCCCTTTGGCCCCATCCTCCATGACCCTCCTCCTTTCTCTACCTCTTTCCTCTCTCTCATTCCCTTTCCATTGTCTTTGTCCCCCTTCACTTTCCTGTCTCCCACTCTCCTTCCCTACCATTTCCACATCCTCTCTTCCATTTTTCCTCCTCTCCTTCTTTCTCCATTTTCTCTCCCCTGCTCTCCCCTTCTCTTCTTTCCCCTCCTCTCCCTCTTGCTCCCTCTTTCCCAGTCTTCTCTCTCCCTCTTTTTACTGTTTCTCTCCCTCATTCTTCTCCCTCCATCTTTTCACTCCCATCTTCTCTTTCCCCTCCTCTTTATTCCCATACTCATCCCTCTTCTCCTCTCTCTCCCTACTCCCTTCTCCTTCTTTACTCCCCTTTTGTCTCCTTCCATCCTGTTTCCTCACTCATCTCTCTCCTTTTTTCTTCCCTGTTTTTATATCTTTCAGCTTTCTTCCCCTCCTCTCTTTTCCCTTAATTGTCCCTCTTCTTCCCCTATTTATATCCTCTTTTCTCTCCTATTTATCTCCTTCTCTCTCCCCATATTCTATCATTCTTTTCTATCTATTTCTCTCTACGTTCCTCCTCCATTCCTTCCCATCCTCTCCCTTCCCCCTTCTCTCTCCTCCATCCCATTCTCTATATTCCTCTCAATCACATTTTCTCCCACTATTCTCTTTCCCTCATCTCTCTCCATCCCCTTACATCTTCTCTTATTCTCTTACTCTCTCTTTCTCTCACACACACCTTCTCATTCCCTTCTCTTCCTTATCTATCCTCTCTCTCTCCTCTCCCACTCATCCCTCAATTTCCTCTCTCCCTTTTTCTCACCCTCGGCCTATTCCATCTACCATTCCTCCTTTGTCCTCCATCTCTCTGTCTTTCTCTTCTCTCACCCGCATTTTCCTCTACCTTCTCTTTCCCATCTCCACCCACCACACTCATCTGTTTTTCCCCTCCATAACCATACTCAGGGGCGGAGGAACTGGGGAGATGGGGAAGGGGGGAAGGGGGACAAATCTCCCACGGACTAAATTAAAAAGGGACACAAAAAATACAAACATTAAACTTAATTGTGCATTACCAGATTTGGCCACTAGAGCTATATACCAGTATGTATTTTCCCTGAAAGCTTTGACCATAATTGTTTTATATATATGTATTTATATATGTATATGTATTTATATATGTATTTATCTATGTACATAATAGGTTGGCATATATAGTCTTATTGGAGGAGTGCCAGGAGCATTGAGAATTTAAACAAATAAATAAAAAAAAGGGGGCACTGCAGCAATGGGGCCCCGCTGAGTGGGGCCCCTATACATTGCTCCAGGTGCACCGACTGTAGATCCGCCCTAGCTTCCTCTCCTGGGAGTAGAGTTGAATTATCCGAGAGATGTTTTTTGGCTCCTACGCCCTTGACCATACCTGTCTATATCTTTCTACTCCTTCTTCTCTCTCCCTTTAATTTTCTCCCTTCTAACTCTTACTTTTCTCTCTTCACCACCATTGCCTTAGAGAATATCCTATTAAGCTCAATAAATCCTGTGCTGCAAGCGAGACTCATTCTGACTCAATGTAAAAAACAGTTTGTGTGCTGTAAAAGTTTTCATTGCTGAATTTATAACAATTATAAAACAATAAAAAAAGCTACAAATTAAAATGTTTTACACAGTTTTTACTTGATTGTGCTTGCTCTTTAAAAACTAAAACTTCACCATTTAACCATTTTACAGTTTTGCCACTTGGTTCTTACTGCTGTCATGGTTCAGAGCAGTTAAGAGTTAATTTAAAGGGAAGTTGACAAAACCTTGGGTTAAATGCTCCAGATGATCTCCCCTGTCAAATGGAGAGCTTCATGTATGTGTTCAGAAGAATGTATATTTCCTTTGAAGCCATATTGTTCTACATTAAGAACCTTCCGTTGCTATTTGATATTTGATTTCCAGAAAATTATTTAATCAGATGATGGCTAACTTCCATGAACTGCTTCTGAACTGTCTGGTGATGTTAAAATCTTCCAAATAAAGACGAACTACAGATTTTTGCATGACTGATATGGAAGGTAGGAGGGGGTTACATGGAATGAGGGGTTTCTATATATGATGTAGAGGACTCATCTCCAAATTGTAGGGGGAAGTGCAGTGTGGGCCAGGACTACATTTTTATTTAGGGGTCTGTGATTGTAGGATGTACAGTTGATGTCACTTTTAATTACAGTAACAATTGGTAATCAGAAATAGGTCCCCAGAAAAACGTTTCCTGACACAAGACATTTTATTTAGAGAGCTCTGAGATGTCTGCACAATTAGTGACATTCACCTGAAAAGGGCAGATACCTAAAGGGAGGAGGAAGAATAGAGAGACAGGAGGGAGCGGGAGAGAAATGAGAGAATAGCAGGAGAGGGAAGAAAAAGATAAGAAGAATTGGACAGAAAGAAAAGGAAAACGATGGAGAGAACATAAATAAGAGGAGTGGATGTGGCAAGAAAGATGTAGAGGAAGGAGGACAGGGAGAAATGACAGAAGACCGGAAATGTACAAAATTTAGGAAGCTATGAGGATTAGTTGGGGACGGAGACAGATCAGAGTCACAATTGCCTAGATCAGTGACTGGTTACCTTCCAATGCCATGGGGATGCCTTTATGACCCAGAACACTTTGAATATGGCGATACTGCGTGAGGCGCACTACATTTTCATTTAGTTTTGCACTGAATTGACTACATTATATTTACCTAAATTCCTCAATAATCTGTCCATAACTCCACTGTGATTTTAGTGGTACAAAGTATTAGGCTGCCCTCATTTCTCTTAGTGCCTGAGGACCAGCAGTTAAGATCTCAAGGATCGACTGTTGAGGCCTACTGGTCTCGCTCAGTAATTTCCTACTCTACTTATCAACGCACACCAACAGGTCAAAATTTGAGTGCATCCCTTTCTGTATTAATGAGCCATTGAAAAACATCTGTGCTCAAGGAGGGAAACCCTGGAATGATGGTGGTCTTCTTTGTGACCCTGGATTGAACCCACTGATCTACATCAACCTTTAATTTTTTTAGTCCTCCCAACCCTTGTGATGAGTCCACCACCCTAAAAAACTTAATAACTCTGATCCCCAGACTGAGCCCCAATCCTAAAAGGGCCAGATCACAATGCCACTTAGCCCTACCCCAGATTATGAGGATACTTTCTGCGTATTAGGACTTTCAGTTTCTTCATTCTTCTTTGCACAGTATCTGAGATCATTCTAATACATAATCTTACCGTTAGATATTCTCAACATAGAGAATAAACTTGTACAGGTAAGAAATGTGACCCATGCTTTGGCTACTCACAGGAATACAAAATGGAGACAACAATGTTACAAATCAAATCCCAGTCTTACGGATTAAACACAATTTGATTAATGTGAACACTGATTTCATAGTTTCTTTATAACTGGTGGGCAACAAACAACCCTGGATTTGCATGCTGCTCCATCAAACTTTCCATTTAGCCTCAACATTTCTCTCTCAACTATAATATCATCATCTCGTGTCTCTCTAAAACTTCCACTCACCATACATTTCTCTATTAACCCTTAATTCACTTGTCACATCCTCACAATAAATTTATATTTTTACAAGGGTAATTTGAATTGTATGGAATATGTGAAATAAGCAGTCTACCATTGTCAAGGAACCGGGTGGTTTCACCTGAGAAGGCCACACTTGCATGTCACTGTCATGGAGACCTCTGCATCTTCCTTTGAATTAACATACATAGTGTCTGTCTCCTACAACATATCACTGTCCTTCAGTAATGGGTTTCAGAGGCATTGATGACTGATTAGATTGGACATGAGCTACAAGCTCATTAACAGACAGTCAATATGTCTATTAATGATGAGGGCGGGTGCTGCACAGTGACGCTGGGCTGGGATGGGGGCTTAGTTTAGGTTCTAGGTCACGGGGAATCAGGACATCTTGAGCACATCTATAGGTGTGGGAGCTTCATAAGGTAAGAGATCAACACCCACAGCCATGTTTATTGACCCTCTACTAGCTCCCAGTTAACGTACCTCCATCTGAGTCAGTACTAGGAACAATAGTAAAATGGTAGATAACTACATACAAACACTGCTCTGTATATTACTTACTCTTTACCGCTTTCTATCATTACTCATAGACTTGTATATTATATACATACCACTGTATTTTGCACATTTTGTTCAGTATATTTCCCTTCCAAGCATATTATGCACAGCTAATTTGCATAACTCCTTAATTTTGGAGAGACACTTCCTCATCTAAGGTAAAAATCATCTTTCCCCTCTCAGCACTCTGTTTTCAAGTGGATAGTTCCACAATTAAGAATAAACTCATTTACTTCAATCCTCTTTATGTGATTTCTCTCCTATCAATATCTCCAATATTGCATTTAGCTGTTTTTACAGCACTGTGCAAATATTAAGCATTTTTATTTTTAATATTTACATGTTTTGCCCAAGTTGGTGCCATTTTATTGAAGCACAATATATATACAGTAAAAACCCTGTTATCAGGCACCCACTGGGACTCCCTATTGCCGGATAAGTGTAGTTGCCGGTTAATAGAGAGTCCCCAAATGTAAGGGTCTAAACGACCCTTAAATCCCCCCAAAACCATCAAAATGTCTTTAAAATGGCATTAACACCTAAACTGAGCCACTTAGGCAAAGAAAAAAAAAATAGAAAAAAGTTAGTTTTTTTTTTTTTTGCAGTCTCGAACTGCCGGATAGTGCCGGATAGTGCCGGATAGTGCCGGATAGTGCCGGATAGTGCCGGTCGAAAATTGGGAACTGATGCCGGTGCCAGTTGCTTGAGAGTCCCGGGTAGTTGGGTGCCGGATAACCAGGATTCTACTGTATATATATATATGTACATGCCTGTATACTACACCCATTGCTCTGAATACACTGAATACAATCTGCATGTCCATAAATAGATCATGCTTTTTTATCATACCTCATAACTGTTCTCTTTTCCCAACAAACCCTCTTAGCTCTCCAAATATTCCCCTTTTGAAGGGAAGTCTCATATTTAAAGGCACACAGCCCTGTTGATGTCCCACTTTCTCTGATTCCTCCAGTTTGTTTGAAGTGTGTTTATCTCTAAAATATAATAATGACAATGATACTATCTAATGCATTTGTAAGAATATAATTGTCCCTCTTTTGCCATTTGTAATGTCGACAGGTATATAGTATACCCACAAACAGCTCCTTATAGTATATACATAGTATATACAGTTTGTCCCACACACTATCATCCTTATTAAATTGTGATTTGGTAATATGCTGTGTGCTTAAATAAAGCCCTTTTAAATTTACAGAATCGCAATTTAATAAGGCTGTATATATACACTGCACACTGATTGTGGCATATTACACATATAAGTTGTGCTTTTATTCTGTGTTCTTACATTTCTTTGTGACAATGTGCGAGTTGCTCAACATAGTTTATTGAGGAGTCATTAATAGTAAGTCAGAGGGCTAGAAAGAGCAGGGATGACAAGGTGACCCTAAATATCTTCTTTTTCTACAGATCTCATCGCTCTCGCCATCTGATTATTACCTAACTCTTCATTCTGCCTGTGATTGACACCTCATTCTTTTAGTGTGTCCCCTTAGCTTTCTGCCCCTTCTCTGTCTATTCTGAGCCCCTTCCCTTCTTCTGAGGGACCCCTTCTCCCTCATCCCTGGCATGGGTAAGACTGATAATGACTCTGTGGAGCTGACCTCTCCCAGTGACCTACGGCAGGCAGTGCCATTGGAGTCCCTGTCCACCCCTACTGGAGACCCAAAGAAGAATGCAGAGAATGAGAATAGAGGAACATGGAAGGGGAGATTTGACTTCCTGCTGTCCTGTGTGGGCTACGCCATTGGTTTGGGAAATGTGTGGCGCTTTCCTTACCTGTGTGGAAAGAATGGAGGCGGTAAGGACCAGAGGCCTCTTGTGGCCATTATATCAAGCTAAAAATACCATAGACAACAGATACACCAATACAATACAGAGCAGATACAGCACTAGCCCTGCTGGGTCACTACCTTGTCGTGGTAAAGGGCTTGTGCATGTCAATGTAGTTTTGAGCTAAATCATGTAGGGTCAACCCAGATGGGCAGGCATAGCAGAGAGGTCAGACAAATCACAATCCACTGGAGAAGGAATTGACAACCCACTCCAGTATCTTTGCCAAGAAAATCTTACAGATAGGCACAACCAAAAACAAGATGCGCCTGGTGTGCCGCGGCCCATAGGGTCATGGAGAGTCAGATATGACTGAACGACTAAACTACAACAGCACCAGCAGATATATACGCCAAGCTACATATACACAAAACTGAAAATAGCTCAATCTAAAAATACAACACCAGCAGATATGTACACCAAGCTGCAAATATACACACTCCACACCAGATATAACAAAAATGTACATTAGACTTGAAATAAAACTGGCCAAAAACGCAACGCCAGCAAATATACACACCAAGCTTACAGATACAAAAGGCTTAAAATACAACACCTGCAGATATGTAACCAAGTTGCAGAAACAGCAAGCTAAGAACACCCAAAGCTGTAAATACCACACCAGCAGATGCACCAAGCTCCAGATACACCTAGCCGTAAACATACTACACATCAGATACACCCAGCTACAAATACAACTCATAGCGAGTACACCAAGACATAAACATAAAATACTATGAATGTGCTGCATATATAAAACACTAAAGATACACCAAGCTGCAAATACACTGCACACAGGATATATGCCAAGCCGCAAGTACATTAACAAATAAATGCATAGCGGAAACACCAAAATACTAAATTAACTTTTTTATTATGTGTATTAGAGCACCCTTTTTGCTCCTGATTCCAGCACAAATACTTCACACTTTACAAAATAAATGTACTTTGATTGTGCTGCACTGTATGGCAATGAGGCAGCTGCAATTATTTTTTTGTTCTCACTTTGTGTGCAGAGTTCCAGGTTAAATACAATAAATTGATCTGCTGTAGGATCTGAAAGCTGGACCATTATAGTGTCCCTTTAATTGAAATATTAGTGGGTCACAACCAATTGTTTTTAAACTAATTTACTATATGCAGTATTGTAGAATTGTATATAAACTAAACCAGTGTTCCCTTCACCAACAAGTTCATGCTTAAAATTGTAAATTATTAATTTTGGATGTAGGATGGATTAGCCTCACACTTAATAAACTGTTTCTATGGGGTGTTCTGGGGCCTCCGTGCAACTCACAACATTTCAATGTACCTGAAAAGCAAATTCACATAAATATATACTATCAAAGCAAGGCCATTTTAGCACAGTAATTAACTTAATGCAAATTGTGACTTTAATTGGGTCTAAATTATTAGAAACACGAACAGTTCAGCAATCATTGAAGCTAATTCTGACATATTTGTATATGCAGTCCAATTTATTAACGACCTATTGCTCCTATTGGCACCACAATAATATTCCATTTCACCTGTTTTTTTTTATAGGTGCGTTCCTCATCCCCTATTTCCTGACGTTGGTCTTTGCTGGGATCCCACTCTTCTTCCTGGAGACTGCTCTTGGGCAGTTCACATCTATTGGAGGCCTTGGAGTGTGGAAACTGGCGCCCATGTTTAAAGGTAATGTGTTTCCCTTGTTTGTGGACTTTCATTAGGAATATAAGAGCACTCACAGGAGAGAAAATGTGTTGGGTGTTCAATTATACAAAGATAAGGACTTGTCATCATGTTGAGGCTCTATAATCTTTTTTGCAAGAAAATTGAATGTCCTTGTTCTTATTAGTATCAGATCTTTCCTGTTGGGTGGCCGGCAGCAGTGTTGGTAGCAGTGCGGTGAGGGGCTGGTAGATAACTCTGTTGATGTTTCACACAATTTCTAACCTTAAACTGTTACCGTAACCGTAACCCTAACCTTAACCCTTACCCTAACCCCAACCCTTACCCTAAACCCAAATTCAGTAAAATTGGCAGTAAAATCTTGGCAGCGCCATCTAACGGCTGCTCGCCGCTACTGCTGCGGCTACCCAATAGGAAAGGTCCCTAAATTCTTACATGGCAGGGGATACACAGGTTGCTGGGTGGCTCTGTTAATCAGGTGTGACAACATTAGTTGGGTGTCAGTGTTTAATTGTGTGAACAGGTATTTGTAATTGACGTTGTGATTGACTGACTGTTCTTTAATTAGTGTTGTATAAGGCAGTATTAACCATTACAAAGGCTTCTTTTGTGCTTTAGGGTGTGTAGGTTTCAATTTAATGTTATTGGTGTTCTGAGAAAGGCTTCTTTAGGCTATTTCGTACATAATATGCAAATGTTAAGCTTGTTGCTTTCACAGGTAAGAATTTTATTCCTCTTTGTTATTTTGATGTAATTTCTCTTCTATTAGCTGCTCATAAATGCCTCAAACTCACAAATTTCCATATGGTTGTTTTTTCTATAAATGTTTAGATGTATTCTATTGACTTCAGCTCGCAAATGCCGCCCGCAAGGCTGAATTCATAAACCCTGCCTTTTTAAGTCTGATTTCAGGAGGCGTAATCATATGATCTGACAATATTTAAGCAAGACCATAATTTACTTCTTAGACACAGCGAATAGTAAATGAGGCCGTCATCATGATGTCAGTAAAAGATGGAAGTTACACGTAATCTGCAATCGGAGGCTACAAATTAATTAGTGCCAATAAGTAATATTTGTGGGCTCGCAATCAAACAATCTATAAAATGCATTAGATCATCTGTTTTAGTTCATGTGGGTTTCATGATATGTATTAACCACTTGATCAATATTGCTCATAAATAACATTTAAAAAAATATGTTGTGCAATTAATTCTAATGCCTTCCCATGCTTGTAAAGTACAGTATTCTGTGTTTAATTGCTGTTTTTTTAGTTGCAAGACTTTATTTGCGAGTAAGAGCTATGGGTCTAATATAATATCGATTTTGTGTAACTTTAATTATTTAGAGCTCTTAATATTCAAGCTGTGCTAAAAGCAATGGAGTTCTAAGCCCGGATTTTCGTCTTTGGCTGGGCCGCAGTGATTGTGGGCGGGGAACTCGTTATCGGATTGCGAGTAACTAATAGAACATGTGGCAATATTAAGAGCAGTTTTAGGGGTGTATAAATTACGAATTAGGCAATAGAACGGGGCCCTTAGTTTGTGGGACGGCTTTCTTTCTTAGAGAACTTATAATATTCCCGTATAGAGCCAGCAATATAGTTTCTGTTGTTAGCTGTCAGGCTGCCAGAGATAACGCTGATCAACATTCAGCAATGTACTGGTGCTTGGCACGGTATACTAATTAGTGGGAAATGAAGCTATATTTGTGTCAGGAGGGAATTTAACTGCATAGAAACTAATTTGCAGTACTACAAATTTGCATATTAAGTCGATATTTCTCAATAATTGTTTACCTTGCAAAATATGCTAGAATTGTTTGTTGTTCTATAAACACCCAGAACCCCAAACATAATGTCCCGAACACAGCCCTTCAACACCGCACTATCTAGTGGGGTCTTCAGATACCCTACTTAATACAGAAAACTATTTAGTAACAAAGGATATTGGGCCCTGTAATGGTTACTGTTCCTTTTACACTACAAAATACCTTGCAGTAATAGAAGAACAGAAACATTTTACACAATACAGGGATGAGCAGATATAACTGATTGTACACGTGTAGCTAATGTAAGTTGTTGTTGTAGTTGCTTAACCATTCATTCATGTCAGGCTCTCTGTGACCTATGGACTGCAGCATGCCAGGTACATTCATTCATCAGTCACTGGCCCTCTGAGCCTCATCAAGTTCATGTTCATTGCTTCAATGACCTCATCTATCCATTTCCACATCTGTTGTCCTCTTCTTTGTGAACGTTCAATCTATCCCAGCATCAGAGTCCTGTCTTCTCATGATATGAACAAAATATTTCAGTCTCAAGATCAAACCTTCCACTGATCAGTTTGTCTTGATTTCCTGTAGTATTGATTTATTGGAACTTCTTGCAGCCCAAGGGACTTTAAGCAATTTTCATGAACACCATAATTCAAAGGTGTTAATTCTACAGCGCTAAGACTTCTTTATGATTTGCTCTCATAACTGTATGTTACTACTGGGAATACCATAGTTCTACCTGTGTGGACCTTTGTTGATAGTGTAACATCACAACACTGACTCAAATTACCAAGGAAACTGCACATGCATTAAATGACCTCAAATGGCCTGTCACTCATGGGGAGTGGGGTCAAAATTCTGTTCAGATCTAGATTGTCACTACCAATCACATTAGTATCCTTCTGACTGGCCAATAATACCAATGCCACTTTAAATAAATTAAATTGTATAGATATCAAGTGCCTGAAAACTTCTCTGTTCCACAAAACAAAAGTGTCCCTGAGGACAGTTGGCTTGGTTATATTCTTGAGTATAAGAGCTTGTGATCAAGGCTGTGCTCCTTATTCCCACAAGTATTTTTACTGACTGCTAGTGGCATTTTCCAGTTCCATTTTTAATATCCTTTGTCTACTAATGATAAATATATTAAGTGATGCTAACTAGAGCCTGCCTAGAAGCAGAGTCTATTTAAGGACTTTATATTTCAAGCTCTGCACTGAAGGGCTACGCTTAATAAATATTCAAAAGTGACTATTTATGCAAACCTGGCCAGGAGAGCTAATTTTACTCCAGTGTATATTCATTATTTTCCCATGCATTTAACAATATATGTTCATAACATGCCCTCATTCCTTCATATTAAATACCATGCTCCATTTTCCATCCCATTATATCCAAATGATTTAAGAACTTGTGTCTTACAGAAGACAAATAAATCCTGAAAGCGATCAATTTATGTTCAGGTAACAGGCAATTTAGCATAGGTTATTATCCAATATTGTCAAAAAAATACCTTTGTATGTTATTTTTTTAACAGAATAGTATTGTATTATATAGGATACAGAAGTAGATTTGAGATAATATCAGGAATATCAATAAATTACCAATAAAGATCTTAAATAAACAGATAATATTCTAGTAGATATTTTACAACATAGAACATACTGTAGATTTCATGACAGATAAGACCCACAAAAGGTTCATCTGATCTACCCATTCTAACTACCTAAGAGTTTGGCTTAATTAAGCCTCAAGACATGCTTATGCTTACATTCTTTAACTGTGCTTGACCCTACTACTTCCATTAGAAGGCTGTTCCACTTATCTTCTACTCTTTCTTTCAAAGTTTAAAATATTCTAAGCAATATTTGTATTTTCCACCTCATACTGAAATGACTACTTATCCTTCGCAATAAGCCTCCATTGTAATTTCCATAATACATTTAAGAGGGGGATTGTTTGTTATTTTCCAATCATCGCCTGTTCAGTGTTGTTATCACTGAGGGACAATCCCAGTTGTCAGAACCTCGTAAGAAGTCATTCTCCACAATTGAGCATTACACCATATAAGGTGAGATCCATTAAATGATGTCACCCTGCACGGCAAGGTTTATTGGGGATGGGAAATGGCTTGATAAAGAGCAATAGGTTAATCAGTGCTTGCCCAATACTAATGTAATGGATGGACTCAAATACGCCCAGTCCAGTTTATCTTTAAATGAGACTCCATCTAAGCAAAATATACCTTTGTGAACCATTTGCTGGGAAGCACTTAGAGATAGTGTTGGATATTGGTTTGAGTATCTTAGAAAATAGCAGTGTATGGCAAGGAACATCCCAGTACAACCTGATATTCCTTGTTCATAAATATGCAGACAGCATGGCAAGATTTATTTAACTCACGAGCACATATCACATATATAGTTGTGAGCGTACGAGTCGTTGCTCACGCTTGCGGGCTCGCGTAGCGAGCCCGCGGCCCTCGCGAAGCGAGGGCTGTGGCTCGCGAAGCGAGCCGCGGCCCTCGCGTAGCGAGCCGCGGCCCTCGCGTAGCGAGGTCACTGGGCAAGGGCCTCAGTTGCTGGCATGGAGCGCCGAAGGCGCTCCATGCCAGCAACTGAGGCCCCTCGCGAAGCGAGGGCCTCAGTTGCTGGCGAGGTCACTGGGCACGGGTCTCAGTTGCTGGCATGGAGCGCCGAAGGCGCTCCATGTCAGCAACTGAGGCCCCTCGCGAAGCGAGGGCCTCAGTTGCTGGCGAGGTCACTGGGCAAGGGCCTCAGTTGCTGGCATGGAGCGCCGAAGGCGCTCCATGCCAGCAACTGAGGCCCCTCGCGAAGCGAGGGACTCAGTTGCTGGCGAGGTCACTGGGCAAGGGCCTCAAACCCTCGCAAAATTCACGTCGCTACTCAAAAAACACGACACACAAATTACGACACTCGCTAAATTTTACGAGGCACGCAAACAACGTACGAAACACGTTACCACACATTACGACCTCGCAAACATCGGACGCAACACGCCGACATACAAACATTTAAAACACAATACATACACACAGCACATACATAAAAAACTTACCTACACCAAGAGGGAGCACCCAGGACCTCAAAAATGCAACTTACACCTCGATTTTACTCGAAATAAAACAGTTTAGAGACTAAAAAAAAATCTAAGCGACAGAAAAAATGGCCGCAGAACAAAACGAAAACGAGGCTACAGCACTCTAAACTCGCAAAACACCACAAAACACCTACGGATATTCCGATACAGACCTATACCACACATTACTCGCCATTTTACACCAATGCTGAAGTACACGACTAAGCTAACGGTTTGGTCTCGCGCACGCACAGTGTTACACTGCACACATTCAGCATGCTTATACAGCAGCTCCACACCACTAATGCTGCAGCAACATCAACACAGATTGCCAGCTCTTCATCACAATGCTTCAAAATAGGTACACTATATTCATTTAATAATTTAGCTACCTTACAATTTCATTGCAGTCATTTTTTGACGGGCAATTCGCTAGTTTAATATATTTAGTTGCTAACTATAAATTTGAGTTCAGATATGACTTTGTTTACTAAGTAAATTAGACTAGTAATATCTGACTGAATTAATTGCCCTTTATCTCTCAATTTCAGGTGTTGGGATGGCCGCGGTGGTTTTGTCTTTTTGGCTGAATGTTTACTACATTGTTATAATTGCCTGGGCTCTATATTATCTCTTCAACTCCTTCTCCTCAGTGAGTACCAGAATGTCCTACAACAAATCTGACCATTCAGACACAATTGAGAAAAGAACCAATTAATGATCAGAAAGTGCTTGTTTCAGAGGTGTTACTGGTGTTGTGATTCCTGTTTTCTATGTAGAAGTCAGTTTTCGTCTTTTTTATAATACCATGGTTCATCATCATATTATAAAAAGGTGCATTTAGCGTAAAAAAGAGATTGCAAACGCAGCTGCCCCAGAAATACACCATACTCCTATACTTGCTGCACCCTATCCCAGTTAGTAGACCATCATAGTTTACTGAATGGTACAAGATTTTACAGCTTTAGTGTAAGTTTAAGTTGATTTTGCTTTAATGCACAGATTCCTCTACTTCACAAGGCTACAGATAAAAAAACAAGAATCACAGATTCACTATAAAGAAGTTGTAATTAGAAAACATAACTAAAGCCAAATCAAAATTATTAAAGAAGAAAATATGTTTGTGTGCTGTTTTATTTTTTTACACGGATGACGAAGTTGACATATTGAGCTATAAGAGGAAAAGGACGATAAAAAAAAAAAAAAAAAATCTAAAAAATAAAAACAGAGTATCCAAAAACCATAAAATATCATAATATTGTAACAAGTGGTAATTGCAATGTTATTATTGTGTTTAATAGTCATAGTGTCTCTTTAAAGATATACAGAAGTTTCCTGAGTTTCAAATGTTTCCTAAAAACAGCCACTGATTAGTAGAAAAATATGTATTTTATTGAAAAGTTGAATGCACTTACATATTTATATGCTGGGTACTGCTATCTGGATTTGCACACCCCTAGGAAGCTCCCATTACAGTGGGTACAGGTGGCACAGCATCTGGGTACAGGTTGTGACTTCTGGGTACAGGTTGTGACTTCCAGGAGGAAATTCTGCCAGTCACATGGTTGCTGGGGTCACAGCTTATTTCTCTCTGCCTGTCTCCTTGTGGGAAATGTAAACACCAGCAGCAGTGATGCAGGGCACAGACAAGCTGCAGGTGTAATGTACTATGAATGTGCTGCACAGATTGGCACATGTTAGAAAGTACTATTTATTTTCATATGAGTCTGACTATATATCCCAGGCTGCTTTGCAGCACAAACAGCAACCCCAAATGCTTCAGGTTCTGCTTCCTCCTGATTGGCCAAAACTATTTTTGAAAGAATGCTCATTTAGCCTGGGTTTGGAGAGGGTGTTAACTTTTTTTTTTCAACTGTCAGAAATTACAAGATATTTTGTAAGAAATGTTAAATGTTAATTTGGGTATTTTTTCATGCAAACAAAAATTATACATTCATAATCTAGGAAATTAGATATGCCTTTAAGTAGGAAGACTAATGATGAATTACTTAAAGTTTACAAATATGAAGCTTTTACCATGCTAGATGGCATTATTAAATACAATTTGTATTTAAAGTTACCAATAATTTATAGAAATAATTTATAGTAGTACATTAAATATGTTATATGACCATATCTGTAAAGAATAATTTATATTTTTAACACAATAAAATAATAATGTAATACCATAAGCATAATAAAAGTAGTCAGGAGATTGCTCTGTTAGTTTGCTTGAGAAAGAGATCTTTCAGAGGTTTCTAAAATATTTTTTGGGGGATGGAATGTAGAATTACCCCCATCCGTAATGAAGAGGAGAGGCATCAAGATACAATAAAATTGAGCATTCAAGGTGAATATATAAAAAAAAACAGAATCAAGCTTTATGTATAAAAGAAAAGAAAACGTTGTTAACTTAACGAATAAATGTGAATATTAGCTATCCACGCCTCTCTTTGTGTTGAATTGCTCTGGTTATTACATCCAACATAGCTAAATATTTATGACTATACTTGACCCCCTACATATAGATGGATATAGACATCTCTCACTAAGAATCATAAACCTACTTTTATTATCAAAGATAACTGGGCACTTCAGCAAAAACATCAAAGAGAAGTGGTGGGAGGGGGAGACCACTACTCACAGGTCTAGGCCAGTTAACACAGTTTTATTTAATAAGTTAACTTTTTCAAACATAAAGTTTGCTTCTGGATTGCTTATAAATTCATTCAAAATCCCTTTAATAAAAACCACCCTAGGTATTAATAAAAATAATGACATAATGTCTAAAACAAGTTAAAAAAGCTGTTTCCAGCTCAGAATTCCGAGAAATACAGTTATTACACTGCATTCTGGGAAGCTGAGCAGGGGCATGCAAATGTGCCCACAAATGCCCCACTCTTCAATCCATAGCCCATTTTAAACATTGCCTCCTTTAAGCTTACGCCTGCTGTATTACACAGCTTTTATGCAAAGCCAGGGTTGGATTAAACACAAGCTGGGAACCCTATCCACATACAGCAGTTTCAAGCTTACTGGCTATCATCAGCGTGGAGCGGCATCCCAGCTTGTGTTGTGGACTTTATGAGTAGGTAGATCACCACAACAATCATTTATAATATGGTGGGCAAAAGAGCGTTAGAAGCCTCCACCTTACAGTAGTACAGTAAATAAATAGTACATTTGTGTCTAATATATATATATATATATATATTTAAAAAATTGTGCCTGTCCCCTTTTGGGGTGGGTGGGGGGGGCCTGATTAAGGGGTATTCTTTTTATACCCGGCCCCCCATGAATTAGCTCCTCCACTGTACTCATAGATGTTAAAATGTGCACATGGAGGTTCTAGAGCTTGCATCTTATGGATATAGGACCTTGGTAGAGTAAGTGGGTTATCTGAGCTTTTGTAGATAAATCAACTTGACAGAAACAGTTTAGAATTGTCTTCATTGTTTTATTGGTTCTTGATATTTTGAGCTAGTCAGATTACCCATCTTAGGTTTCCAAGTACATTTGGTACAATGGAAAACAATTATTCTTCTGATGGCTGTTTGTCTCTATAAACTAACTAACGAACTAATCAAGTACTAAATCTTTTACATAGTCAATCTCCTGTAAGTGGACTGTTCATAAAAAAACAAACGTAATTTTAGAGAGGTCTATCCAGGCTTATGTCTAACACTGTGCTCTTCTCTCTTGGCAGACTCTGCCCTGGCAAAGCTGTGACAATAGCTGGAATACAGAGAGATGCTTCTCCAACTATTCTCTAAATGACACCACCAACCTCACCAGCGCTGTGACAGAGTTCTGGGAGTAGGTTTATTCTAAGGTTCTAACAGGTTTGGTTGGGGAAATATTGTGAGCCGGATAAAACACATAATGTTTATGACATTTACGAATGTCATCAATAGAGCGTTCCAGATGTAATAATAATAATATATATACATATGTCTGAATATGACATTGCAGGTAGATAGCTGAGACATTTCTTATTTTATATCACTTAAAGAGAAAAGTAGATGACAAAGAAGAACAAATATTTTGATAGAAAAGGTTTTTGGTAAAATGTTGTGGTCTAAAGACACCTACCTTGGTTAAGAATATAAAATAAGTCTGATATACTTAATAAATTAAAGTCTTTCAAATTCCTTACTTAAAACTTATATAATTGTAACACATAGTATTTTATATAAGGCCAATCTAATGTATAGTAACGTGATCTAATGGGAATGAGGAACTAACCCTAATGTGTTTTATGCTGTCAAATATTTGTATGAACAAGTTAGTGAATGGGCAGTTATAGGAGTGAGCACTGAAGGTAAATTTATTAGGGGTTAGAAACAGTTTAAATGAAAGATATACAAATATGCATTTCTAGAAGCTAAAGGTGTATGGGAGTGATTTTTGAAAGTCATAAATGATTCTTTTTTTAGGTGATTTTTTTGGATTTTATAATTGTTGTAACTTTAGTGTGGCTAGTGAGTATCTTTGTAGAAGAATGGCAACCGTGATCCATGGGAAGTGCAAGGGAGTGATTTTTGGAGACTAAGTGACTCTTGGGCGCCATACACCATTAAGGGAATCAGTTATAGGCTTACATTTTTGTTATTCTATGAGGGGTTTTAGTTTTTTTTGGATTAATCCTTTGTAAAGTCCACTTTTGAAGCTCATGGTTGAGTTGGTAATTTATAGTGGTAATATTACAGTGCTTATGGTAGACATACACTCAACAGCTCTGTGATTTTTCTGTAGGAGGAACATGCATCAAATCACAGGAGGACTGGGAGAGCCAGGCAATATCCGTTGGCCTTTGGTGTGCACCTTGGCACTTTCTTGGGTCATGGTTTACTTTTCCATTTGGAAAGGAGTTGAATGGACAGGAAAGGTGCTGTATGGAGAACATTGCAAATCTATTAATTAATTCACTCTCTTCTTCCTCTTGTTTCTCTTTATTTATAATATTTCCCACTCTCTTTAAATCAGGTTGTGTATTTCTCTGCTACCTATCCTTACTTCATGCTTGTGATATTATTTTTCCGTGGGATCACTCTTCCTGGAGCTATGGATGGGATCCGTTTCTACATCACACCAGACTTCAGCAAATTGTCTGAATCAGAGGTAAAATAGGACAAAAAAGAGACAACAACAATAGAGTGTAGAGAAAGAATAAAGGGGCTTGTCTTTTAAAGTGACGGAAAATCTTTCTTTTCAATAAGATAAAATTATGTACTAGTGTGATGAACAAAGTTTTGTTTAAAACTCCTCATTCTATGTTGAGAGATATCTTGTAAGAATCAGTGATAACACTGGGGAAAAATAATCAAGAGAGAGAGAGGGGGTATAGGGACAGAGAGAGAGAGACGGCACAGAGAGAGAGTCAGGACACATAGAGAGAGAGAGGACACAGAGAGAGAGAGGATACAGAGAGAGAGAGGACAGAGAGAGCGACATAACACACAGATAGAGGTAGACAAGACACAGAGAGAGAGAGGACAGAGAGAGAGAGGAAAGAGAGAGACAGGGCACAGAGATAGAGACAGGTCAGACAGAGAAATAGGGCACAGAGAGAGAGAGGGCACAGAGGGAGAGAGAGAAAGGTCAGATAGAGAGAGAGACAGGATAGAGAGAGAGAGACAGGACACAGAGAGAGAGAGACAGAGAGGAAAGAGAGAGACAGGAAAGAGAGAGAGAGAGGGGAGAGACAGCAGGGAAAAGAGAGAGGACAGAGAGAGAGAGGGCACAGAGGGAGAGAGAGACAGGATATAGAGAGAGAGACAGGATAGAGAGAGATGAGAGAGACAGCAGGAGTGAGAGAGAGAGAGACAGGAAAGAGAGAGACAGGGCAGAGAGAGAGACAGCATAGACATTTTATGATACCATCATTTATGGCGGGCAAGTTATTAGTATATATATATAACCTTGCAGCACTTCTTTTTTATGCAAGCAAACATTTCTGACCTTTGGTGAGGAAAAACAAAGGCAAAGATTATATTAAATAGTAAAATCTACATTTTAATGAATACTATTAAGCATTTCTAGATATTAAAAAGTATTGTCAACACCCAGTCCCTAAAATTAGAGTAAACTAGACACCCCACTTTTTAAAGGTTGCCTACCACTGGCTTAAGGTATGGAGTAGGAAAGGAACACAAACATATATTAGATGATTCTGCATTTATTTATGTTAATACTAAAAAAAAATGTCTTGTTTCTTTTTTTGTGGTAGTTTTTCTTCTTGCTTATTGTAAATAAGGCTTTTCTGTTTTACGTGCAGAGTAGACAAAGCTTTATTATGGAAATTTGGCATGTGAGACAATGATAAGTGACAATGGGCTCCATTCAATTCCAGCCTCGCTACTTGATCGCAGACAGCCGTATGTATGAGAGTGAGTTGCAGGCTCCTGTTCCTTTCCGTATGCGATGCTATTCAGTTGCTCAAGCCCGGAAGTTACGGCCTTGAAGCAGAAACCGTAAACCATGCACTGGTTCGGAGCAGTTCAGGATGGGAACATGATCAATTAAGCAAGCCCATAACCTCCCATTTCGATTCAGCCAATAGAAAAGCAGATTGTCATAATTACGGCCGTAAAACATGGAGGTTACATGTCATTCAATTAGGTGCGATGAGACTCACAAACCCTCAAAATAAAGAATTATGCAAATTAATGCCAATACTGTTCTAGTCCGGTGGCCTGATATTTATTAAATAATTCAAACCCGAGAACAATTAACACCGAAATGAAACATAAAAAATGTTATCTAATTTTGTTCCGATTTGGGGCTTAAGACTGTTGTGCAATTAGTTCTAATGTCTGTCATCGCTTTGCCAGTTATTTACAGTGCAGTATTGATCTTTTATTTGCCTTTACAGTGCTACGAATAGGTGTTTAACCCCCTTGCGGGTCCTCTCTAGCACATGTAGGATTTTGCCCTTCATTTGCCATTTACGGGTGTGAATACATTTGCAGGCTTGGCCAAATTGAGCAATTGAATATGGATTTTAGCCTTGCGAAAGTGACAGATCAAAGGCTTCTGGAGGCTGTAAGTTACAAGTTTAACCATTGCCATTTTTTCAAGGCCGTAACTGTAAAGTCGTTTGGAGCCCGCAAAAAGACGCCAATTGAATAGCAAAGTAGCTTGCGACCTCATTTATGGGCCTCCGGATCTCAAAATCGCTCAATTGAATGGGGCTCAATGACTAGTTGATATTTCACAGTGTAGTATATGGAGTTGTAGCTCACCAGAGAATGTAGCTGACTGGTGATGCATTTCAAAATCTATTATATTGTTGTTTTTAAGGTTTGGATGGATGCTGCCACACAGATCTTCTTCTCCTACGGATTGGGTCTCGGGTCTTTGATTGCCCTCGGAAGTTATAACTCTTTCCACAACAATGTATACAGGTTAGAGCTCTTTTTCACCATCTTATATCTGATATCCTATATATCTCTATTTTGTACCTGTTACACAAGATCCTTCCGCTGCCCATCTTTTATTAATCACACTCTTGACCCATTTACTTCTTTCTGTCCATCTCAGGGACTCCATAATTGTGTGTGGAATAAACTCCACCACCAGCATGTTTGCTGGGCTTGTCATATTTTCCATTGTTGGATTCATGTCGCACATCACCAAGAAGCCGATCCAGGAGCTGGCAGCATCAGGTGAACATATATCAATGTTGTAATGCTTAGCAATTCTCTATGCCAATAGTCTTTGTAACACAAGGAGATTTTTATCCAACCCATGCTGCTTTAATGTAGCTAATCCAGAGAGATGAAACAAAAAATGAGGAGGGTAACACAAGAAGAGAGTTTGGAGATACCTGTTTTATCTTTTAAAGTTTAAGAAAAATGCCACATGTTTATTAAACATGTCCCACATTAACAACATTAGCAGTTATGTAAGTCATGAGTATAATGCCTCTTGGCTTAAATGTAACAGTCTCTGCTTATTTGGGAGCTCCCATCTTGGACTACTAATTTGATTGTAGTTTGAAGGGATTGTTTTTCTGTCTCTTTTATTTAGTCATATGTTTAAGTGGCTATTCATTGTGGCAGTTTTTCAACAGAACTGAATAGAGTCTGAACCCAAAATTCCTCCCATTCCTTAGAGCAGTCGAAACCAGGTAGGAACACAAGCAAATGTTGCCATCATTAAAGCAAAATTGAATTCCATAGTTACAAATCAAACACTGTTTTTATAAAAACATTGTTTTCATTATCAAGTTTAGATACTCATAAATATGACACTTTAGTGGTCCTTAAAGCAAGAGTCTCATCACACATCTAACACATGGGTAAGGGTCATAGTAAGATTTTACTTCCTACCACTTACTCTTCCAAATAAGCAAATAAGTATGACAAAGTGATAATTATCACATCACTTGGTTGAAACTAGTGTCTCACCAATAATACATTACCCACAGGTTCAAAAGCCCTGGTCTGTAACATTTTAACTCAGATATTACCCATGAAATATTGTCTAAAAAAAAAAATAAACAAAGAAAACGTTACTAATTCAAGATTTTCCACATCAATAAATATATATGCATGAATGTGAAACTATTTAAATTTTTAACTTTTAGATTGTTTTAAGAATGAGAACTACAATATGTTAACCCTTTTAGTTATCTAGCAATATATATATATATATATATATATATATATATATATATAAATAACACACACACACATATATATATATATATATTTTTTTCTTTCTTAATATTATATATATTATATACACCACCTATTTCTATGAAGTCGTCACATTCTCCAACTTCCCCCTTTCTTAATGGGGCTTCACTCTACCAATGTGACATGCTTTGTGTTTGGGCATGAGACATCGACATTGTGAAGCAACTCCCTTTTGATTAAATCTTAAGTCACAGCTGTGAAACATTGCACCCTTCAAGAAAAAAAAATAGGATGTAAGTGATGACTGTTACCATGTGTGCTTCTCAGAAGTAAGTGAAGTGTACATTTTATATGACAATTACTTTGAGAAGAATACAATTTATAAATTCAACTAGGCAAAACATTAATTTAAAAAAAGCCTGAGGAGTTTATGAGTGTTCTTGCTTTATATTGCCAATCCTTTCTGTAGATATAAGGGTTTACATTACACATTATTATAACTGGAAGATCTGTGAAACAGACAAGATGCCCTTGTTGTCTATAGATCCGGTTTCTTCTAGATTATCAAAAGAACATAGCCTTAGAGAAAGTCCTCTAGGAGGACGAAACGGACCGTTGGCACTTAATCTTACTAGTGGGACAGGCTCAACTCCAGGGGAAAATGGCTCACATGTTATATTTTTACAAAGAGGAAAGTTTGGAGAGAAGGAAACTGAATCGCAAGTATTTTTGAGACTGCTATATGTTATTTCCCTCCCACACGTATACTCTTTAATTACTTGTACGTTTATTTTGCATTTATTTGCAATATAGAGCAGCCATTATATTGTGTGAATTCCTCTTTTTGGAGTTAATGAATACTTGTGTCCAACTTTTTTGTTTTTAAATGTGAATATTTTGTGCTTTTTTATGTATTTAACAACAATATGATTATCAGTGTAATAACAGGACTATCAGTATATTCTGATATATGAGAGTTGTTTAGCTATGGCTTATAGTACTTGTACGATACCAGTCAATTGGTGCTAATATGATAGCCTATGTTTATATATATATATATATATATATATATAGTTCGTATGACTTTCATGTAAAAATCTTTATTCTGATACTCTTATATTTTAGAGAGTTTGCAAAGCACTTTTTAATCACTTATCAGCATTGTTTACGGATCATGTGTATCCAATTAAAGTTATTTTGATGATCAAGTTGAAGGGGTGTTAAGCACCCAATGGATATATAAGGTCAACATATATATTTTGTATTCTTGTAGATTAGATTGTGTCAATGAAATACATATTACTTAACTGAGTAATCACACACACTACATGCCATTTCTTGGAGTATGACAATAATCATTAGCATGTATATGATTATTTTTTTTTAAATAAGGCGGCCATTTATAACTTAGAGGTGTCATGTTCTAGATTATAGCCAGTTCTAGATGTCCTGTATACTATTTAGGTCAGAATCAGTGATCTATAGGCTGATCTCTCACATCATTGTGCTTGATTCCTTGTAGGTCCTGGGCTGGCCTTCCTCGCCTATCCACAGGCGGTCACTCAGCTACCTATGTCCCCTGTCTGGTCCATCCTCTTCTTTTCCATGCTGGTGATGCTGGGTCTGGACAGCCAGGTAAGAAATAACTGTTTTCTAAAGAGCAAAATACTGCTCCAGTACAGTAACCAAAAATGTACATTTTGCCCCCTTGCTGTTTGCATGGCTATGTATCTGTCATGAAAATAACCTAACCGGAGGAACTAGTGCTTTTAGTTTTACATTAATCATTAATACATTCTTATTTAATGCTTTAAAATAGCAATAGGTCAAATAATTGTTAATAGGTTGCCCCCACAGTAAATCTTGTTGTCTCAGGGAAACTTCTTTAATGCACACAGTCTCCTATTTATTATTGAAATCGCATTTTTTTTAAAACTATGGAATATGAACCAATCCTTGTTGCTAGGGCATTACAGCTGCCCTTTAAGTAATATGTGCTGGTAGCTAAATGCAATTACACAAATGGCTACATTTTTGTATGACTACACATCACATAATTTCATTGATGTTTGCTTCTGGACTTTTCCCATTTAATCACATATGTGTGTGCCTTTTGTCTGCTAATTCCACATTTATGTATCCTGTTGGCCTACTGGGCACTTGGCTTTCTTGGTGTCCATGGCAGTTCTGCACAGTGGAGGGGTTCATCACGGCACTAGTGGATGAATATCCACTGCTCTTGAGAAGCAGGAAAAAAATATTCATAGCTGCTGTTTGCTTCATCTCCTTCATCGTTGGATTCTCCAACATTACACAGGTACAATCAACTCACCAGGGACTCACACACAGAGATCTAGGGCAAAAGAGCTATGTAAACCCTAGAGACACACACAGGGATCTAAGGCAATATATCTATGTAAACCATAGAGACACTAAGGGATTTCAGTCACAAGGACCATGTAAATACTAGAGATATAAATGAATTTTCAGCAAAGGGGCCTTGTAAATCCAGCAGACACAAAGTTATAAGGCAAAGGCTCCAGGTAAACCCTAGAGACAGGGGCGGATCTATCAGTAGTGCAGGTGGTGCAGTGCACTAGGGCCCTCTGGAGTGGGCCCAATGCTGTGTATTTATTTTTTATTTTTTTGCATTGCCCCTATGAGGGAGGAGAGAAAGGAGATAGGGATGGGTGCTATGTGAGGTGGGTGCTGGGAGGGGTTGGGTGTTGTGCTGGAATGGGTGCTGAGAGGGAATGGCTGCTGACAAGGACTGGGTGGGGATGGATTCTAAGAGGGGTGGGTCCTGTATGGAAAGGGGTCTTGGGGTGGAGCAGCAATGAGTAAGGTTCTTGGGAAGATTTTCAGTTATGGGAAGAGGTCTTCAGGAGGGGTGCAGTTATGGGAAAGGGTCTGGGGAGGAGCACTAAGTGCAGGCAAAACAATTTTTTACACCCCTCCTCCCCCCCAACAGTGGGGCCCAAAACTACTTTTTGCCCAGGGCCCTCCACTCTCTAGCTCCGCCACTGCCTAGAGACACACAACAATCTAAGATAAATTTGTCAGGCAAGCTCTTGAGACCTTTATGGATCAAAGTGGCCAGGTAAACTCGGGGACAGATATGGAAAATGAACTGGAAAATGGGTCAGGTAAATTCTCGAGACACATAGAGAGTCAAGGCAAAGGGGTCATGTAAACTATTGAGAGATACTGGAGTAGAAGGACAAGGGACCAGTTAAACCCAAAATACAGACATACATTGTAAAGGATCCTTGCATTAGTGCAGCGATGATCCTTGCGTTTTCCTCCGAACTCCAGCTGAAACAAAGTGATTATAGCTCCAATCCCCCAAACATGAGTCAAAACTTCATGAAGGGGTAAACATGAACTCTTTACTGTGGGCTACACGCCCGGTCTATATCAGGACTTCCTCCTGGTGGACAAAGGAAAAACAGTAGCCAATCACAGTGGCTATAGCATAAGCACTCCCCTTACACATAAGTCACTCCCTCTTTTCTATCCTGGAGGTAATTAAATTAAGGTAGCACAGAGAGCCTTAATTATCTCCAGGAAGAAAGAAACATGGCTTCTTTGTTTTAATAAAACAGAATAAAAATGTATAACTTTGTTTTTACACAATGTAAACTTGAAGTTCCACATATCCCCAGATAGCTGATATCTGAGTGCATATTCTAGGCGAATAGCGCTCAGATCCCACGAACGCAGTTCTCAGAATCATGGACTGAAGTTTGTCTTATTAGGTATTTCCACGAAAGCCCATTGTAAATCCTCAAATAACCGAACAGGTGGGTTCGTGAAGTCTGTAAAATAGGGGATTTCGTTACACAGCTCCCCCTTAGTCCCATGGAACGGCATACCTGCTTAGATCCTAACGGATCGGCTAAGGGATGTCCGGTAATCCAGAAACAAACCAAAATTACGCCTTTTCCAGTTCAGTTTGCCGGGAGAGGCCATCGGCATTGGCATTCTGTTTCCCAGGGCGGTACTGCATTGTGAAATTATAAGGTTGCAGCGCCAAGCTCCATCTGAGTAATCTGGGGTTATCGCCAGCCACTCTGTTGAGCCAAATTAAAGGGTTGTGGTCAGTCAGCACGGTGAAGAGCGTCCATACAAGTAAGGCTGTAGCTTCTTAAGTGCCCAGACTAATGCCAGACACTCTTTCTCCACAGTGGCATAGCTGACTTCGCGGGGTAATAGTTTTCTGCTCAGGTACGCCACTGGGTGATACATGCCATCGTCTCCCACCTGGCTCAATACTGCTCCCAGTCCAAACATTGAGGCATCTGTGTGGACGAGAAACCTTTTAGTATGGTCCGGTGCCGCTAACACAGGAGATGCACTTAACGCAGCCTTGAGTTTCTGGAAAGCCTCCTCACACTCAGTGGACCAGATTACTTGTCGGGGCAGGGACTTTTTAGTGAGGTCTGTCAAGGGCTTGGCCAGGGTACTGTAATCCGCTACAAATTTCCTGTAATAACCTGCGGTACCCAGGAATGCCATAACCTGAGTTTTTGTCCGTGGTTGGGGCCACTGGGTGATGGCCTCAATTTTAGTGGGCTCTGGTCTCTGTTTCCCTGACCCTACTCTGTGGCCTAAATACTGGACTTCCGCCATGCCCACGTGGCATTTCTCAGGCTTCAACGTGAGCCCTGCGTGCTGAATTCGGTTGAGCACTACTGAAATGTGTTCCAGGTGGGCTTCCCAAGTGTCACTGAAGATAGCTATATCGTCCAGGTAAACACAAGCGAAGCCCTGAAATCCCTCTAGGAGCCGGTCCGCCATCCTTTGAAAAGTGGCTGGGGCATTCTTCATCCCAAATGGCATAACCTTAAACTGGTATAGGCCAAATGGGGTGACAAATGCTGACTTCGGAATGGCCCCAGGCTCCAAGGGGATTTGCCAATATCCCTGGCACTGATCAATAGTGGTCAAGTAATTCCCCCCAGCCATACGGTCTAGCAGCTCATCTACTCTGGGCATGGGGTAGGCATCTGTAATGGTCCGATCATTTAGTTTACGGTAGTCCACGCAGAACCTGGTGGTACCGTCCTTTTTAGGAACCAAGACTACTGGGGAAGCCCAGGGGCTTTGGGACAGTTCTATGACCCCCAGTTCTAACATATCCCGGAGTTCCGTTAACATACTTTCCCGTACTGCCTCTGGAATTCGGTAAGGCTGCTGCCGCAGGGGTAACTGGCCTGGGGTCTCCACTCGGTGGACTGCCAGGGTCGTATACCCTGGGGCTGCAGAAAACATGCCCCCAAATTCCTTTAACAGTTGGGAAACCTGAGCTTGTTCCTCGGGACCTAATGCTGGCCCCAACTGTACTTGGTCTACTCCTGTGGGTTTCTGGGGAAGCATATCTGGTAGAGGGATACCCTCGCTATCCTCATATGCTTGAGCGCATACTGCGGCGACCTCCTCTGGCCTCTCGAGATATGGCTTAAGCATATTTACATGGAAGGACCTCCGGATCCTATTATCGGAACAGTCTGCCACAATGTACGTGGTATCACTGATCCGCTCTAGGACCGTGTAGGGGCCCTGCCAGGAGGCTTGCAACTTATCTGTTTTGATGGGTTTCAGAACTAGGATCTTTTGTCCCACTTCTAATATACGGTCCCTAGCTCCCTTGTCATACCAGTATTTTTGCCGCTTTTGGGCGGCTCGCAGGTTCTCCCGAACTGTTTCGGTCAGAGTCTGTAGCCGGTCTCTCAGCTCTAGTACAAATGAGACTATAGGGGTACCTGCTTGTTCCATATCACCTTCCCAATGTTCTTGCACGAGGTCCAGGGGTCCCCGGACCCGTCTCCCGTATAATAGCTCAAAGGGAGAGAATCCGGTGGACTCCTGGGGAACCTCCCTATAGGCAAAAAGTAAATGAGGGAGGAATCTTTCCCAATTCCTGCAGGTCTCTGTGAACGTGATGAGCATTTGCTTAAGGGTGCCGTTAAATCGTTCACAGAGGCCATTGGTTTGGGGGTGATAGGGGGAACTTAATATGGGTTTTACCCCACAGCTCTGCCAGAGTTGTTGGGTAATCACTGCAGTGAATTGGGTTCCCTGATCGGACACTATCTCCCTAGGGAATCCCACCCTAGTGAACACCTGAACTAGTGCTTCTGCTACCGTCTCTGCATGTATATTCGACAGAGCTATAGCCTCGGGGTAGCGGGTAGCGTAGTCTACCACAGTAAGAATGTATTTCTTACCGGATGGACTGGGTTTACTGAGTGGGCCAACTAAATCAACCGCCACTCGGAAAAATGGCTCCTCAATAATGGGTAGGGGGCGTAGCTTTGCCTTGGGGTGATCCCCTCTCTTCCCTACCTTTTGGCATACTTCGCAGGTCCTACAGTAATCTTGCAAATCTCCCGTGACCCCTGGCCAGAAAAATGACTGGGTGAGTCTGTCCCTCGTCTTTTTAATGCCTAAGTGGCCGGCTAGGGGAATATCGTGGCTAATCCGCAACAGTTCTACCCGATACTTACGGGGCACTATCAACTGTCTTTTTTCTACCTGGCCCGCTCCTGTCCCTGTCCCCCCAGTCACTCGGTACAGTAAACCCTTTTCCCAGCTAAACCTTGTCTGATCTCTGTCTCCCTGGGGTTGTTCTACCTTCCTCCTATACCCTTTTAAGGTGGGATCCTCCCGTTGTGCTTGCCCGAAGTCTTGAGGGGTACCCCAGTAAGAAGTCTGGTCAGGGGGGATCGTCAGAGGGTTATCGCTTACCTGGTCATGAGTCGAGGGAGAGGCTTCCATAGCTCTGGATTGCTGCCGGGTGGTAACCGGTAGGGCTCCCCTTACACATAAGTCACTCCCTCTTCTCTATCCTGGAGGTAATTAAATTAAGGTAGCACAGAGAGCCTTAATTATCTCCAGGAAGAAAGAAACATGGCTTCTTTGTTTTAATAAAACAGAATAAAAATGTATAACTTTGTTTTTACACAATGTAAACTTGAAGTTCCACATATCCCCAGATAGCTGAGATCTGAGTGCATATTCTAGGCGAATAGCGCTCAGATCCCACGAACGCAGTTCTCAGAATCATGGACTGAAGTTTGTCTTATTAGGTATTTCCACGAAAGCCCATTGTAAATCCTCAAATAACCGAACAGGTGGGTTCGTGAAGTCTGTAAAATAGGGGATTTCGTTACATACATCTACTGCGGAGAGTAAATATACAAGGTAAAATGGATATTTACACATTGAATATACACACATAGTATATAAAGTACTGTGATAAAACAGTACAAGCTAATAGTGCATTTATCAAGCTGCACTGCCAGAATAGCTTTAAATATCACATTATACGTTTTCACCATGGCTCAATTATTTTTCCATCCCAGTCCTTCTCATTGTCTTTGTCTTCTCTCTTCAGGGTGGGATTTACATGTTCAAGCTCTTTGATTATTATTCGGCCAGTGGGATGTGTCTCTTGTTCCTGGTTTTCTTCGAGACTGTGTCCATATCGTGGTGTTATGGTGAGGAACCTACACTCTCCACATAATCACCTGCACCTTAGTTCAAACCTATTACTTCTGGGGTTCATGAAGTCCTTACATAAACTGCTCACCACATGAATTATTGAATAAAAGTAGCTCCTTCATTTCATTGAAGTCAATTAGGATCCTTCTTGTGGGAAGAATATACATTCATTTTAGATGCTATTTAGAAAGTCATAAAAAACATTTTCATGTATTAGTTATATTTGTTGAACATTATGGTACCTAATGAATGTTAAAGGGATGATGTAGAGGTAAAATATGTCCTAAAAGTATAAGTTGTATCTAGCATATTGAAAGTCCTATCGGTTCAATTATATAAAGCTGTGAATTGTTACTGGGGGGGGGGTTGGCTCACCTCTAGTTGTGTCACTGTGTGAGGTGAGCAAGAAGCAAGCTGTAAATCTCCATATTTCTTATTTTAATGTAAACACAGCACTTCAGCGGCTTCCTATTGGTCCACATGGTCATATGGTGAGCTTCTTGTGGAGGAGTCAATATCACATGACCGTGTGGACCAAAAGGAGATCACTATCCATTCTTTGTGCATTAGAAGATACTATATTGAGCGTCAAACGAGATTCACAGCTTGCTGATGCCCACCTCTCACAATGACACAATCTAGGGGAGGTAGAGTTTGTGCAGACCCCAGGAAATAATTAACATAATTTGTCTCAATCCTTTGCAATATGTTTATATTGAAATTGCCTTTTGTCTTGAACTTATCCCATGTAAAGCGCTACGGAATATGTTGGCGTGTTACAAATAAACAATAATAATATAAATGCCCTCAGTCTTGCCAGTTTTTATGCTTTAAACAGAAAATTAGAGCCACTAGGTATTTAACAACTGTTAACAATAATCAGAAAGAGTTATCAGTAGATGTTTCGTCTGTACTTCACAAAGGATAATTGACAAGTAAAAATTAGAAACTCCAACCTAAGTTTGCTGTAAGAATATACAATTAATAAAGTACTTGTTATTAGCCATTGTTTTAAATAATACTCTATTTGATGGCCAATAAATCTCTTGTGCTGACTTATCATAACCTAGCTCTTTGCATCCGTGTTGTTTTATCTACTGCCGACTTATCCAACTACCAAATGAATGTGTAAAATAGTTGATTTTGAATGGTCTCCCCAAAATGTATTGTTTTTTTAGGTTATGCTTAAAGAGAAAAAAAAAACTGGCTATATGGGTTATCAATTGTTGTTTCTAAATATAGGATACAGGAGCCATAAAATAAATTCTAAATATTCCTAAATATAAACTGATACTGATCTTTAATCCTCTTGTGCCTCCTCCTACTATCCCTGACTTCTCCGCAGGTGTGGACCGATTCTACCAGGATATTGAGGAGATGATCGGTTACCAGCCCTGCTCTTGGTGGAAACTCTGTTGGTCGTATTTCACTCCCTTTATCTGCCTGGTGAGAACATTGTTATATTCTCTATGATTAGCACTTTGCTTGTATTGTATTCTTATTACTGTATAACCTCCACATTCCATCTTTTTGCCTTTTCCTCTCCTTGTAGGGGGTTTTCATTTTCAGTGTTGTAGAGATGACACCACTGACCCTTGGACGATACATCTATCCTGCATGGGGCCAGGGCATTGGCTGGCTAATGGCTCTCTCCTCGATGGTCTTAATACCTGGTTACATGCTGTATATGTTCCTCACCTCCTCAGGCACCGTCACTCAGGTTTGAACAGCTTTTATAGTTGACTCAAGGGGTGGGCTATTGGGCATGTGCAAGTACTTGGCACACACACAACCACATTTATAATCATCTCTGTATTAAAATGTGCTTTAATCAGTATAAAAACAAGGACTGCTGCAGGAAATATGGAGCAGAGATATTGAGCAGTCAGCTCAGTAGTCTTCGCACCCGTGCGACAGTAAAAAGACCTCTTCCCCTATCCAGCTACATAAACCTCTTCCCATTTAAACCTAAGGGTTAAAATTATAAGAGATCAGCAGAGGGTTTAAGACTCCTCTGCTGACCAACCCTATGAGCCTAGGTAACCCCCTCCTCTCACACACTGAAGGGAACCCCCAGGGATTTCCTCCACCTCTCACTCCATCCATACAAAAAACTATAACTATGGAGGTCTATTGAGATCCCCATGGCCCCCAAACCTTAACCTTGTGTCACGAAGGTCCTTAAAGGACATTCGTGGCACCTAAAACTTAATCTCTATCATTGGGCTCTATAACGACCCCCAGTGACAATCTGAATTAAACCCTATGCCGCAGGGTTCCTATACTCCTGTTGCATCTAAATACTAACCTAGTCGTGGAGGCCCTATGGTATTGTATATGCATTAGGAGCCACAGGAGTCCCTACAGAGCCCTTGTGGATGGGGAGTTTAATTTCCTTACAGGATCTCTGTAGCATAGGGGTTACCTGTAAGTGCCATGGAAGTCCTTTACGGACTTCCATTGCATAAATACTTATGATAGGTGCCATGGAGGTCCTGTAAGGACTACCATGGCATATATCTTAGATTTACATGCCATGAAGGTCCTGTAAAGCTTATATTAGAAGCCATGGAGGGGATAAGTTTACTAGAGGGGATCCATGAGATCCACCAAGAATTGGAGATGTTTATTGTGTTTGGGTGCACGTAGTAAACCCCCTAATTGTATCAGATATAAGAGATCAAGCCTTATATATGACTCGCTTGAGATTTTAGCACCACATCTGATGCTTGAATCTTTTTCAGAGGCATTTTATTGCCTCTATGGGTGGTGTTCAGTATACGTAAGACTGGGGTGGAAAAAAGGGCTTACACACAGTATGCAACTTGCGTGAAGCACAGTTAAAAGCGATTGGAATGGCTTGGAGGGAAATTTGAATGTGAAAGGTCACCGTAACTTGATAACGCAGCTCATTTTAGCCTTTTCAGCGGTGCAGTAGTGCAGCTGTGAAATGTAAAGGGATTGCAATATATAGGTTGGTAATTTACTATACAACCTGCATCATAGGCGCCTGCATAATAGATTGGAATGGGGCCCTAAACATGTGAAATAAGAGAGAAAGATGGTTAATACAATATTAGAACACATTTAAACAGAATAAAGGAAAAGGTATATTTATTAATCACACTCTCTTTTACACCTTTCAGTGTTCTTTTATATTTTAAAGGACCACTGTATTTCAACAGAAAGGTACATGTTTATCAAGTATGAACTAAACTAATAGAATCAGCAGCTATGATAAGTCATGGATATAAAAACATTTTTAGGAAAAAGCTATGTTTTTGAAGACTCTGTTTATGAGAACAGGAATCCATTTTGCTTTTTTCTTACTTACTCGAAGCTAGCTCATTATGATGTGTAGCAGAGGGAGGGGTGGGGGAGGAGAAAAAGTCCAGAGTCTTTGCTGGATAACTGGATAAGACTTAAATTGATACCACACTCCTTCCTCTCAATGGCCGAGAAGCAATAAGTTGCATCTATAGATGCAATCAGTGCTATCCAGAATGTCTCACACTTACAACATCCAGCAATGCATCATGGTCCCCTTAAGAGTCCCACAGAGGCATCAAATGTGTTCATTTTTTTCTAATTAAAAGCTAGCTTTATGGCTTTTCCTTTCTAAATTATGCTCTTAGTCAGACTCAAAATTTCCATACATATTTTTTTCCTTGTACAGTGGCCCTTTATCTATAGCAGGGGTCTCTAAACTCGGTGCCGGAGGGCCGCACCCTGGCCTGGATTTGTGGATATCATTGCTGCAAACAGGTGAGACTATTGCTTCTTCAGTCATCCTGATTGACTCACCTGTGCACAGAAAGGAAATCCTCAAATCCAGGCCTGGGTGCGGCCCTCCAGGACCGAGTTGGGAGACCCCTGATCTTTAGCATACCATAACAAATCATACATTTAAAATGACAAACAAACTAAAATTACTAGTGGGACTTACCAAGTATGTTGCAATACTAAGGTGTGTTACTATTAGACTTTGTTTTTTTAATTTCCAGCGATTTCGTGACATGACAACGCCTCAGATGGAAAGAATAATGCAGAAGAATGGATTGCGCCCTCGGATTAGTTTGGATAGTGGCATAAGGGAGTCGCCAGTAGTGTGACCTCCTGACCTTACTAATAAGAGAGCTCTCGTCAATGATCACGCACTTGTCCCTGAATTTCTGACTCCTCCCACTGCTCCTATGGTATCACATCATGGCTTTTTCTTAATATAGCTATTAATAAGGCATTTTATGTTAAAACAAGAAACTCAATGTACCTGGAAATTCCCCCCTCCGAGTGCCTTATTGCTGTATTTACAAGAGATATTGTAAGTTTTTGACTTTAATATACCAAGAAATCAATTAAATAAAGAATACCATGTATTCCATGTTTCTTGTTTCTGTTGGCAAGTTATATTTTATATCATAAAATAGTAATGGCTGTGCTTTTTAATGATGGCTGAAAGCAAAATGAAGTAGAGATAGCAGATGGATTAAAGTTTGCTGTGTTGTTTTGCATTGAGATCGGCAACTAGTTTACACATTGCAGAGGAGATCAGAGGAGATCTAAAAAGGTTGAACTTTATGGACTAAAAGGCTTTTTTCAACCTTCATTACTATGTAACTATTTAACTCCATCAAATGCAAAATAGAATAGAAATTGTGCACTCAACGTATTAAGAAAATGCAAAACATATAGAGTACATTTTAACCCTTCTGTATTATGAGGTCTACCTGTTACAGAGATGGTTGCTCCTGGGTTCCATGGTGGTCCAGTGGTTAGAATTAAATGCTTTCATCAATGCGACCTGCATTCAAGTCAGGGAACCAAGAGGTCACACCACCCTGAATCCATGCAGGGTTGGGTATGGTCAGTATTTGGATGGGAGACCACCTAGGAATTCCAGGATCTGTATGATGTTGCCCCCTGCAGAAGGAACTTACAACCCACTCCAGTATAAGTGCCGTCCAATTTTAATTTTTTTCAGTAGTGTATTGACCCCCCTCCCCCCACCCCTTGCATGTACCAGCCCCTTCGCCGCCCCCTTGGAGCACCAGACCACTCTTACTTTATACTGTGCTAATGTGTGCTTCTTTCCTGGAGACTGATATATATATATATATATATATATATATATATATATATATATGTATATTTATATATATATGTATATATATAATATGTATATATATATATATATATATTTATATTTATATATATATATATATATATATATACATATATATAGTGTATATACAGTATATGTACACATACCGTATATACAGTTTATATATATATATATATATATATATATATATATATATATGTATATATATATATATATATATATATATGCGGTATATATATGTGTGTTTATATATATGTGTATATATTTATATCCCATCTTGGGGATGGGAGCTGTTATGGGAAGGGCTCTTGGGGAGGGGCACTGTAAGTTGATACCAAGGGGTGGAGGACCCAGTGCAATAAAAAAAAATTGACACCTCGGGCTAGAGGGGCCCAAAAAATGTTTTTGCACCAGGGCCCTCCATTCTCTAGCTCTACCACTGAACAGTAACTACAGCGATCATTTACTTGGAGTAATAGGAGCAAAATTACCTTTGCCTTATGCTATAGACATAGGTGATGGCCAGTCTATTTAATGGGAAATAAACAAGTATGGCGTAGAGTATGAGATGCAAGAATGAAAGCATAAAAGAAATATCAGTGGGCCAATAAAACTTTAATTACGATAATTCCATGTGAAGGGCCTGTATACAAGATTTACTTTTGGTTTTGTGGAACAGTTAAAAAAATGTAAAAGAGTAATTAATATATTAAATATGGTCCTAAGCACATCTATGTCTGTAAAATGAATTTATATAAGAAGACCCTCTAGCAATTTTACCTACAATGTTGCTGTAACTGAAATTTTAATGTTGGCCATTAGGTCACGAATATTACAATCATTTGCTGGTTCCACTCTCAGATTAGTTAATGACAACATTATATCATGAAAAAAAAAGTCTTTGAATGTGTGTTCAGAATAATCTGACATTATGGAAGATCATTGTGAATTTACCTTATTTTAGCCTTCTATCAGTTAAACCACTGTGTTTCATCCAGATATTTTCATGAACATAAGATAACTAGCGAATTGCCCGTCCAAAAATGACGGCAATGAAATTGTAAGTGAGCTAAGGGTGTTTGGTGTATATAATGTGGCTGATGTAGCGTTGTTCATTTTCTGTCGTGCGAGTTTTTCGGAATATTCGTTTTCTTTGTCGTGCGAGTTTTTCGGAATATCCGTAGCTGTTTGGTGGTGTTTTGTGTGTTTATGGTAGTGTTCTTTAGCCTTGTTTTCGTTTCGTTCGGCGGCCATTTTTTCTCTTGCTTAGGTGATTTCCGGGTCTCTAAACTCCGAAATTTGTGGTTAAATGGAGGTGTAACTTCACTTGCAGAGGTCTTCGGTGCCCCCCCCTTGCTGTGAGTAACCTTTTTATGTGTTTGTTGTTTGTATTTGTTGTGAGGGCCGTATGCTCACAACTATATATGTGATGAATAAGATAATACATTTTAAATGCATGGAGATTATATGACTTTGTTACTTTCAAAAATAAGTAATATAAGTAATATGTAAAGTAAGATTTTTTTTTTTTTTTAAAAAGAACATTTCCAAAATTCTAATAATCTAAACATTTCTGACAAAGGCCATGTACATGGAAGGAAATACAGTTACCTAGTATTTGTGACATTTGAACTAGAGTAGGTACATACAGTGTATTGAGCAAGATTGCTAAACTGAATTTATGGAATGTGTATTGCATATAATAATTAATAACTGGGGATGGCGCTTGCCATAACTAAAAAAGTTATAGAAATAAAATAAAAAAAACTTTTACCACACTCTTTTATCAATAATCCAATTTAAACAAGTAGCTTTAACGTTGAAAATGTCTTAGGACAAAATGCATTGGTGGTTAGTGCCACTTGAGCAGCCAGTGGGCCTCATTCAATTGCAAGCCCGTAACTCGATCGATGTAGGCTGTATGTCTGCGGGTGTGTTGCGGGCTCCTGTTCGTCTCCGATTATGATGCTATTCAATTGAGCAAGGACGCGAGTTATGGGCTGAAGCCTCAAGCCCGTAAAGCCTGTTGTAACCTGTAATGCTTTGGGGTATCCGATCCGATGAATCGTGCCAAAATAAGTCAAGGCCGTAAGGTGCAATCCCGTCACAGGTCTATTAACCAATAGGAAGTGGAGGACGCCAATCAACGTTACGGAAAATGGTTTAAAAGACTGCAAAAAACGTAATTTTTTGACTGTGCTGTAGCTGAGAAAGTCAACACACAGGTCTAGGAGAGAGAGATAGAGAGATAGACAAAGACTGAGAGAGAGATAAAGAGTGTTAGAGAGAGAAATTGAGAGTGTTAGAGAGAGTAACACTGGCGCAGGAGAAGGAGGAGGAGATTGAGAAGGGGAGGAGAGTGAGGAGGGAGAGGGGAACACGGGAGGAGGAGGAGAGTGAAGGAGAGGAGACAGCAGGTCAGGGAGGGGAGGTACAGGTGGAGGAAAGCAGGAGGGGGGGGGGGTGCCCCCAGATGTAGGCACAAGGAGTAGAAGCAGAGGGTCAGGGGCCTGATCCTAGCGGGGAGGTAGTGGGGATGAGGTGCAGGCCCCAGGGAGAGAACAACAACACAGTGTGTTGACAGATATTAAAGAATAATCAGAAATTGATTAGCAGAATATGTGACACAGAAAGAGGAGTTTGAGGAACATGCCTTCATGGTTGTGAGATTGGGCTATGAAGACCTACAGAGACAAGAACAAGATATCAATCAGAACACTATTTGGATTGACTTCAACATCTCATCTCAACGGCAATCCACATTGAACATCAAATGCAGAAATATTCAACATAACCATACGTGTACAGACTCTGTAGCCAGCCATTAGTATGTCAACATTAATACAAAATTATATTCATTGTGGAGGACTTAGGGCAGTGGTTCTCAATCCTTTCCTCAGGAGCCATCAGATAGGCCATGATTTATGGGAAACAATAAATGAGGCAAATAGTATTCAACCCCTGGAACCCCAGGCACAGTTGGCAGAGGTTGTACCAAAGCAGAGGGCCCACAATTATAGCCAAGAGGAGACAGAAACCCTCCTTAGGGAAGTCCAAGCCTCCCGTAGCATCATCCATGGTGGTAGGGGTGTGAGGCCTGGCAATATTGCACATGCCTCAAATGATGTGACTGCATCTGTGGCTTCATTAGGGGTTGCAACCGTGATGACCGGTCAGTTAAACAGTTATATGATGACTGCCGCATGAAGGTGAAGAAGATGGCAGCGGAGGCCAGAACAGCCCGTGGGACTGCTGGTGGCCCACCACTCAACATCACATACTGTGGATGGGAGTGGACTATCAAGGAGTCTTTGGAGCCAGCAGCAGTAGTGGGCCTTCCAGGACAGTTGGACACTGGCTATCGAGAAACCCTGCAAAGTGAGTATCATACACACCATCACACCCTCATATGCACACACATGAACCCCACACACATAGATAACTAACATACAAACTGTAAGATTTCTGGTTCTGACTACAGATATATGGGGCATCATTAACCATGTAAATATTGTAACATATTATATTATAATGAGCGACTTGCCCGTCAAAAATGACGGGGCATTAAAATTGTAAGGCAGGTGTTTGCCACAGACAGTAAGTGTTTTGGTAATCTGAGATCCTTCGGCGCTCATTGCGAGCCTCTTGGTTGGTGTATTTTTTTGTGCTTTTTGCAAGGCTGTCCGCTGGTGGAGTTTGTGTGCTATAAGCACCGTTGGCGCTCCATGTGAGGCGCGCGGTGAAGGGCTTTGGCGTTTATTGTGATAGTGTTGTTTTTTTTGTTTTTTTGTGCATATGAAGGTTTTAATGATAATTAATTCATTCATAAAATTATAAATTAATATACTTTACCTATTTGTAATTAATAAATGCTGCAATCATTGTGCTGAAGAGCTAACAATCTGTTTTGATGTTCCTGCAGCATACAATGTAGGTTTGCAGTGTTGTTGAGCTGAGGTGTAAGTGTCAGCAATGTGTGCAGTGTGTAGTGTAAATAGGCCGTTTGTGTAGCTGGGTACTTCTGCATTCTGTAAGTTAGTGTTGTAAAATGGCGGCGAATGTGTATGTGGTACGCGGGTGTGGATTATTTAGCGTCCTTGTTAGTAGTGTATCTTGTACCTCGTACAGGTTTTTGTAAAAGTCGTATGTGCTTGGTGGTGTTTTGCGTCTTTAGGGGTCGTGTAGCCTCGTTTTTTTGGGCGGCCATTTTTTCTCTCGCTTAGGGTATTTTCGAGTGTCCAAACTCGTTAAATTGGACTTAAATTGAGGTGTAAGCTCACTTCCAGACGTCGTGGGTGTCACCCCTTGCTGTGGGTAAGCTTTTTATTTTATTTTTGTGTTTATTTAGTCTTTTTTCCACTGTGCACGGTTTGGCCGTTAAGGTCGTATTTTTGCTTGTATTTTTTTGTGTAAGTCCGTATTTAGTCATTGCGTGTTAGATTTTTTTTTTTCAAAGTTCCACTTCTGTGGCTGTTTGTAATTGCTTGTGAGGCGCCGGAGAGCCTCCACCTCCGCAAATGCGGCCCCACCACCACTGCAGCCAGAGCCTATAGCCTCCTCATCTCAACCCTTACCGCCAACAACAGCTGCTGCTACACAGGCACCCCAGTTGTATGCACCCCTCAATCAATTCTGACATGGTAGAGGGAAGAAGAGCAAGGTTACAGAAGGTGTGGGCCCTGTGCTCAGAAAGAGGAAGTAGGTGAAAACTTCTCCCCAGGACCCACCACACAGACCATGATTTGTGTGAATACACATGTGAAGCAATTTGAGGCTCCACCACCTGTTGAATACTATTTGCCTCATTTATTGTTTCCCATAAATCATGGCCTATCTGATGGCTCCTGAGGAGAGGATTGAGAACCACTGGCCTAAGTCCTCCTCATCCACACTCCACAATGAATATAATTTTGTATTAATGTTGACATACTAATGGCTGGCTACAGAGTCTGTACACATATGGTTATGTTGAATATTTCTGCAATTGATGTTCAATGTGGATTGCCGTTGAGATGAGATGTTGAAGTCAATCCAAATAGTGTTCTGATTGATATATTGTTCTTGTCTCTGTAGGTCTTCATAGCCCAATCTCACAACCATGAAGACATGTTCCTCAACCTCCTCTTTCTGTGTCACATATTCTGCTAATCAATTTCTGATTATTCTTTAATATCTGTCAACACACTGTGTGTGGAATAGATCTGTATGACATTGTCCATGATTATGTTCATCTGTTAAACTTAGCAGATATAGACAAGTTGTAAGTGCTATGCACATGACTGGTTTCTCCAATTACATGGAGGGATTTCTGATGATACTTCTTCTCACCAGATTCCAGTTGCAGTGGTGTAGTGACCACATGTGACCCTAGTAGGTGCTATGCATGATGCTTATTCTAGACTATGACATTACCCCCTTTGGGTATCTCCTTGATCACAAGCACAACCTCTTGCCCTTCCGATATCCACCCACACCATACCCATGATGTTAATGCACAGTCTTGTCCATTCCTGATTGTGCTCTGTGTATGAAATAAAGCTTTGTTATACCTTTCTCACCATGTCAGTGTGTTGTCAATGGTTGGGGGTTTTGGGACATTTACATACATCTTATTTGTGTCACATTCCTATATCTGCAAACTAATGAGCCCAAGTTACTATGCAATAGATTAGTAAATTACATACCAATAATAATTACTAATAATAGCATTGGATATCATATCATAATATATATCATATTTAATAATAATAATAATAATAATAAAGGGTTAATACACATGGAAAGTCCAATTAGTGGTACTGTGAAGTATCAACATTGCCCTGAAGGCCTGATAGCAATATGACAGGTGATAATGTAAATTAATTGATAGCAAAACTTAATGGGAGGTCACCAAATGGGGATGGGTACACATCTTAGCACATGGCCACCGGCAATGGCAAAGGACTTTCCAGGATGGGCGTAGCAGAGATGAATGTGAGTTGGCTGTTGCGCAATGTGCCTCTGCACAGCCTCCCTCTGTTTTTGAGGCCCTTCCTGATGGGTTAGAGTAGAACAGTGTTTTGTATGTTCCCCTGGTCCCCTTGTGGATTTCGAAGTGGTGGTGGTGAAGGGGCTTGTGTACCTGAATGAAGCTGTGAGCTATACCAAGTAGGGCCACTCTAGGTGGGCAGGTCATAGCAGAGAGGTCAGACAAATCACAGTCCACTAGAGAAGGAACTTGTAACCTACTCTAGTATCTTTGGCATGCAAACCTTGTGGATACGTACAGGCAGAGACATTAGTAGGTGTGCTGCAGTCTATAGGGTCACAGAGAGTCGGACACAAGTGAGGGACCGAACAACCATATGTGAAATGTTCCCCTGGTACTTGATATATGCCATGTGGCGGTGTAATGTGTCCACTATTTATTGTCCCAATGTAGATGTGATGAGTGAAACGTATATAAGATGATCTTTGTATTTTTAGGGTTCACATTATAGCTTCTGTGAATGAGAAACTGTTAATATGTCAGCTAGTTGCATGTATTTGTGTTGCAATATAATGAGGTAGTGTGTCTTTAATGGCTTTCAGTATGTTGCAGCATGGCTTTTCATATTTTCATATGCATGACCATTAGAACCTATGAGAAAAACTACATTTTATTTTTTGCAATATTTGATATTTGGGAGTTGTTGTGCATGTAATTGTAATGTCTCCCATTGCTTTCCCCATGTTTTAAAGTGCATTGGAGTCTTTATATTGTAATTTGCTATGTTACAAACTAGTCTGTAAACCCTTTGTGGGTCCTAATTGGAACCCATAAGCTTTGGGCAGCCATTTGGCGTTTGCGGGCTTGATTGCAGCTGCGGTCTTGAGTGATTTTTGCAATTGAATAGCATTTTGCGATTTTTGCGATCGGAAGTCTTGTGGCTTTGAAAGATTAAAGGCTTCAGGAGGCTGTAAGTTACAGGTTTAACCATTGCCATTATTTCAAGGCCGTAACTCGTAACCCGTTTGGAGCCCACAAAAATACGCCAATTGAATAGCAAATTAACTTTCAACCTCACTTACGGGCTACCGGATCGAGTGAGAGCTCAATTGAATTGGGCTCAGTATTTTTGTAGAGCCTAGTACTGTGAACATTAAAAAAAAAGGTCCTACTAAAAAGGAGCCCAATTCAACTGAGCAATCGTAAGTTACTGGAGCCCGTAAGTTAGGTTGTAAGTTAATTTGCTATTGAATTAGCGTTTTTTTGCGGGCTCCAAACGGTTTATGGTTTACGGCTTTGAAAACTCTGTGGCTGTTAAACCTGGAACTTACAGCCTCCCGAAGCCTTTGATCTTTCCAATCACAATTCAATTGCTACCATTACCCAAGCCCGAAATGTTTTCACACCAGTAAAAGGCAAATGTAGCAGAAAATCCGACTAGTGCTAGAGAGGACCCGCAAGGGGGTTTAACCCCTGTTCACAGCACTGTAAATGCAAATAAAAAATCAATAATGCACTGTAGATGATGGGGAAAGCGTTGACAGACATTAGAATTAATTGCACAATGGATTGACATATAACCTCCAAATTTACTGCCATAATGATGGCGGTCTCATTTTCTATTGGCTGTTTCGAAATGGGTGGTTACGGTCAGTCTCTTTGTGAGTGCATGTGCCTCTGTGTGAGTGAGTCCATGCAATTTGCTGGGGCTGGGAGAGATCTCAGGGGCAATTCACTGGGGCTGAGGGAGGTAATGGGGCAATTCACTGGGGCTGGGGGGTTACAGGGGCAAATCACTGGGGCTGGGGGAAGTTTCACCTGGGATGTAGATAAAACAATCAATGAATGAAGGAACACATAGCTTGTTCTGGGTATTACAGAAATCTAAAGAAAAGCTGCAGCTCAATGCACTGACCAAAAAGATACAATGTATTATGTATGCTAATGGCCCCAGGTCCTGATGGAATACATCCAAGGGTACTGAGGGAGCTGAATTCTGTAATAGCCAAACCATTATATCTAATCTTTCAAGACTCACTCACTACAGGGTCTCTACCAGATGACTGGAGAAAAGCAGAGGTGATACCTATATTTAAGAAGGGATCTAGAGCAAATCCGGGGAATTATAGACCAGTGAGCCTCACTTCTGTAGTTGGGAAGCTTTTAGAAGAGTTAATAAGGGACAGACTACAAGAATATGTCTATTTGAACAGGATCATAGGTAGCAGTCAACACGGATTTATGAAGGATAGGTCGTGTCAGACCAATCTAATTAGTTTTTATGAGGAGGTTAGTAGGAACTTGGATCAGGGCAACTCAGTGGATGTAGTCTTTTTAGATTTTTCAAAGGCATTTGATACAGTGCCACATGGAAGACTAGTGAGCAAACTAAGGGATACAGGAATTGCAGTAAATATCTGCTCATGGATCGAGAGCTGGCTAAAAGACAGGAAGCAAAGGGTTGTTGTGAATGGAACATACTCCGATTGGTCTAATGTGATAAGCGGGGTTCCTCAAGGTTCAGTATTAGGTCCTCTCCTTTTTAACACATTTATTAATGACATTGAAGTAGGACTCGAATGTAGTGTCTCCATTTTTGCTGATGACACTAAGTTGTGCAAGGTAATAAAATCAGATAATGATGTACTTTCCCTACAAAAGGATTTGCATAAATTAGAGAAATGGGCGGCTAAATGGCAGATGAGATTTAATACAAATAAATGTAAGGTTATGCATTTGGGAAGGAACAATAGCCAAGCAATCTATAATCTTAATGTAGCAAATTTAGGGGTATCAGATATTGAAAGGGATTTGGGAGTACTAGTGGACAACCACCTAGGTAACAGGGCTCAAAGCCAAGCAGCGGCTGCAAAGGCAAATAAAATATTAGCATGTATTAGGAAGGGTATAGAAGCCAGGGAAGAAGATATAATTCTGCCACTATACAAATCTCTAGTATGTCCTCATTTGGAATATGGAGTACAATTTTGGGCACCACCTCATAAAAAAGACATTTTAGAGCTGGAAAAAGTACAGAGAAGGGCTACAAAACTAATAAGGGGAATGGAGGGGATAAGTTATGAAGAAAGACTAACAAAATTAAACTATTTTCTCTAGAAAAAAGGCGTCTAAGAGGAGATATGATTACGTTATATAAATACATCCAGGGTCAATATAAGGCTTTGTCAAGTGAACTTTTTGTAGCAAGAGATTTTCAACTGACAAGAGGACATCCTTTGAGGTTAGAGGAAAAAAGATTTCACCTTAAACAAAGAAAAGGGTTCTTCACAGTTAGGGTGGTTAAACTGTGGAATTCTCTACCAAAGGAGGTGGTGACAGCGAATTCGATAGACAACTTCAAAAAGGGGTTAGATATATTTTTGAATAAAGAGGGCATTCAAGGCTATCCTAGATAACTAGCAAAGGAATATTGATCCAGGGAGAAATTTGATCGCCAGTTTCTGGGGTCAGGAAGGAATTTTGCTTTTTTTTTTTCTTATGAGACAATTGGCAAAGTTTCAATGGGTTTTTTTTTTCTGTTTGCCTTCCTCTGGATCAAATAACAATTAACAAATAATAATAAATAGTCCACATTAAAAAGATCAATAGAGATCTAAAAAGGTTGAACTTGATGGACTAACTCTTTATTCATCCTCCAATACTATACTATTAATAATTATTTAATCAATAATTTAATTAATAACTATTCTGCATATTGCAGATTAGAGGAGATCTTAACAGGTTGAACTTGAGGGACTGAAAGTCTTTTTTCAACCTTAATTACTATGGGCCTCATTCTATTATCAGCCGTAGGCGCTGCAGGGCCGCAAGGAGCGGCCGCAAGCTATTCGGCTATTCTATCCCCCTCCGGCCGGGGACTCCGGCAGGCTTGCGGCCGGCGCCTTGTTATCCCTTGCAGCCGCACTCGCGGGAGGAAAGCCTTTGATCTTAAACGGCCGCAAGAGTTTCGGCCGCAAGAAAATCCTGGTTGCTATTCAATTGCACCGGGAACCCTGTCTGCAAGGCTAAAAACGAGCCGCAGCTTACTTGCAGCAAACAGGTCCCGCTAGCACCAATTAAGCACATAAAATAGCTCAAATAAAGCCATCCTGCACTTTGTGGAGTCTATAAAGTGATATTCGGTGTTAGCAAAAATAGCACATAATTACCCTATACTCAAATCCGTAAAATATTTTATTTTTAATATGCGTAAAATATCCATGTAAAAAGTCCAGAGTGCTTGGAGCACCTCAGACACGCCCACGCCGCAGCCGGAAAATAAACAGTTAATTTTAACTCGGGTTTGGGCTGATGTGCAAGCTTGAGAGGGGGTTCCTTTTAATCCTCATGTCCCCCAATATGATCCCTAGCATTTACAGAGCTGTACAGTGCAGGCTTGAATTTATTTTTCCGTTTAAAGATTTCAGAGCTTACGGCCGGTTTCAAGATATGCGGCCGGCCGTAAGAGGAGATCCTTGCGGGGCCGTATAATAGAATCGCGAGTTAACTGAACCCCCGCAAGAAATCGCAGCCTTACGGCCGATTTACGGCCGGTAATAGAATGAGGCCCTATGTAACTATGTAACTATGTAACTAATTTTCGCTGGGATTTTCAGGGGTTTTCAACATTGATAGAAAACAGTTTGCAAATGGAAGAAATTCAGCAAACCTGTTTAAATGTTTATTTTTTTGTTTTTTTCATACACTGCTAATTCTCCTGTATCAAATGCATTAATAATCCAGCTCACTTGCATATACCTTTTAAGCATTGTTGTATATAGATTTGTCTTACAAGAACTCGTAGGATGTTCAGTAACTCTAATGTAAAATCTTCAGAAGGAGCAGAGGATAGTTCATAAGTAGTGATCATTCACAAGGGTTTACTTGTAAGGGTATGCTACAGGAGAATGTAATAAGTACGTAGCTCCCTAAGGGAAATGTTCACTCCCAATCGAGCTCCCAATCTGCGGATCTAATGTATACAAAGTTGAAGTAATTATGAACCTTGTCAGAAAGTTGAAAAAAATTTTTGGGCTGTTGTGGCGATCTGCTTCTTCTATAAGCTTGATAAGGCTATTGTGGCCTAACCTACCCAGCAGAGCTCCCAGATGTTCTTTTATCCCTTCACCAAGACATCTGGTGTCTCTTAAATTGGATGTAGTATTTAAGAATATGAACGCAGGCTCAGCATTTTAAAAACAGGAACTGCTTTATTGTTGTAGAAACTTCATCACATGTTCATTAGATGTAAATGTATTTTCCTTTTAGGAGCATATACATACACTTCATTAATTGTGCAGGATCAGGGCAGCTATAGTCTCTGGCACTCTGACACATATGTAAATCTCCTCAGAGTCACTTAATAGCTGGGTTATCGTCCAGGACCTTCAAGGGCAGCTATAGTCTCTGGCACTCTGACACATATGTAAATCTCCTCAGAGTCACTTAAAAGCTGGGTTACCTTCCTGGACCTTCAAGGGTAGCTATAGTCTCTGGCACTCTGACACATAAGTAAATCTTCTCAGAGTCACTTAAAGCTGTTACCTTTCTTTCCTGCTGTCAGAGACATCACCCACTTCATGCAGCACAGATTTTACCTCAGACAGCGATTTCATAACTCACTGACTTTTCCTCTTCCAACTGTCAGATACTGGCTACCTCAACATTCTTAAATATTTAACACTTAATGAACCAAACATGCAGCATACAGAATCACACATCACAAGTCAATCACACATAACATACAGTAATCAACTTAATGTAACATTAAATAACTATAAACAGACTTAGCCCAGTCCCACACCACCAGATCACATGAGGTGGTCAGGAGGATCATGACAACTACTCCCCCTTTCCAGTTGACTGAGCGCAGGGGATGATCCTACCAGATGATTCCCAAGCTTGGCCATAATTTGTCCTCCTGCTGGCAAAGGCTTTCTGCATTTTGATGATTCTTTCCCCGACGATGCTGGATGGTGAAGTTGTAAGCCTGAAGTGCTAAGCTCCATCTTAGCAGATGTCCATTGTCCCAAGCCACCCTTGTAAGCCAGCATAGTGGGTTGTGATCAGTCACCACCTTGAATTCCCTCCTAGTGGAATCTGCCAATAAGCCTTAGCGAGATCTAGGATAGTTACATAGGTAGCAGCTCCCAACCGGTCGAGCAACTCGTCAATGCGGGCAATAGGATAGGCATCAGTTTTAGTTTTGTCATTAAGCCTCTTATAATCCACACAGAACCTAGTTGTCCCATCCTTTTTTGGAATTAGTACCACAGGAGAGGCCCAAGGGCTACAGGATGGCTGGATCACTTTTAACCGTATCATCTCATCGAATTCACTACATATATTTGCACTGACTGCCTCCGGGACCCTGTAAGAGGGTTGTTTTAGAGGAGGACAGTCACCAGTCAGTACCTCATGGGTAGCTAGAGCGGTATGACCGGGCAAGGCAGAAAACAATTTAGAGAACTTTTTCAGTACCATGATTAGCTCATTTTTTTTATGGGTTTGTGAGGTTATGGGACTGATTTATAAACTCAGCCTGGGAACTGGGGCTAATTGGTTCAAAGAGGTCAGGGAGAGTGCCTTCCTCTGGGTCGCTGCCAGTAGGCAGACAAACTACACAGATATTTTGTGGTCACTTCTTCTACCCCTTTAGTCTGTTGATGTGAGCTACTCGCGTTACTCGACCCCTGGGGTCTAGGGAAACCACATAAGTGGTGGGGCTGACCTTACAGGTAATCTGGTAAGGCCCTTCCCAGGTAGCCTTGAGCTTATCCTGAGGTTGAGAAACCAACATGAGCACCTCTTGTCCCTCCTCTAGTTCTCTGTTTTGAGTGCCATAGAACCCTTTCTGTCTGTCCTAATCACTCAACACATTCTCCCTGACTAGCCCCAGTCTAGCTATCTTGTCCCCAAGGGCAAGAACATATGGGACCACTGGCACCAGCGCTAGCTCCCTCTCCCCCTCCCAAGCCTCCCGTATGAGGTCCAATTGTCCCCTCAGCGGTTGTCCATACAGAAGATCAAACGGGGAATACCCAGTTGACTCCTGAGGGACCTCACGGTAAGCAAAGAGAAAGTATGGAAGAAGCTTATCCCAATCCCTTTCCTGCTCCGTGAAGGTTCTAAGCATCCGGTTCAGGGTGCCATTAAAACTCTCACACAAGCCGTTGGTCTAGGGGTGATAAGGCGAAGAAGTGAGGAACATGATCCCACATAATGTCAGAACTGATCCAGCAATTATGGCGGCTAATTAAGTACCCCTATCTGACAGGATCTCCCGGGAAGCCCAATCCTCGAGAAAATGACCATCAAGGCCTCGGCCACAGTAGTGGCAGTATTCTTCCCTAGGGCTACTGCTTCTGGTTACCGTGTGGCGTAATCAACCACAGTAATGATATACTTCTTCCCTGTCTTACTGGGTCGAGCTAGGGGTCCTATGATGTCTATTGCTACCCGGTGGAAGGGGGTATCTATAATGGGGAGGAGATTGAGTGGCACTCGAGAAGCTTTCCCTGTATGTCTGTACCGCTGACAGGAGTCACAGGAATCGCAGTAGTTAGCCACATCCCTATTCACCTTCGGCCAATAGAACACACTGGTTAGGCACTGTTGGGTCCTCTTTACGGCCCATATGTCCCGCAAGGGGTATATTATGGGCCATATCTAAGAGTCTGTCTCTAAAGGGATAGGGTACTATCAACTGTTTCCTGACTACCCCATGCACTTTTATCCCCAGTGCTAACTCTATATCGTAGCCCCCCTCCCATATAAAATCCACCCCCTGTGTTCCCTTCTTACCCTGGGCAGCCTTCCTCCTAATACCTTCTAAGGTACTATCTGTAGTTAACACTGCCTTCAATTCCACTACCTTAGCTCCCCTGCACCCAATTCCCCAAGCAGGTAGGTGGCTCACCTCGGGTCCGGCCGGAGCTCCAGGATCTCTGTTCCTTGCAAGTGTTCTCCTGGCTGTCAGCTGTGGCTTGTTTACTTTGTGACCGGGTAACAATGGTCACATATCGCTGCTCCATGTTCCCTAGGTCATTACCCAATAGGACGTCCGCAGGCAGTCCTGCCATTAAACCAACTTCACAGGTACCACGCCCCATTCCCTAGTCAATGTCCACTCGGGTCATTGGTTTGCTGTACCGCTTGCCACCTGCTACTATTACCTCCATCTCCTTGTTAAGCAAAGCGGTCTGGTTAACCAACTCAGGGTGGATGACAGTGATGGAGGCACCTGTGTCCAGAACTACGTGGACTTGGCGCCCATCCACCATCACTGGCTGGATGTGGGGTAGGCGGGTTGCCCCCTGGGCAAGCCTGATAGCATTCACAGAGGGGTAGGAGCTCAAGTTCTCAGTACAGTCTTAGTAACCCTCACTTTCCTTCCCCTCTGTGTCGGGCCCCCAGTTACCCAAATACATTAAGGGGCAAAATGTAACAGGCTCGCTCCTACGGGGCTTATTGGGGCCGTCTTTCTTCAAATGGCCCTGCTGCTGGCATCCATAGCAATGAGGCCCCACTTTCACCTCCTGCCCTGCTGATCGTCTGTAGGCTCTTCTTGCAGGTTTAGGGAGTACCTGAACCCCAGTGCCGGAGGGTGGTGACTTTCCAGCAACAGTGGTGGAGCTCCTAGATGGCAGCTGGTAGGACTGGACTTGTGGTCTAATTAGCTGCACTGAGCTGCTTGGGTGTTTTGTCCTCTGTTGTCCACTGGTTTCCACATATTGGTCCGCCAGGATTCCTGCTTCTTCTACAGTGGCAGGCTCACGGTCCACCACCCATTCACGGAGGGCAACTGGACACATATAAAAGAATTGTTCCATCAAAATCACTTGTTTAGCATCCTCCAAGGTGCGCACCTCTTTTGCCTTCCACCAGCTCTCGATGGTGTGCCGGATCCGAAAGACCACCTCAGAGTGAGTGTCTCCACTTTCCTGGCTCACACTGCGGAACAGGGCTCGGTATTTTCCTGCAGTCAGAGCATATCTCCTTAGCAAGACCTGGCGGACCACCTCGTACACTGTTGCCTGGTCACGAGGAATTGCCCGTTAGGCTCGGCGTGCCCTTCCACTGAGCTGGCTTACCAGCAACTGGACCCACTCACTTTCCGGGATCTTATGAAGTTCACACTGCCTTTCAAAGTCCTGAAGGAACCCGTCCAGGTCATCTTTGCCGTCCTCGAAGTATCTGAAGCTGGAGTATGCCACTTTGGGGGTAGCAGTCAAGGAATCCTGTGGACCTTCAAGGGCAGCTGGAGAAGAGTCACCATCCTCAACTGTCTCTCCGCTTGTGCCTCCATCTACCTCCTGGGTCTTCACTGTGTTCCATGGTATATCTAATGCCTTGGAAATTATTTTGTACCCTTCTCCTGACTGATACCTTTTAACAATGAGATCCCTCTGATGCTTTGGAAGCTCTCTGTGGACCATGGCTTTTGCCGTGGGATGTGACTAAGAAAATGTAAGGAAAGACCAACTAGAGCAGCAGAACTTTATTTGGGGTTAATCAGAGGCACTTTAAATGATGGCAGGTGTATGTTGACTCCTATTTAACACAATTTGGAATGTGATTGCTTAATTCTGAACACAGCTACATCCCCAGGTATAAGAGGGTGTGCAGACTTATGCAATCACATTATTTTTCTTTTCTTTTTTTTCTTCCCTCCACCTAAAAGATTTGTTTCTTTTTCAATTGAGTTGTACAGTTTATAGGTCACATTAAAGGTGGGAAAAGTTCTCATATGATTTATCTTTGTCTCATTTTTTTACAGCACAGAAACCTGACATTTTAACAGGGGTCTGTAGGCTTTTTATATCCACTGTACACACACCTCATTAATTGTGCAGGATCAGGGCAGCTATAGTCTCTGGCACTCTGACACATATGTAAATCTCATCAGAGTCACTTAATAGCTGGGTTACCTTCCTGGACCTTCAAGGACAGCCATAGTCTCTGGCACTCTGACACATATGTAAATCTTCTTAGAGTCCCTTAAAGCTGTTACCTTTCTTTCCTGCTGTCAGAGACATCCCCCACTCCATGCAGCACAGATTTTACCTCAGACAGCGATTACATAACTAACTGATTTTTCCTCTTCCAACTGTCAGATACTGGCTACCTCAACATTCTTAAATATTTAACACTTAATGAACCAAACATGCAGCATACAGAATCACACATCACAAGTCAATCACACATAACATACAGTAATTAACATAAGATAACATACAGTCATC